>VZZY01028410.1:674467-782761 GCA_013400335.1 Eurystomus gularis
TTTTTTTTTTTTTTTTTTTTTTTTTGAGTGTTATGCCTTTTTCTCTGGCAAGAAGTGGACATTTACAGAAACATTCTTTGCAGGGAGCAGAACGTTCCATGCTCCATAAGCAGAGAATAAAAAAGGATAAGAAAAATTGAGAGAAGGTTAGTGTTTTGGAATGTGAGATGTTTGCAAGTTGTTACTTACATATGCCTTTCTGCATTGTCTGGCTCAGTGTAAAAATACAATAATATTTGGCCATGAATTATATTAATCACCACATTTACCTCTCCTAATTAAAGGAACCTGATATAGCTGAGAATTCAAGTCACCATCAAAGCCTGGGATGGTGTTCACCAAGGAGGGCAGATTACAGATAAAGAGTAAAACATATTTTAATGTGTCCGGCTAATCTGCACCAAGTCTTTGTATTGTATCACAAGTTTTAGAACAAGATCTGGCTGTCCAGGAAGTGATGAGCTGGTTTCTTCTGTTAAGGTAGTACAAGGCACCTCTATTAGAGCAAAAATACATCTGGAATTACATCTTTGTTTTAAATCTTTACATTTCTTTTTATAGTAAGTCTCAGCTTTCTAGCTGGTCTTCTCCCTGAAGTCTATGGAAATGCTGACTGCACAGAGCCTTCGGATGGGAATCAAAGGAGTCCTCATGTTTTACCTGATAGAAGTCCATGACATAACTTTGCATTTGAGTTGTGTGGTTTTTTGCAAAATTTCTTTGGAGGACTGGAATTTTTGGGAGGCAAACCAACAGTACAGAAATATAACAAGGGACAGAAACACAAACAGTTTGCAAAGTGATGCCTAGTGTCTTATGCTGCATATTTTTATGAGGCTGTTTAGAATCTTGTGATCTTCTATTTTGCACGCAAATAGTCTGCTGAAGGGTGATGTGGCTTCAGAACTCCTACAGTTGTTGATAGTTAAATTAAGCCATTCAGTGGAAGACAGTTAGAAATTGCCCATGGAAGGTTCCAATTTTAGTCTAGATTATTTTCACCTCTGGTGTACTGGAAACTGTGCCATAGTCATCAAACAGCCAATGGCAAAATAGTGCAGGAGAGTAGGCTTTGTTAGGACACGATTTCTGATACTGCTCTGGCATAATTTCTGCATGGCATACAAAGTGATGTAAAGGAGCACTCCTTCGATCTGGGAGAGAATGGCAGCCACCTTCCCTACTTAGGTCCCTCAGCATGCCAAGATACTGTACTAATGATGACAGTGGTATGTCTGTCTCAGCGAGTAAGTGGACGTCCCTAGTCTTTGTACTAGAGGGTTTGGCCACATGCGGTGCTAGCGACAGGCCTAGATGGTGTTTTGTTACTTCTGGATGTTAAGAAGAAATAGTCAAGGTAAAAGGAAGGTCTTAGCTGAAGACTATATGTATGTATGTCTTAATTTTCATATGAGATGCTGAAGTCATTGTTTATATACAGTTTAATGCCACCAATACTCTTTTATAAGCTTTATTACTTTTAAAGAAGCCTGTTCCCCAAAGCAGTATTTTATGCAGGCAGATGTTTCTATGTGCTTCCATGAACACCTTCCAGAAAGGTTGTGCGTCTGCTGCCACCATTGCAAACGGATTTGGCTTTCTATTCAGCGTGTTCTGGCTACTCCTGGTGGGACCGTGCTGTGTGTGTCTGAGAGCTGGGCAATCCTGCTGGGTGGGATGTGACCCACCACTTCTCCTCACCAAGTCTGTATATGGCTTCATCCCTTTTTGTAGGACATTTTCTAATTGGCACGTGGACACCCAAGTGAACTCTCAATGCAGCTAGGGCTTGCAAATCATGGTAGAATTAATGAATTCTCACAAAGCCTGATGTCTGCAGTTAGGAACATTCTTGCCTGCCTTCATGCATAGTTTTGCTGCTTGGAAGAGGCAACGCTGTTACAGATTATGTGGGGAGAAAGGGAACTGCTAGTGCACTGGTAACGACCGCTTTGTTCCCCACTTTCCTGGCTCTGCTGAGTGATTTCACAGTGAGACTAAGTAATTCTCTTGACAGAGTTATTTATACACTGCATGACTCACCTGCCTTCTGAGGGATGGCACTTGCCTGCCTGAGAAACAAACTTTGTGGTGCCACTCATGTGTCGTTTCTTCCTTAAAATATTCATCCCATGATGCTAGATCAGTGGAGGAAGTGCTACAAGCACCAAAACAGTGATGAAAAAGGGAAAAAAAAAGTGTGGAAATTGGTTTATGTCAATCATAACCTGAAAAATTGACAAAATTGATTTGCTGTTTGTATTTTCCTTCCTTGTGTCAATAACAACATGCTTTGTGCTGCAGGAGGATTAAAAATAGGGAGTGTGTTTCCTCTTGAGCCTGAACTTCATTTTACATCTGCAGTTTTTGTCTCTGTACAGTAATTTCAGTGGCTGCTGTGAAATAGTTCCTAATTTATAATAACAATGAAAAATCAGGATCAACCCTTCCTTTGTTGCCGTGCATTATGAAACTAATTTCTTTTGTGTGAGGCACAGGTAGAGCTTAATGATATGTCCCTTGGCTTTTTGCAGGGGCTGTTTGCTCAAGCGGGCAAGATTTTAGCTCAGAAGAATATTTTCATTGTTCTGTATGGGTTCGTATTACCCCGCTTCACCCGAGGTCTGCTTGGCTATGTTTGTGTCTTTCTCCCTATTGACATGATGTCCTTTTCCTGCATGTTTTCATTTGTATGCAGTAAGGCTTTCCCCCCTTGTTTTCCTTTCTGATTTTGTTGTTGTTGTTGTTGGGAGAGTATTCCTCCTCATATCCTGTGGTCTTTTTTATTCTGTAACAGTAATTGTTTTGCATTTCCTTGAGGCACTGAGCCGTTCCAGTGGTGGGAGATAATATTTTTTTTCCTGCATAGTGAGTTATGTGCATGAAAAGCCAGAGTATGTGGATTGGGTTTTAACCTTCATTGCAATTGGTTTTCACCTTTTTCAATCTTCTCTCCTCACTGTCTTTTTAACCCAGTTTCTAGTGATTTTGTGGTGCTGCCTTTGTCTTTGCTGCGAGATAGCTGAAGCTTAGCTGTGTCAGATGTTTGCGTGCTTGGTCCCTTAATCCAACAAAATTCATCTTTATGAATTCAAAATCATCTTTATTCATATTGTCCTTGCTTTTAATTTAAAATAGAAATCCCTTACCAATGTAGCAATGCATTCAAATGAGAATTCAGAATACTTATAGCCTGTTTTGATGGTATAGGGTGCTCATATAGCAATACTCGGCTCTTGGCTGTAATACTTGTTACTGGAAGGAAAAGAGCCCTGTGAAACCATTGTGGGTGCTGATAATATGCTCATCTTTGACTACAGATAAAAATACCAGTCTATTTGATCTTCAGCTTATGTAGAAACAGTGCATTTATAAAGCAGACCCCTTGCTGAGAGGGAGCTAATGTTTGGTTGGGGTGCTCTTTTAGCTTGTTTCAAGCTTCTGCCTAGCACCATTCTGTTGCAGGTTCTTTGTTCTGACTGAATACAAATAATCACCAATGTGATGAAAGTAGAGTATGTAAGAGAGGAAATCCTGTGCACAGGATGATGGATTATAGATCCCATACATGCAACTGATGAAGTTGTGCCCTAGAGATGAGACTGTGGTTCCTTTATTCCCTTCATTTTACCTTTAAATTGGGTAAATACTGTACGTGTGCAATGATGTTTCCTCTACTGCATGGGAAATGCTGAGAAACAGGCTTCTCTGTCCTGGATTTGGTGTACTGATTGTGTCTTATGTCCTCGAGAAGGACATTTATTTCTCATGATGACAGCGTAAGTTCCAGTATGTTCAACCCTGTGGGTGGCTGAAAGCAATACCTAAAGCCAAGAAGATTAGAAGGGACATGTTGCTTGGGCTAGATTAGTGTAAAAAAGTCAGGCCAATTCTAATGTTTCACAGGTGGAAAACACAAAATAGTTGATAAGCTGAAAGCTTGATATGATTTCAGTTACACAGACACTAATGTCAAATAAGCAATTACACAGAAGTCAAACTTCTCCTGTAAATTTGTAACACAGTAGAAGAACATTATGCATAATTATGTTACATATCATTTTAAGAATGAAGCTCATACTCCAGGCTCCATTAGCTTTCAGAGTCTTTGTAATATATCTGTTGAACACATCCTAAAAGTTAGATACAAGATTATCACTAATTTTTATTCACAGCAAGAGATTCAGTTTCCAATTGATGCCGCAGTTTCAGTTCTATTTCTTTAAATACCCATTGTCTTAAATTTTGGCATCTTTATCCACAAGACCTTTGTATGACACCAGTCGTGTTTCTGGGTATATGTTTTGACCTAGTTAAAATTCTCTTACGGCAATGACATGTGGGTGCTGAAGCAGAGAGCTGCAGTGACTCAGCCACTGCTGCTCCTAGGTGTCTGCTTTGTCCTATTGCCAGAGGTTACAGCCTCTGTAGCAGAGATGCTGGAGGCAAATCTATGGTTCTACCTTGGTCCTACAGGTCCTAGCCTGACATTTTAATATAAATGGCAGTTTAAATATCCTAGGCCATGTATTGGAGTGACCGAGGAATGGGCCCATAGGAAAGTTATCTGAATGGGATAGTAGCTTAAAATTAATTTAGTCTTCTGGAACCTCATTTTCCCTTTTGTCCTGGCAACTTCAGACTGAACGCTGAGATTTTTCTGTCCTTAACTGCACTAAATGTCCTCTGTTTCTACACATATAATGATTACTGTCTATAGTCAGAAACTTGCCTTGGAGATTTGACTATCTCAGAGGCATTGTGAAGGGGGTGGATGAAGATGATGATCCTGGAAAAAGACTCTAAAGATCAACTGGCCATTGTGGATGTGGGTTTAGTGTCTGCAGCCATTTTTGTGGCTTGGAGAATATGGCGAGCACTATTTAATGTTATTCCTTCCTGGCAACGTACATTTTACCACTTTGCCCACTAACACTTGCTGAAGAGGAAAAAGTAGAACCGTGTGAGAATGTATCTTTTCTCTTGTAAATCAGGCTGTTATTCTCAGCAAGCCTGGTATCAGATTACAAATAAGGTTATTAGTCTTCTATATCAGAAAAAAAATGGTCAGATACGTGGTTTCAACTGACTCAGGCTTCAAGTTGGAAAGTGTTTCATACTGTTTGGAGATGGAGGTGAGGGCTCTCTGTTTCTCAGTATACGTTGGTCCTCATGGTAATGGTATTTCCATTAGAAATGTAAGTTCTAAACCAGGAGTCTTATTTCTGGAGTAGTGTTAAATGCACATAGTGCTGCAATAAATCAATACAATCAATCAATTCTTTCTCTCTCTTTTGTTCTCTAATCTCTGTTCTTCTGAATTGTTTTGTTTTGCTCACACAGTGTCAATTTAAGTGTGTAGTTCTGGGTTGGAAATGGAGCTCTCTGGGTTCACATCAGCTCTTTGGCTTCTGAAAACTAAAAGCCTTTGATATTGTTCTCTTTTAATGCCCATTTCTTAGTAAGAACAACATGATATAAATTGCTAGCAAAATTAACCATCTTCAGAAATGTGGTTCAGAGACTGAATTTCAATTCCGAAAGAAGAGGCACTGGTAGGAAAATGTGTAGATTCAGGGTAAAAAAATGACTAATCTGATTTCAATACAGAATTATGGTTTAATGAGAGACATTCTACAAGTGTTGTATGATATAAAACAAAGTGCTACATAGAGGACTAGTATTTCTGCTTACCATTATAGAGATATACACCTAGTTTTCACATAAAGTCACAACCAACTTATAGAAGACAACACAGCTTGAGTAATACAGTACAAATTACCTCATCATCATGGATTGATCTGTTTAGTGAAATGCAGCTGCTGACCTGTCTCCATTATGGTATAGCACAGTGCGTGATAATATGAGATATGTGGTAACATGACACTTTCTGGTGCAGTATCATATGAATAATTTTTGTGTTGTTGCAATACTGCTTTTGTCAATCCATGCTGTGAGCACTGACCTGATCTTTTTCCCTCTCTGTCTCAGCCACATTGTAAATAGAACCACAGTCCTTTGCAGGATTGGATATGGTTCAATAGCAGGAAAAGCACGTTCTCCATTTGCTCTGTGCTGAAAAGCTGTGTAAGTATTCCCCTGTAATAGGCTACATACTGACCCTTACAAAATGCTTTTGTACAAGTATTCTCATTATCAGCCACTGTCAAAGAAACAAGTGCTTCCTCTCTTCTCTGAGATGAAGTGCTCTGAATGACAAACACAAATGATACAGTAATTTGCTGATTTAAGGTGTGGGAAGTTGATTCATGCTTTACAGAAACAGCAATGATGTCAGTCCACCAACAGAAGATTTTTAGACCTCAGATAAATAGAGATGCTTTTGACTGTATTTTGAAGCAGCATTTCTTAAATAGATATACAGAATGAATACCTATTTCATGTAGACCTTGTTACTGAAAATCAGTATTTACTTATGCAGTATATCTACAATATTTGAAATGCCTCTTTATTCTAAAGATAGGCAAATTCACAGATCCTGCTGATGACCACTATCCTATAATGGTAGCAACTGCTGACAATATACATTAGGCTATTAAATTCTTCCCCTCTACCTACTTGAATTGTTTTCTGCAAAAATGTTAGATATACTTAGCAAAGGCCTGTCTGACTCATGTCGTTTCTTTTTTGACTCATTTATTAATATTTTGGCACTTTCAGACATGTTGAACAACCCTGTTAACAGCGTTTGAGATTCTCTCCAAATTCATTCTTCATGTGTAGTACTTGCAGAGGTTGTGCTTGTAGGGATGCACCAAGACTGGAACTTGTTGTGTTACATCCTTCAACTTACTGTCCTGGACAGGGTACAGAGTTATAACAGAATGAATTTGGAAGGAAGCAGAGACTGAGAAGAAACAACTATCCTTTCCTACACAGCAGCTCTCTGACTTTGCTCTTGGGCTTGCAGGAAAATATAAGGAAGGTCTTCAATGCTCAGTTTCTGAAGTGGCAAAGCATGGCTTTTGAAAATGTCAGGCCCTTGCTCCTGACTGATGCTCTATGCACTAAATGTGGCAGTCGTCCAAGCAGACAGCCTCTGGAGTCTGCTTCCCTTTGAGGCTCTAGCTGTGACCAGGGCGAAGATCCCTCCCAGACACAGCGCTTTGTTATATACAAGTGGAAGTGTTTCTTTCTGAAAGAGGTGAACACTTGATAGAAAACGTTTGCTCCATTTCAGATAGTGCAGAGATAATAGTTCACTCACATCTTAAAACTGCCCTTAAGGAAAGGTATAAGTCAATATTATTTCAAGCAGAATAAAAGGTAGAGTGTGTTAATAGAATAATAATGATAGAAGCACTGAAAGGCTGCCTTATTCCATGAGATTACTTCGTTGCAGCAAGGCAGGAATAGTATATGGTCAAGTTATTAACTACTTGTTGTTTCTATAAAGCTGTCTTTGTGCCCATGTGCTTTTGTGCCTAGTCCCCACCTGCTGAGCCACGTGGCTGGTGGCCATGCTGGTCAGTCGAGCTGTGCAGGTCCTGTGTCCTGCACACAAGCTCACGGGAGCTCGGGCTGAGCTGCCAAGCAGCAAGTGCTGCTCCAAATGCCTGTGTATCCACCGCGGGCTCTAAATCTGAGGGTGAACTGATTGCAACTACCTCATGTGCAGCTAAGCTCTGCCTAAGTCTGTTACCACAATGTGTTACATGGAGGAAACATCTATTTATGCTACTTAGTGCATAAAAGATTCTTAAGCTTGCCATAAATTGCATCTGAGTCTTTCTGGCTACTGAATTTTGTGTTCAAGAGCTGTAAATTAATCACAGAAAAAGAAATTTCAGTATGGATAGCTCTACTAATTGAGCTAATAAAACCTTCCAGTGAAAATTATAGATAAAAGCACAACAGGATTGGATTTCTGCTGGCTCCTGGAACAAAATTCAAAGAGGAAAAGCTTATTTTTTTTTCTGGGAAGCATATTCATTTGCATCTTTGTGTTTTCCCATTCTTAGTCCTGTACTTAAAATAGTAACACCAGGAGATGTAGGAAAAAAAGTGAGTTTACAATTGAAATTCTGAACTACTTTCCAGAGCAGTGCTAATAAGCAATCTGGTTTCAAGCAGATCAGTCACTAGTTTTCAACATTTCAAACATGAGATGTGTGTGTTCTTAAATGTTTGCTGGTTAGATGAAGGAGGATCTTGACAGTTTGTCAGAGGAATAGAGAACATGAAAATATTAATCATGTAAACCAGAAGTGCTTTAGCCATTGGAGCTATCACATCTACCTTGAAGATGATGGGTTTGGAAGCATCTGTTCCCTCTCCCAGGGCAGGATTGGGACCAGAGCTGCAGGAAGGGTGAGCAGACTGCCTAGCAGGAGCATGTTAGTGTTCTTCTATAAGGGCAGAGCTCTGGTTGTTTTCAGGTGGGACACTTCATGACCAGAAAATGCTCTGCATGCACAGTGCTGAACAGAGCTGGTCTTTCTGCTTGCATGTCATTAATCTGGATTAATTGCTGCTCTTTTCTAAATGCTCTGGCTCAGTTTCTTGACCTAAAGCTGACATTTGGGGAAGCACAAGGGGCTAGTGACTTTGTTGTCACTGTGGGTGCTCTTTACAGCATGAGCAATTATCTTGTTCCTCTCTTCTGAATTTTTGAGATGTCAGGACTGTTTTATCAGTCTGCTTGGGAGCTGTGGCCTGAGCAGAAAGACCTCCTGGGATGGCTGGAGCACTCATCCACCTGAGCAGACACAGCCGCAGCATGGTGTAGGACAAGTTCCCGGAGCACATGCACACACAGAGGATGACCTTGGGGTGCAGGTGGCAACAGGAGAAGGGAAACCAGACTGCTGCTAGGCAGACAAGGTCTGTAGAGACCAAAAGAGACATGTCAGCCTGGGGAGCCATGGCAGGTGTGTTCGAAAGCAAAGCTGGAAGGAAGGAAGGACAATGTTGCAAGGACACAGTGAGTCAGAAGGGAGGCAGGATTTATTTTTCAAATCGGGTGGTTTGTATTTTGTATCTGAAGAGTTAAGTTGTTCTACTTTAGGATTTTGTGTTCTAATTAAACAGCTTTGGAGATTAAAGCCTTTGTATGCTTTTGGCATGGGCCCCCCTGAAGGCTGCTGCCCTGCAGCGGGTGTGCTGGCAAGTGCTGCCCTCCTGGCTGGCTCGGAGGCTGCTTGCCGGGCTGCCCCGTGTCCTCTTGCTGTCTTCCTGGCTCCCCACCTGCATCCTCAGTAGAGTTTGTTCTTAATCTTCTAGCAGCAGAGACATGTAGAAACCATTGCTAGACCCTGCCGTGCCCCTCACACTCTGCCCCTGGCATTAGGAGACAAGGATGTGTGAACATGTCCATGCTGTTGCAATTTTCTGAGTGGACAGTAGGTCCTGGCCTTTTCTTCAGGAAACCCCAACAATCTTCTGCCAGGGTTTATCCCTGCCAGTGCTTGGTGCTGTTAGAGGAACAATCAGAGTTATTTCAATGTCCTAAGAAATAATTTTAGAAATGAAATGTTTGTTTATGTCCAGTTTCTTTGACTTGGCCAGACCAGGTAGTGTCCGTATCTAAGGAAATATTTCCTTCTTTTTGCTAAGTAAGTGTGGAGTTTCAAGAGGCTGCAATAGAATAAATATCCATGCAACTTTTAATTAAAAATTTGAATAATAATTGCAAACAAAACGTACTTTTTTTCTATCTCTGTTACTGTGACAAGTTTCACAAATTCCCGTTACTATATACACTATATATGTTATATGGATGTAAAGAAAATGTTAAATGCTACTAATAGGAATAGCAGGGTTTTATTGGTTTTATTTATTTATTTATTTATTTTTTTAACAAACATATAGGGCTACCTGAAGTGCTGGAGCCTGAGTTGTTGGCCCTGAGCTGCAGGTGACCTGTGAATGAGTCACAACCTAGCAGAATGTTTTGTTCTTCTTCTTGGCTTCATGTTCCAGAGGCAGAACCTGGCCCACCTGTGTCTTTGTGTCTCTGCCTTCACCCATGTGGTCATAGTTGGGGTGGTGGGTGAGGCCAGGGCTATTTTAACCAGGACCCGATTAGTCAGAAGAGCTTCCTGTTGGGTGTGGCTTCTGTTGGGGCTGGTTTTGACTTGCTGGGCTCTCTCAGTGGTGTCCTTCCATGTGAAGGGCCACTAAGGGAGCCATCTCTGTCTGTTGTGTCCAGCAGATGATGCTGGCACCACAGTGGGCAGTGGAGGAGCTGAGCCCACAGGAACCTATGGCAGGACTGTCTGGAAGAAGACTTGTGAGGGGCTGTTGCTGAGTTCAGTGTTGGCCTGTGTGATCAGGCAGCTGATGGCAGCATGAAATGATGATGGCTGAATTGGCACAACGCTACTACTAATCCTGGCAAGAAAGAATTGACTCTTCTGGCTGTGTAGAAATGGTGGGATTTCCATATCGGTTCTTGCAGAAGGCCCATGGGTCTTGTTCTGGGCTGGGCCAAAAGATGTACTGGAAGGAAGGAAGATGATGGTTATGCTTAAGCTTGTTTTCTGATGGGTGCTTCCCTGCCTCTTGGTTTGTCCTGTTGCTCCATGCAGCCATCTATGCTGATGCTGTGGCAAACAGAAAAGACCTCAAGCCCTTTCTGTTCAGCAACTGTGGAGTTCTGCAGAGCAGTGAGTGGCATTGCAGCAAAGGAAAATGGGGTTTGTAGGCAACTGAGATACGGACTGAATTTGGATCATTTGAAGAAGCAGTGTGAATGCTGGGTGATAACTATCCTGAGAAATCAGGTATTTCAAAGCACCTCTGGGACCTTTTTCTGTCCACAGCTCTCAAATTTCTTATTGTGACTTATTGAGGTCTATTATTTGTGCACTTCAGAGGGTTGCTATGGAATTTATTAGGCTGGGTTGTGAATGCAGAGAACAGTTGCTTTCAGAAGAGAAGGAAATGTGGTTTGCAGGGCTGTCTGCAGATTTAAGGTATGCAAATTCACTTTCTTAGAACTTAAAAAAAGTATTTCCTTGCCCACGTTTCCTCACCATACTTTGGGCTTGGAGAATTTTGCTTTCTAATTCTTTGTTTCAGGGTGATTATATGAGAATAACAACAAGAGAGAAAACTGAGTCTGACAGCTCTCCCAATTTCCCCTTTTACATACGCAAGAGGTTCATTCTAAAAGCATCAGCATCCTCCATGCATGTGGAAATGAATTTGTTTTGTCAGTAGTGCAGGAAGGCTACGTGGTTTTGAATTGTTCTGGCAAGGATTTGTTCAAATGTTACAAAAATGGATAAAATTTTGCTGTTGAGGTTTATTACTGTGAGCAGAAGGGATTGCAGAAGTTTACCTGGAACATACAAGAGCAGGATCCCTGAATCTTGCTGGGGTTTTAGGCAGGTAAGATTTCAAAGAACCAGACAGAGCAGCAAGGTCAGGTTTGAAGTTTACATGTAGACATATTTGTTCCCATCTTTGAAGGTGGGATGTAGGCAGCTGCTGTCAGTCTGGGAAGCCACAGATCACTAAAGAGCTGAAGAGGCAGCCAGACGCATGTGGACGTGGGAGGTGGAGGAAGTGCTCACTAGGAAATGAGGTCAGGCTCAGTTTTTCACAGAGCAGCTCAGCAACACAACCATTTTTGTGATTGCGAAGGAACATTTGAATAATTTGACCTGTATGATGGTAGAAGAAATAAGCCAGGGCTGGGGTAGTTTTAAATTTTACTAAAGAAGATTTAGATACTTACAGAGCAGGAAAGACTGAATAAGGAAAATGGGTGGAAAAGCACTATTTGCACGGTGCTTAGCTAAAGAATAGTCTCAGCACAGTTGGATAACAGTCATAGATGGAATTTGATACATGAAAAGAAATACAGTGCGGGATGATGACCAAGCAATGTTCTTCAGAGTCTCATAAAAGTGAAGTAAAAATACAATTGTTACAAGAGAATTTGATCTCAGAAAATACTGAAAAATACTTTTCTATTAACAGAATACCTAAAAGAAAGTGAAAAGAGAAGCTACATGGGGACTAGCTGTGTTAGGGTTCTTTCTGCAGACTGATTGTAGAGTTCTATTTCCTAGCTAAAATATTTTGTGAATTCTTTGGGGATAGTTTTCAACTGCATCCTAAGGGGGGAGTCAAGTTCAAGACATTTAAGATTATATTTATTTGGAATATTGTAATACAAAAAGGCAAACTGAAAACCTAAGACAGAAATTTTCCTTATAAAACAAATCCAATCGATCTTTACCCTATATACTACCTATGTACATGTACTCTAGCTAATAGAGTAGCAGGTCTCTCACTCTGTACCTTCTTGTCTCAGACAAAGGTGATAAGTTTGATCAGTTTGATAGGTTTGTTTTTTCTGTTATGCAAAAATATTTTAGACTGTATTACTTTACAAAGCAAATCTATGGAAAGCTCCCAGCCCAGAACTGGAAAGGGATTCCTCTCACCTAACTTTAGCCATCTAGAAGATTTTTCAGCTCCGCAAGAAGTCAGTGAAGATCAAGAGGCATGGCCAGAGAGGGATCCTCAATTACCTCTTCACACTGAGCCTAATGAATAAGTCCGTATTCTACTCTGAGTTCAGTTTTTCCTTAGACCATTGGCCTTTTATAGGCCACTATAGGTTTACTCCAGGCCTATATTTGCACCACACTGCAGCAACACCCAAGAACTGCAGGTGCATGGAAGGGAAAAAGGATGCTCACTGCTTACAACACTTTTTTTGCAGTTCAACTTTCATGGGAGGCTAGCATGATTTTGGAAAACAATTCTGTATTGATTTTATAGCTGTAGTTCATAAAGACTATTACTACACCAGTATTAAAGATAATAAGCATATTAAGCCTTCTTTTTTAATATCCCTTTAATATGAGGACATTATAAGAATCTCTAAAGAATATAACTAAGTATAATGAAGTCTTTACAGGGGGAAAGGGGAGGGGTGAGAAGAGTGCAGCTCTGTCTTGCTCTCTGTGCAAATACTTCTCCTGAGAGAAGGAACCTGCTAAAGATCAGCCTGACATTTCCCCTGACCATATCTCAGAAAGATGAGGGGACCAGAGATTTACTCAGAGTTAATCTGTAGAGAGCAAAAGATACGTATGCAATTTATGAACAACCTTTTTCCTTTGGAATGCCCTCTTCAATGTGGAGATAACTGTGGGTTTTCTTTTGGTTTTGTTAGTTTTCTTTTTGTTACAGGAGCTCGTATGTTGCAGCTGCCTGTGCATAGCTCTTTGGACACAAATAACACCCCAGAAATTAGCGGGTGTTGTGGACAGAAAGACAGATTTTGTCTTGAGGGACTGAAACTGGGTAGATCCATGTCATTCCTCATGGGACAAAAAGGAAACCTTTGTTTTAGTATCAAAAGAAAGATTTTCTGCCTCAAACTGCCACATACTCAACCTATCCCAGTCAAATCCCAAATATTTTACTTTATTGGAATGAAGATTTGATCTTTTCCAAAGATATGTTGTTTAAACTTATCCTCTGCACTGAGATATGTGTGTGTGTGTATATATATATATATTCAACTTAACTACTGAAGCACTGAGCACTGTCTGTTCCTCTAACACTAAGATGTACTGATATCAAAGTGCCTTAGGATTGATTTATTGGTTTCTCTGGTCAACCTAAAATCCTGCATGTCAATAATTGGTCTTTTGAAATTTCTTTTGTGAGATGAATTGCCAAGAATCAAAAGTCTTGAAAGCCCTACTTTTCATTAATGTGCTTCTCCCTTTAAAGAAAAAAAACAGATACTGTTGAATGCTATTGAACACTGCAAGACGGTGAGAAAGGCAGGTTTCTTAGGATCCTATAATTCTTTGGGGCCATGCATGTTTGACCAGCATGTTGATTCTCATTGGGTTGTTGTTTCATTGTGCATGTGAATAATTTTAATTCAATATTGAACTAGAAAAAAAGCCTTATATGCAGAGTAGAATCCTATCCTTTTCAAAATCTGCCTAGATGAGTCAGGTATTAATGTGGAATATTAGTTTGAAATCTACTCAAGGGTGTGTGGGCAGTCTCAGAAAAGCTGGTGATCCTGAAAGCTCTGGTGGTTCCACAACTGGATTGATGGTCTCCTACAGCTTGGGTAATAGCACAGCAGTGCTCAACACACTGTCAGCTTCACTGTTAGCACACGTATGGATATGAGTGTCAGAGCTACCCATAAGCAGACCAGCCTTGTAAATAAGAAAGCTGGTATCCTGAAATGGAGCCTTGCGGGAAGGTCCACCCCATTGTGCTGAAAAATGTTGCTTTTGATAACTTCACTGCCTGCAAATGGTTTTATTAAGTATTGCAGGAGCCATGGTGGTACAGTGATCAGGAATGATGAATTATTGGCTCCACTGAAACTCAGGTTCAATAAAACCCAATCATTTGGTATTTCAGGAGAAGGTGTAAGAGTTGCCTTTTGTTTGCTAATGGCAAATTGTGGTTGTGTTTATGTTTTGCTGAATTCTAAATATGGAAGGTTGATCTTTTAATAAGCCCCTGGGTGCTTTCAGCCGGCCCTGGATCTTTTACCAAGGCTATGACATTTTCCAAATGGCCTCTCTATTTCCAGTAATCTTAAATCCTGTTCAAAATCATGTTGTTGTTATGTCTGAATATTAAGGCTCTAGCAAGGTAATGAAGGACAGACACTTGCAAAAAAAGAAGATATTGCATTGCATATTGAAGAGCTGCATGATCCCTCTCATTTTGTCTGTGTTAGTTAAAGCTTCATTTTTACATTGGTTGGATTAGTTTCAGACAGACAAAACAGCTCTCGCTTCAGCTGGAGGAGGATCTCAGTCTTGCAAGCAATGCAAAGATCAGAGCCAGTCTGAAGATTTCTCAGCTTCAAATTCAATGTTTCAAATGCTTTATTTGCTTTTATTTTGCACTTCCTTCAAACTAAAAGTGAAAGGTTACAGCTTCACGAAATAATAGAATCATGGAATCATAGAATCATTTAGGTTGGAAAAGACTTTTAAGATCGAATCCAGCCAAAATAATACTTCCATTATTTCTAGTTCTAAGCACATATAAAAGTGTCAATGTTCCTTGACCACAACCTGGGCAGTAACTATAGCTTGCTTATATAAGTGTGGGCTAGGAAGCACAAGCAGCAAGTGCCTTGCCTGGTGGCCACATTGTCATCAGCTGCAGGAGCAAGAGCAGGGGCTGGGAATTCTGCTCTGGAGCCTGGTGCAAAGTGCTGGAGCCAGTCATTGATGGACTATTAGTGGTCGACTAGTTTGGCAAACCCAGCCAAGAAACAAAATTAAAACAAAATTATGCCATTTTCTGGCAACTAGCAAAGCTAAATTAAGCTGGCCAATTCCTGATAAAATCACAGCCAGGAAAGCAGAACAAGCAGACCAGAACTTTGTTTTTCCTTTAGTTTCTGTACTATATTTAAGTCATTCTGACAGCTTGTTAAATGCCAGTCTGGAGAACGGCTTGAAGCAGTGACTTTCACTTAAGACATATTCCACCAGAGGCTTTTCCCTGAGAGGATGACTGGCAGCAGAGTGCCCTTTCCGCATAGAAGTCAAACCCTGCAATGGTCCAGGGGCTCACTCTGAGTCCTTACATCTTCGGTGTTAGTTCTCCATATGATCACACCAGTATACGTGCTTAGATTATGCCGCATAACTTTGAATACCACATTTTGATGTTTCCAGACCTGCATGCCCCCTACAGAGTACATTTTGCAGTAAATAAAAGTTACACAGGCACCCTGTAGAGATGTTTGCTAGCCCTTTGATGGATTGTGGGTCATACTTGTGTCCATCCAGTCACAGCCAGTGCACAGTTTCAGGCAGTAAGAAAATGAATGTTCTGAATATCCAAATATATGTATAATTCTGGGAAAAGTAAAAAAAAAAAGATTAAAAAAGTTAACTTATCGGGAGGAGTGTGATATTCACACCACCTTACTTGCTATCACACTTAGGTGCTTGTGTTAGGTGCGGGAAGACAGCACGCCTCTTCTCTCATCAAGGTACAGCAAAGCTGGTAGTGTTGCATTGCCTTTATAACTTTCTGTGACAAACTTTGAATAAGCTGGGAAAGTCAATGACATAGCTGGATTGCAAATTCAAAAGACCACTTACAAAGGATTATAGTAAATGAAAGTGTCCCTGTTTTCCTTTACTTGGCTTTGTGGTAGCTGCAGTCTCTCATTTTCTATGAGCTATGTGTTCTGCAGAGTGAAGCAAAGCTTTCTTGTATTTAATTCTGAGTAGCATCCCCGATGTCTTGTAAATCTGCAAGGAATCGAGTACAGGAGCACGGAGTCCCAAGCACGATAATGCTGTAGATTTCTTTTTTGTAGTGAAAATTTTCTAGTATCAGAAATTACATTTGAGCAACAGGACCCTATCACAATATATTTTAACATGGTGTAGCTGAAACCACACCGTAAGTAACGAATTTATTTTCAAACGGCAGACTATATCTGGAAATCTTCATATTTCAGGAAGATATGTATCAGCTTTTATCTCTATGCTCTATGCAGGTATGATCTAACACTTAGATTTACTAGATCTCATATCAGACTCTTGTATTTTAAAGAAGAGTATGTGAACCAATTTATTTTATATGATAAAACTGTTCTTCCTTCCATGTCTAACACATTCTTTGAGGTTTGCATTGTGAGAAGAGACCTTACCTTTGATAAATTCATCTTTAGAATTTGGAGTGACTATGAACGGGTCGTTCCTGGTCCTTCAGAGAGTATCTAGTAGATGGAAAAGATAATTTATCAGAGTTTTTAAAATCCCTGTATTTGGAAGGGACTGCAAAGACTAGGTTTAGGATGGAAAGAAACAATAACAGAAATAAAGCTTCTATGCAATAGAAACTATAAACACTGACCACTGATTTCTGGCATTTTAAATTCAGCAGCTGGGGCCAGCTTTGAATGACACTTTGACAGTAGTGCTCCCTTTTATCTCTCATCTAAAAATAGTGAAAAAGGTATGGCAAAGAATATAATGAAAAGGATTTATAGTGATCAATGGTTTAAATAATTTGTCCAAAGCCTTGTAGAATCAGATTTAGATACATTCTGCAATTAATAGCTTTCAGTTTTTGAAAGGCATGGAGACACATGACATTCACAGTCAGTGCAAAAACAAAAACCAAGACCAAGAACATGGCAGAAGACCAGGACTGAGGCACTAAGCATTAGGGCACTAAAGGGTGTTTCCATGCAAGCTGGATACTCTACAGCCAGCAGTGTGCTGGGATACAGTATTGAGCTTGAGCTCATTGCTTTGTGCAGATTTCCTCATAAGCAAGGACTTCTGTATGGCTTTTAGGATGATCTTAATTGATTTGTATTTAACACAAAATTAGTTTTGAAACAACATTATGATGGTGACTTGCCTCATCAAAACTTGTTAAAAGAAGACTAGCCTGCTGAGTGTTTTGAATAATTTTATCTTTATTTTTGCTGTACTTTGTAATATCAAGCAAAAAAATTTATAAGAAGACATCTCTTGATTGGTGGCTTCTGTCTGAAAGTAGATGACTAGTTGTTGGTGGGATGCTACTTTAGCATAAGCTGTCATTTTATCCATGCATGCAGATGGAGAAGCAAAAAAATTAATCAGAGTTATTTGCAAATGTATCTGGATACATTTTGGTTCTTGGGACAACACAGTAAAAAATTCCTTGTTTCCAAGTAGACTGGTACACTAGCTGTTCAATGGACAACCTTGAAATTTTGGCTACTAAATTCTAAGCAGAGCATTTCTGTGTCCCCTTCTTATGGGATGGGTCAGTACTGCAATTTACTGAACCAAGCCACAATGCCATCTGCATGATCTGTCTCAAAAACTGTGCTTGGGCTTTCTTCAGTAGGCTCTTTCTGGAGAAACTGTTTCATATGTTGTCAATACCCAGAGGCATAGTACAGTGTTCAAATCCCAAGAGAGGGTTTTCAGTGGTTTGGTAACCTTTCCTTCTATGCTTTTCTCTCACTTCATTAATGGTCTTTAAAGTGAACAAGAGCCAAAAACTTACATACTTCTACCAAACCCTATGTGAGAAGTAGATAGACTCAGTGATTCAGTTAACCCAGTATCTTGCAAAGCTCACATGAGGTTTCTGAGCTATCTGCTGTGTTTTGAAGCCCATTTCCACTGGGAGGGAAAAGCTGCATGATCTCTAGACACTGTATTACAGCAGAACCACTAACACAGCCTGTTCCTCTGGGGATGTGGCCAGTCAGCCTGAAGATCAGGACGTGTTATGCAAGTGCTTTCCAGACAGGTAACCCCTAATGAGTGAGGAGGACAAAACCCCAGTTCTGTGCAGTTCTGTGCAGCTGTAATAAATGGTGCTATGGAGGGAGGTAAATTCCTTTTGTCTGCCTTTTCCCATCCCTGCTAAATCTGTTGGACAGAAGCTGGTGTAATTTCCTCTTGCCCTTGTGTGACATCTTCAGCCTGCTTCAGAAGTAACCAGACTCTGAAGACAGTTTCTTTATGCAAATGGATGCAACAGGCCTTGATCACCTGCAGGAATGGTCCTTGGTGGTGCCAGGCTTAGGAGAGGGAGACTGTACATTGCTGCACCCAGCTGGTTCCTGCAGATGCTTCAGGACGGATTCCTTGGCTGCCTTCTCAAATAGCAAAATTCCAGAGAACAAGGACTTTTGGCTTTGGGAACCCCATGAGAAGTCACAGCCCCCTGCCCAGTGCAGTTCTTTGCCCAGGGACACTGGACGAGTGTACAGCCTTAATGTGTCCTCATACTTTACTATATTTGCATGTGGCTTCTGCATGCCCATGGTAGGTCTGCTGAAGGATTTATCAAATAGCTGCACTGTGTAACTCTGCTTCATCATTACAGTGTTATTTCCAGCCAGTGAGTACCTGCAGAGTTCTATTTTGTTTTGAAGAGGAAGGGAAGAGGTTGAGAGAGTTGTCAAAGCCAAATGGAGCGATCTTTGTCTGAGCTTATTTTTGTTCTGATGTTGGTTTCTACGCCTCATTAGCTGTGCTGGGATTTATCTCTCTGCATTTCATCATGCTGTGTAATGTGGCAGAGTGGTGCAGGCTTGTGTCATGCGTCAAAAACTAAGAAGTCATCTTGGGGAAAATTTGAACATTATTAAAAACTGTCAAAATTATTTATCATACTAAATGGTGTAAATAGTGAGGTTAATATTGTTTTAGGCATACAAAAGTCACCCTGAAAGTGTTCACCTCACTGATTTCAGTGAAATCGTAGTGGAATTCGGCTCTGTGCAGGGAATCATGATAGGAGCTGCATGCCATTATTTACTCTTTTGGAGACCTGACCCAGAAAATAGAGGAGGGAAGAACCTTCAGTCACCATTTAATCCCTTCTACTGCTCCAAATGAGGATACCAAGCTGAAACACTCAGAACACATAGTTTGTGTTTCTCTTCTATGCAAGAAGCAGTTTTCTTCCAATACACTCTACAAAACTTGAGAAACATGGCTGACCTCATCTCCTGTCTTGTCCCTAACACTGCAGTTTGTAGTACTCATTGAGTAGTCAACTTGAAGGACCTATCAAAAGGTGTCTCTGTTTTTTATTGGAAGTATGACCACCATTTAATTTCAAGAAAAATTAGTGTTGCTTCTGAAAAAATGTGACTGACTAACTTACAACTGGAAGAGGGAATGGAGTTGTGATTATGAACAACTGCTTTTATCAAGGGCATCCTGCCGCTCATCTGTGCAGGTAATGCTTTTTTTTGCCAATAATGTGTAGTTAAAATCCTGTGCTGTGCTACAACTAGTACAAATATTGTAGAATATTAACAGAAGGCAGAATGCAAATGCATATTTTAACACTGAAAACTTTGATGCTCCTGTTGAGGCTTTTTGGACTACCACCAGTTATGGCACTAGTTGGCTTTGTTTCATAGAACAAAGTGAAAAACTTTCTAAATTTATCCTTTCCTGATCCCTTTGTGTTCCTCAGAATAATGCTTCTGTATTAGTAAAAAAGAATGTTGAGCTTGAACATCAAATGGGAAACTATGTCATCTCCAAAAGACTGTGACAAACTTCTGAGGAGCTGAAAATGCCCTGAGAGTCCCACACCTAATTTTATGTGCTACAGCTCTGTGTGGTGTCAGCACAACCAGCACCTGCAGAGCAGCCGGGCACCTCTGAGGTACTTTCTGCTCCCACTCTGAGTTGGGCTTTATTATGCGTTTAATGACAACTGTGCTCTAGTGGCCTTGATTGCTAAAATATATGTCTATTTACAGTGCCATTATTTGCATCCAAGTATATGTTATTATTATGTTGGTTTTAACATCCTAAAATCATATAGCTGGAAGTTTTCATTTAACACCCTTGGTTGCACAGTACGCAGTATTGGGTAGGATAATGAAAGCCCATCCTTCTGGTTTTATTGACCTAATTGTATCGTCTGTACCTCTTCATTAGTTTAAAATACTCCTTCTCTCCCAGTCTATTGAAACAATACTGCCTAACGCACAGAATGTGTTACCTTAATTTTAGTGTCACCGGATGGGAAATGTTTTGGTTTTTTTTTAAATGAACTCTTTGTATTTTGGGAACTTTATTTTCCTTATCAAGTTCCGTCCCTTATGACTCACTAACTTGTGATGACAGCATGTTGAAGGGGACCCTTCCCCATTATGCGGTACCTACATGGTCAACTAAAAAAGACGTGAGTCAGACTTTTTCTTTGTTATACCTCTTGACTTCAGTTCCTTAAACACAGACTACTTTTAATCTTTGCTAATAGCAACTCTCTTTTCTAAATCCCTTATGTAGACATAACCATCATAAAGGTGTTGGCATCAAAGAAAGCAATTTCATACATTTCTACATTGAAAACCAGTTGTTTAGCTACATGTTAGGTTACAGTTAACTTTTCTCTCACAAAAATGCTTTACCCCCCAGGGTAGTAGAGTTCAGAGACCCATGGGCAGCAGGTGCTTTGCTCTCTGTAGGGGAAATATCACCTTTTTGTACGTTATATGTTTGCAAGAGGCATTAGCATAACATTATCGTGCTCTTATTTGAAATCCTGAAATGTTGTGTTAAAGAAATACTGCTATTGTATCAGAAAGGTATTCAGTAATAATAGCTCAATATTTTTACAGGCATCTGTGAATAGGTGTTATACTCATGGTTTTATTATTTTCTTCTTTCTTTCATTACTGCTCTGTTGTTATCTCTGAACAGTTTCAGAGGCTTTAGAAGTCATGTTTTCAGAAATCTAAATTTCACTGTGGATTCTGCAGACCTGAGCCTAAACTGGGTCATTCCTGGAGTCACCTGCACAATAACACACAAGTTGCATTTCTTGGAGCCTTGCATTATAAAAGAACTGGCCTCTAAAAAGAGCTTCCAAAGTTCACACGCACACACAGCATTTGGGAGCAGATTCCCAAGTATGTGCTTCAAGATCTACTTAAGTACTCAGATAGGAGTATGCTTTGCATAATAATTATCTACAGATGTAATTGCTGAAGTTTTGAAAAGATGAATGTCTGAATAGATGATTCAGTCCCTTCACAGTAAGTGCAATAATAGAATCCCTGCTGTGTTTTACATTCATCTGCCTGTGAAATGTGTTTTTGTATTAAAAAAAAAAGTACATATTTATGCACATCTTTGTTTATTTGTGTTTCTGGAGTAAAAGTAGGAGCAACACTTAAATGGGACAAGTTAACATCTTATTCATCGTTACAGTGAGCAGCAGGGGAAAACGTCAGTATCAGCACTGGTATTGTCCAGTGTGACAAACGATATTCTGAGCTAGTGCTACAGACTTGCTGTAAAATGACTTTTTGAAGCAGTTAATAGAAGAGAAATCTGTTCACAGAATTCAATGTTTGTGCAGAAGTTCTTTGCTTCTTTTTTCAGGCAAAACTTTAGTCTCGACATACTGTTTCTGCTGGTGTTTGTGAGGCTGTCAGGACCAAAGCAATCCCTAGACAAGAAAAGACAGTCTGGCCCAGAAACTTGATACCTTGATTCATCTTTTAAACTGCATTTTCTGTTTTGTTCCCGCTGTCTTTACGAATCTCTCTCAGAAGCACTGTGTAAGGTGTTGGAAACTTCTGCTAGACTAAGAGACAGCTTTGAAATGAGCCCTTTGTATAGAAGAAGCTACTTTTTTGCTTCTGGAGAATGACTGGAGAGAAGCACAAAGCCTGGGGCATCCCTGCTCCTTGAGGGGAGGCTCTGCAAAGCTGTGGCTTGTGCAGGCTTTTATTTATCTTCCTAGTTGGTGTTTAAAACATTCCTTAAAAGCAATGCATTTAATGATTTATGATTCAGTGAAAATGCTATTGTGTTATAGTTTTATAGTAAGTCTCTGTTTTCCAGTGTAAAGTAAATACCAAGGAATGAGATTTTTAGATTGTTTTAAAATCTGAAAAAAATAAGAGAATCTACTGCATAAATGGTTTAAAAAAATGGAGCGCTAATCTATGAACTTGCAAAACCATTTTGTAAGGCATTTCTGGTTGGTGAGAAACACTGGTGCAGGCCAGCTGAGCTGGAGGAGGGAAGGATGCCTGGGGAACTGCAAAGTCAAGTATATGATACAGGTACCAGTGCAGGGTAACTGCAGGTCAGCTGACCGTAGTGATGGTGTTTTTTTATTCAGTTTTATAATGTCTCAGTGTTTCTGACAGTTCAGTGCCAGTAGGGAGGGAAAAAGGATGTCCAAAGTTATGTTGGAATTATTTTGGTAGTTTTGATGTAAAAAAGGACAGATCTACTACTGCTGCTTTTTCATCCAAGGTTCACATCTCTTAGAACCTGTACTTGCGGTCCAGGGTAGCAAATTTTATGCAAAGCTTTGTACTTAGTTGTGTTTTAATTAGCTATTTTTCCTCTTGGTCAGGTTCAAATGCAGCCTCATGATTTTAAACTTACCTGAACAGATCTTCCAAATTTGCAATAAGTAACTAAATAAACTGACTTAAATTTTTTTTTGAGGTAGGATTCCAAAAGAAACCCAGGGACCTTGCAGGGAGTGCTGGTGGCATCCCAGGAGCTGCTGTTTGGTTTTACCTGATCCGATGCTTGAAACTTTAATGGACTTGTTGCAGGCGGTGGTGTGTCTCAGAGGCATGACATGAGGTCCTGGTCAGGAGTGAGCCATCAAAGGCCCCATGTTTAGCTAATAACTGGTTCTGGCCAAATGCCACTTGAGTTTGTTGCAGGGCAGTTATATAAACGGCACTTCCATTTGGATGGGATATTTGTGTTCAATTCTCACCACAACGTTTGTATGAAATTTTCCTTTTCTATTAAGTAACTGCTGTCATCTGCCTTGGAAATGAAGTGATATCTTTATGTGACTCGTTGCATTAAAAAGAATGGAGCATTAAAAAGAATGGAACAGTCCTTGCTATGCCCTTTATGAATTTCATAAGTAATGTTTAAAGTGAAAAATGTTGTTAAAATCTTCCCCAAATAAAAGAATTCTCACCTGTGTGCAGTGTTTTTCCCAGCTTGGCCTCTTATGTAAAACAATAGCAAAATGTCAACTGGAAGTAAGTCTCTGCGCCCAGTCCCTGTCACGAAAGCAGAGAGACATCTCAAGCGTGAACGGTTGCTTCAAGCAGTCTTTTTATTGGGAGTCTTGAAATTTTCCTTTAAACCTTGAAATGACCCCAGCCACAATGTTCCTGTCCAAATGCAAACTGGCTGGCGGGCCACGAGACCGAATCTTCTGATCAGCACTGAATTCCACTTCTGTTATGTAAAAAACTGATACTATTTTTATATATTATTCATTAGCAGTTACTAAATAGAACTGTGAAGAAGCATCAGAAGAAGATACCCAGTTAGTTGCTGTACCCTGTGGAAAAGATGGGTGTATAATATCCTTATCCCAGGATTTATTTCCTACAAACGAAAGAAATAATCTCAGCAGAGAAAGTGTTGGCTTGAAAATTTACAACAGCCAAGATTCAAAGGGGTAAAGGCAGGTTTGTTGCAGGACAGATTTTTTTTTTTTTTTTTTTTCCCCTTTTCTTTCAAAAACACGGAACACATTTGCTTGGTCATAATGTACCAGACTGGAGGAAAGCTGTGCACAGAGGTAATTGGATATTTGCTTGGCTGCTTTTCTTGTTTCTAATGGAAATACAAATGAAAACTACAAACCATTAATCTTTAGTTTAGTTTTGCTAAATATTGAGCAGCAGTTAAAAACAAAAACTTTGCTTCGGCAGCAGAAGTTGTTAGGGGAGGGGGATTTAGCAGCTGCTGCAGCCCAGGATTTGTATAAGAGGAGGCTTGTTTATATGGCAGGGGTTACAAAATAGGTTAAATTATTTACTTAGGGCTTCTATTTAAAGCTCAGAACTTGAGGAATTCAGAAGGCATTGCCAAATAGAATTTTTTTTTTTTAACTGATACGGTGATAAAATATATTTCTCATATTTAAGTGACTTTATAAAGGAATGTAATTTTAAAAGTATGTTTTTACTGCTCCTTCCTTTCCCATGTCCCTTCCACTAATATGATCAGTGAAATGCTGTGAGGTGTAAAAAGTAGATGATTCAGTGTCAATGAAGCAAAGGGAAAGCATCCTGTGGATTTCAGCTTTGAGCTCTGACACTGCAGAAGACTCCACATTTTTAGACAGAATTCATCTTGTGGTTGTCTGTGTTTTTCCAATCTGCTGTTACCTGCTGCTACTGCTCTAGAAAATGTTAAACCATTTCATATTTGCATAAAAAGATGCGCAGAAGGTTTTGGTAGTCTGCTCTGGGGTGTGCTGGAAGTCAGTGAGAGAGCCAGAAGTCTTGAGCAGACCTTTAATCCTGATCTTGCATTGCTGAATCCATGGACTTGAAGCCCCTTGTCATTAAATTTCCTGTCTTTCCACCATTATTCTCATGGTGTTCTGTGACAGCTTTCTACACGTTTCCAATCTAAAGCTGACCTGAAGTGCCAGAGTGATGGTACCCAGTGCTAGACAAGCCCAAGCTGCCCAATGCAGCATGTAGAACCTGAGGTGTGATGTTGTCCCTGAACCCAAGATGCCTTCCCTGAGGGACAATGCAGATGTGAGGGCAGAGGGAGGACTCCTTTCCTGAATGTGAGCTTATCAGAACCAATGCTGGGTATGGCACTGACGCACCACCGGTTTCAGGTGGTCTAATGCAGAGGCTCAACACTGCCTTACAGATCACCTGGGCTTTAACACACTCAGATGTGCCAGGTTATGAGCTCACTTAGAAATCAAACAGTAAAATTTTGGAGAAAAAAAAAAAGAAAGAAAACATAAAGAAAATAGGGGAGGGAGGGGTGATGTTGCCAGGAGATGACCAGATAGCATTGCTGCTGTGTGGCTTCTCTTGTTCCCCATTGCTGTGGCATACCCAGAACCCCAGCTTTAGTGTGGTTCCTTGTCAAAATTAATACAGTAGTCCTGGGGATAACCAGCCCCTCTTTGTTGCTAGGAGATGCTTGAATCACTTCACTGCTGATCTGCTGCTGGCACCCAAATACTTTAATATTTCTTCCGTTTCCAGAATGCTCTCATGTGGAGCAAAAACAGAGGCTGGGCTGTAAAATCACTTCTAGGTCAAGAGGGAGAGAAGTAATGCTGCTGAAATTGGCAGGTTTTTTAAAGAATGAGCAGTGGCTCATTTTTCATTCTTTAAAGAAAGAAAGTCAGTGGCTTCATCAACATTTAAAGGTGTGCTTTATTTAAAGTTGCTGTCCTGGTTTTGACTGGGAGTACCAAGTGAGGTATTGCATTTCTTTCATGGAGAGCTCCCAAAGACTTTGTTGCTTTTTGGACATTGATTTGGCCTTCATGCTGAAAAGACCTTAACAAGCCAGTAGAAACCATTACAGTAAGCTGCTGCTCAGTGGAACCATGTTCCTGTGTGATCAGCCAGCTCATGAGCAGGCAGCTGGCCTCCCCCTGCACATCACAAACTTCCTAGAAGATAACACACAGCTTGTGGTGTTCACAGTTAGGGCCAATGGATCAGAACAGAGTCAAGTGTCATGATGCGTTGAATAGTTCAGCATGTCTCTAAGCCTCAGCTGCCTCCATTCACACTCAGTGCTCAGAAGAAAGATGTAAAGCCAAATAAAGATGTGTAATAAATAGGACCTGACTAATTTATTCACGCAGTAAAACAGCAATAGTCCAAAGTTAACTGAGCAAAACCAGACATGCACTAAAGTGCTAAATTAATACCTCCCTGCTGCACAGAATCCATTGCTTGAGTGCGTTTTGCAGAAGTTTAAAAAGGTGGCATTAAGTGTGAATGTGTTTTAAAGATTATTAGAAAGGGCACTCCTTGTGTGTAATTCTGTTTTTTATTATTTTTAGCATTACATCCAGAATAATTTAAAATAGATTGTTTCGGCAACTCTTGAAGTGCACTGCATAGCCACAGCTGACTATAAAGACATTCAAGTCCTGATGCCTTTTTTCAGCAACTAACCAACAGTTGGAAATTCTTCTCCATCTGTTATTTATTACCTACTTCCTTGTACTGTATTGTTTCTAGCTTTCAGCCCAGCCTCGCAGCAACTCTCTGTGACAGCACCACAGTATGTCCTGCTCCAGCATCTGCTGGTCTGAAATCTCCTCTTGTTCCCTGTCTCCCTGGCAAGGCTGTGCATGTGGCACAGCAGGTCGGAGAGCTGCCCAACACGGTACCTCCGTCCGCTGCAAATGCAGGACAGGGCACCTTCCAATACACCCAACAGGCTGGCCAGAGCATGCTGGCTGGCCAAACCTATGTTTGTGCATGAAGACAGTACAGGATTCGGTTTATGTTCTGATGGTAGGATTCAGGCTTAGGTTTTCATGACTTAGCTCTAAACTCTGTCTCCTGTGCTTGCTTTGAACTGTGCCGCAGTCTCTAAGGAGCTGTGTGGTGTCACAGAGCAATAGGGGGCAGGTTGTGACCTTCTTGTGTACCTTGAAGGAAGAGTTGCGCTACTCCTTCTGTGATAATGCCAATATAGCACTCTCATGCTCTTGCTAGCTTGTATTCCTATCTTCATAGGGTGGCTAGTCTCCCTTATCAATGGAGCTCATCACCCTGATACAGCTTTCTGTGGACAAAATGTACAGCTACAATCCCAGAACGCCTATTAAAAGGGCAAGCAATGTTGTCTGTACCTCTCAAGGGCAGGGTTATAAATTAGATAACTGGGAAGTAAAGCAAATTTTAAAATGTGGGTGTCAATAAACAACGCAGCAGAGAATAAAATAGGAAAACCTACCCCTGTCCCTGAGTCTGAAGTAATTCTGAGCTAGCCATGACTCCCGTTCTGTGCCTGCAGATCTCAGCTTCACGACCTCCACAAGCTGAGAAATGGCTCTTTGTACCCTTGTAATATTTTTATTGCTTGCAACACTTGTTTTAGCCACAACAGTGAAGCATCCCTCTAAAAGTAAAATACTGAAACATCTGAAGAAAATCCACAGTCCATAACATCATTTAGCAGAAAGAGATTTTTATATTGTTTTCTGGTTTCTGTCTCTCTAATGCATTTTAGTGATGGATGATGTTGTTGAAGGATCCTGCCCAGTTCAAGGCACTATATAATCCACACTGGTGCGGCTGGAGTGAGATTACATTCACCTTCAGTAGCAGGGCAGCTCCACTGGGTTGATCTTTCCCTGTCCCACTGCTCAATTGGTCTGACTCCTGTCCACATGAAAGCAGAGTCAGAGAAAGCACGAAAACTGATGACACCTCTGTGCATTGGATCCTGCTACAGGATATGGGTGTTAAACATGGTCCTCAGGTGTGAACCTCAGATTTGAATATAATAATTCTTGTCTAGACTCTTTCTCTAAACTTTGTGGAAATTGCTAATGTCATTTTACTTACAAATTACAAATTTTTCTACAATGTGCTAGGTCATTTAATACTTCCTAAAAATTAAACCATTAATCCAATCTCCATCAGACATTTTCATTACTTTTCCTATAATAATGCACAAGAAAAGCTCTCCTAAAAGCCTACAGAATGCTACGTTGTCCTTTTTCAAATCTCTCCTTGATTTTTTTGCCCCTGGCGTACTGCCAATGAAATATTCAGCAACAGCTAGGCAGCTACTCTTCTGTAGCAACTGCTTATTGCATTAGTCACAATTATCTCTCTTTATATACACCTGCTGTTATTCCAGCTCTTGTGGCCTTTTCCAGTTGTGCAAATATGTGTGCCTGCTCTTGGATTCATGAATAGGATGGATAATCACTTTAGAGTCTTTGGAACAACCTACCTCCCTCAAGATAAGAATGTGAACAAGTGTTCAATCACAGATTTAAATTGTGAACTCCTTGGAGCAGGAATTGGTTTCTAGTAGGTCTGTATAATGTGTTTTGCACTGGAGAACTGAAACTGGACTTCTACTGCAAATAAAATGCTCAGGTTTATAGTTTTAAAGCTCTTTACATAATGCCCAGTAAATACAAAGTTGGTACTTTTGAAACCACTGATTAATCACAGCAAAATGATTGCTAGCTAAGGTGAAGAGGTAATCTCTGAGCATGTCAGGAGTTAAAGCCAGTTAGGAGGGGGGTGGTGTTTGCTAAAAATTACAAAGTGATCTTTCTGCACTTGGAGAGACAAATTCCCTCTCTGGGAAGGAGCCAGTGCCCTGGAAGGGAACCAACAGCCCACTGCTTTGCCTGCAGAGATGTGCTTGGAGATCAAGACTTTCCCTGGCAAGTGAAGTCATCTTCTGCAAAGCCTCTTGAGATCCCTGAACAAGTAAGACTCAGTAAATTAGGTATTCTTTCCAGTGAGTGGCAACACCAGTTCCTTCCAGTGCAACCGCATTGGGAGGGGAGAGGGGATACTGCTGTTGCTTGTCCTGCAGCTGTAGGGATTTTGAAGGCCAGTGCTAAGCAACTTTTATTCTTCACATTGGTCCGTGTCTTAGCTTTCCCCAGTGTTTCACTGATTATTTTTCTCTCTTTCATTCCTCCCTCTAGCCATGCCATGGTGTTTGCCCCTGCTCTCGCAACACACAACACCTCTCACAACATTTTGCCTAGCAATTAAGCAAGCTCACAGAAGTGGATGTCTGCACACTTTCTTCCCAGTAATGATTTACTGTATGGAAAAAAAACAAAGTATAGGAAAGTTTTTGATTGCAGCCCACAGGGCGGAAGTGAATGATCACGATGGCTGAGCCATCATTCACCATGCTGTCATCATCTATTGGAAAGTCAGAGGTTGTAAGTAGCAGCTGTCCAGGAAGACAAATCAGTTGAAAAAATTATGTCTTACAGGTTTTCAGACACTGACCCCAAGAATAAAATCAATTATAAAATCAATGTAATATGTGGAACTTGGGATCACATTCAAAACCATGCCAGGTTTTGAAGGACTCTGGCTGTGATGGAAAATGAGAGTCCCGAAGGAATTGTCTTTCCGTCTTTATAAAAGACTGGTTTTTAAACTGAAGAAATCCTGATTCACACATGCCAGCACACTGGCCTCTGCCGCACACCATTTGCATGTTTCCGGTGTGCCTCTTGTATCCTGCTTTTATCCCAGGTTGTGAAATAGGTAAGGGAGGTACAGAAAGTAGAACTGTGATAATGCATCAGGTAAGACAGGTTTAGAGATTGGATCCAGGACCTGTCTGTTTAATGGGGAAATCTTGATTGCAGTGGAGTCAAGGCAAAATTCCCATTGACTTTAGGAGGGCCATATATTCTCCCTACCATTTCTTCTGGAGTTTTCTTTCCTCCCTCCCCATAGACTTTTAAATATACTATTAGCTTCCCAAAGCAATTTTTCTTACCCTTTAAACTATTTAACAGTTTTATCCAGCATATTTGCCTCTTCCCGGATCTACCTATTGGGTATTTCCTGATCAGCTTCCCCTACCAGGCTGCTGTACCTGCTGTAAGAGAGGAAAAGAAAGATGAAGATGAGTGGCCCATAGCTAGAAACAAAGCTGGTGACAGGGATGGGAATTGCACCAAAGCATTGAGTACTGACCGTGCGACTGACCTTGAACTGTTCTGTTTATCTTTCTTTACTTTACTTATTTTCAAACATGCCAGATAGGGATAGGATTATAAATGTAATTAAAAGTCTTCAGAATGTGTGTCCCTAACTGCCCTGAGCACTTCTAGAAAGCAAGATCTCTGTAAGAAAGTAGCTGAAATCTTATCTATTGAGTTCATAAATAGCATGGAAGATGTCGTTGCTAGAGAGTAAGTTAATTCTATTTCTGGGAAGATGGTTTACAGCATCCTATCAAAGGGATTGTGTGTGGTATCGGTTAAATCATGCTGTCTGTTTCCCCCAAATACAGAAAATAATTGGAAAATACTGTTCATTAGGGATAATTTTTGAAGCTGGACAGTTCAGCAAAGTAGTAAGGTTCAGAATTTGGCTGTTAGTAGGTCAATGAAGTTAAGTAATGATTTAATAGAACTAGAAACAAGAAAGACTAAAGGTAAAGTACAACATGCAATAAGTAAAATGAATTAAGACTCTTCTCCAACTCTGTTCAGTTCAGATCCTGGCTGTATCTGCACCTCAGTTACTGTTTGCTGTGGAAGGAGGGCTGCGTGTGACAGCTCTGTGCTTTCAGCAGTGTTGGAATACTGTTAACATTTATGAGATGCTCCCATTCTGTATCACAGTGATAAATGTCTTTCCATTGTTGGTGGTGTTTTGCTCACCAAAGCCACAGGTCCAGGACTACAGTCTTCTTCTAGAGGTACTAGGGTGTTTCTTCAGTTTGAGACTTCTACTAGATGCTCTCCAGTAGTCACTTTTGGGAAGTGCAGAAATACAGGTGGATTTTCGATGTTGCACAGCTGAAATGGTGGTGCTTGCATCCAGGGGAGTGTGGAGACTGCTCCTGCCCTGCATTTTCAGAATTTGCAATCTGCCTCTAGCAGTGGGGAGAAGAGAGAGGAGAAGTAGGGCTACAAGTCCACAGTACCCCATCAGGTTCAGGGGAAGACAGTTCTCCTGGGTGCTGCCTTCTGTTATTTAGCGCAGGGACCTGAGATCAAATTGTTGGTGGGATATTCAGCACAAAGCATCAGATCTGCAGATTTGGATGAATGCTTAAATAGGAGTGAGATTTCTGGTGTGTACCCATTCACAGAAACCAGCTCTATATAAACTAGGGAGTATGAATTTGTGGAACTTTATAGCTTTTTTCCCTTTTTTTTATATTTGTAAAACTCCATTTCTGTTACAGGCAGGGAACATTGCAGCAGCCATTCTTAGCCAATATATAGCAGCACTGTGAATACAGTAACTTGCTCAATGCTTTAATGACATGTTGAGCATTGTAAAGAAAACATTAATTTAAAAAAGAGCATATAAGAGGCATAAAGTTCAACCATAGTATGCTATAACAAGATCTATGTTCTTATTTTTTTGGTAAACCTGTTATTAAAACTTTCATCATTTTGTTCTGTCTTTTCAATTACATACTACTTAACCTTAAGCACCATTATAACCCGTCTCCAAGAGAAATAATATGAAGTCCAAAACAACATATATCTCTCTAGTACAGAAGAAGAAGGTTTCATTCATTCAGTGGGATGTTTCTGAGGCAGTGAACAGTTATGTAGTTTTTGAAGCTAATGTAATTCCACACACATTAAAATTATTGTGGGTGGCGGGGGGGAGACTCTTAGAATTTCTGAGTTAAAGAAAATATTTTCGATACTTCATACTGACATACTGCTGACAGTTGTTATGGGGAGCTCAGTGGTTTCAGAAATACAATACTAAAGGTAAAGTGAATATCACAGGCTTCCTGATAGTCCTTTGACTATTTAAACCAGGGGTCCTCAAACTACGGCCCGCGGGCCGGATACGGCATTCTTTTTCCTGTTTTTTTTGTGCACTACTACAAATAAAATATGTGCAGTGGGCATAGGAATTCGTTCATTTTTTTCCAAACTATAGTCCGGCCCCTGACAGTGTCTGAGGGACAGTGAACTGGCCCCCTGTTTAAAAAGTTTGAGGACCCCTGATTTAAACAGTTCAGCCCTTGGAGTTTAAAATAAGGAGTTAAAGGAAGCCTCAGTTTGACTTGGTTAAGACTGCTGTGGATTTGGAGCAATGCTATAGAAGACAGAAGATTTCTCATTATGTGATTTCTTTGTAAAATCTGAATATTAGATTCAAGAGTTTCAAATGAAGTAATGTTATATACTATAAATGTTTCAAGTAATAACTAAGAAAGGAAAAACTTTAAGGCAGTGATATAAAATATGAGCACCAACAGAGATGGAAGGAAGAAATCCTCTTGACGCACAGTCTCGGGCACTGGCATTCAACCTGAGGCAATCCTCGATAATGTTAAATGGTCAAGAGAAAACTAGATCTACTTTGCAAGACTGAACTACCCACATCCACTGTGACTTTTCTGTAAACAGCCCTGCTATTGATCCTATGAGATGGTAATGTGGAAGGACAGGTAATAGTTGTTATTCAAAGGACATTTCTACTGAGTGTAAACAAGTTCTAACTTGCAGGAGATGGAAACAAACAGAAAATATTGTGGTTGCTATAACTAAAGAAGTTTGGAGCTGACACATCAGTGTATTTGTGGCTGATTTTGACTTTCCCATGATGTATTAAGAAAACTTGTTCTTGTTGATGTGAGGCTTTTGGAAGCAGGTAATGGCCGTGGGTTTCTCTCCTACCTGGCAGCTCACCTGGGACATGCTGCCAGAACAAGGCTTATAAAGCTAAGCAATGATTGGTACACATTTAACTAATTTAGGATAATGTGAAACCCTTCACATTCCAGGCAAGTTTTATGACAGGGTGCTGTTCTCTTCAGAAGATAAGAAAAAGACTCTGCTCTTGTTCTTCAGCAGTTTCCAGAAATTTAAGATTACTTTCATTTAACTTGAGATCCATATGTTCATCAGATCGTGATCAATGATAAATAGTTTTGAATCGTGACTGGTATTTTGAGCATATGACATTCCCCACAAAATTATTTTAGATGCTGTTAGTCCAGGCACACAGACCAGTTTTGATTCAAGGTGAACTACATCAGTCTCCAAAATCAGATATTTATTGCTAGGGGAAGAAATTCCTTCTCCCTTCCCTACAAGTCAGCAGTGTATGCCAGCATGTATTTTTACAATATTGGTTTTATAAGAACAGTTTCTCACTTTTACTCATTTGAGAATTGAATTAGTTTTTGCTGCTGCTTCACTAACTTCATAGAACATTTCCCTGCAATCATTTAACACACTATTAAATTCTAGAGTATGTTGTCTGTACATCTGATAATTTGATTTTGAGTGATGTTTGTGTCATTACTAAGCATTTTAGTCAGCAATGGCAATGTTAGTAATATGTAGTGAGGCTTTTAGCAATGAGCTCAAAGAGATGTAGAAACCCCGGTGTATGGCTGGCAATGACCAGAATGGATTGCTCCCAAAGCCATTATCTTCCAACAGCTTCTGAGGCTCCATTTACTTGAACTTGCTGCTCTTGCATTTTTATCTGCTTCTTTAGTTTCTTCTATTTAGTCAAAACTGTGCAAAATTGGATTTCATAATGCTATTTTTAAACAGTTTGCAGTTTCCAATCTACAAAATGTGAAGTACTCTGAGGATTGCGCTTCTCTCTAACTGTCTTTATAGTGCACGTTGTTATTCAGAGGCTATGAAATGCCAGAGAAGACCTAACAGATTATTAACTGTGGCCATTTATTTATTCTGCAGTTCTGGGCCTTGTTACCCAGTGCAGTTCATTCCTCTGAAAACAAGTACTATTAAAGCCGTACTAGTTTGAAAGTATCAAGCATGAGAGAAGATTTGGTGTGTCCAAGTACCAAATTTGACTGAATAAAAACACTGGCTTTAGCAATTTATCCTGTGGGAGACTTGTACAAAAGGGAAGAAAAAAGAAAATCCTGTTTAATCAGCAATGCAGATCATTCTGACCACAAACGTTCGGGTTAAGGCAAAATGCATTTATGTCTGGGGTACCATGTTACCAATCTGTCAACAGCAGAAGTAGTTTCTGAGGTCTCCATCTCAACCTAAGGGTTCCTTGATGGCCTTCTTTCCAGTTTCTCCCACTGGAGAGGATGCCTGTTCTCTGTGATTTTTTGAGTGATTGTGTTTTAATGCAGATCTATGATGTAGTGTAATTAAAAGGAAAAAAAAAAATAAAAAAATCAAAGTATCAGTGACCAGAAGCCAATGTGTCTTGAGTTCACATTTGCAGGTTCTGGAAGTGCATGGGCCTTTCTCTGGCTCCCTGTAAAAGCCAGCACAAGCTCATATACCAGTTGCTGATGATCCTAAGAGCAGGTACCTTTTCTACCTGCAGTCATCAGGTAGAAAATATTTTGTTCCAATTACTACCTCTTCCTCTGCTGAGTTTACCATGTGTGCGGAGGTTCACTGGAAAAGCTGGAGGTCTGTGTTTGCTGGGTTTGTATTGCCTATCTGAACCTTTTTGGACATTGTGACAATTCAACTTTCTTGGAATTCAGTATAATGGCAATAACTTACTGAAGCCACCCGCTAAAAGGAAGCAGGCTCTGCTCTGCAGTCAGTGCTGTGGCTGTGTGGGTGTCATTAAATGGAGCAGAAGCAGCTTGAGAGGGGACAGGGCTGAGGCTACCCAGCCCTGGCATCACTGCTAAGTCTGTGTTGCTCATGAAAAGATGGCAACTGGATATGCTTGAGTACTGGACCCTAGGTGATCACACAGCTCTAACCACCACACGCTTGGTCACATTTTGCTCTAGCCCAAAGTGACGTGGACATGAAATAGCTGGTACCTTTTCTACCACTTGCTCTTCAGGCCCAGGATCAGTCCCTGTCACACCTCAGTAGCAGAACGAAGAGCTAATAGAGACTGTGTTGCTTTGCTTTATTTACTTTCTCTTGTTTTTCTAGGGATGGAAAAGGTGATATGATGTGATTAGGAGAAAACCTCTGATGTTTATTTGGGTTTATGTATTTTTGATTTCTCCCTAAAAGTCTTGTCCTAGATAATTCTCCTGTGGCTTGTGAATGCTTTTCTTTGTGAACATTTAATCCAGTGTGGGCTCCAGCAGTAATTAGTAACATAGATATTTATGGAGACGTTCTGACCTGCATTGTTCATGAATATTTCACTACGGTGGAAATTTCACACCCTATAAATCACTAATGAAAATGTCATTTCCCAGCTGCATTTACCTGACGTGCTGTTAATCTTGCTGTACCCATTGGAGGCAGAATTACTGTCAGATTTGCAACACAAAAAGGAATTGATTTTTAATTAGTGACCCCAATAGTGTAGGTTAAAAATTATTTTTTAAATGGTGATTTAATGGCCCTTTTCACATAATGCTATTAGCTTCATTGCCTGTAGTGATGTTTTGTAGACTGCCATTCAAGCAGATGCTTTGAAGGACAGCATAACAACTATTGGCATTGAGGGTATTAAGGAGAAGAGCACTGGTTTGGGAAAGGTGGCTTTGAATGCAAGAAGTGTCGGAGAGACCTCATGAACCCATTACCCTCTGTATTGCCAAAACTCACAAGGCAGAGTTCCAGTCTCCTGGCTTTTGGTCTGTTCCCAAAGTGGTCCTGAACTGGGCCATCCAAACCTTAGATGACATTTCATGAGGGCAATTGTTACGAGATAGATAATTGTGTTTGGAAAGATCATAAATTATTTTACCTTATTTATGGGTTATATCTTTGTTTTTTCATAATGTAATTTGTATGATTACCAGTATTCATGTGATCAGACATGTCTAATTTAGGGGATAACAGAATGGCACAGCACAAAAAGAGTGCAGCCTCCCCGGGATCATCAATGCAAATAACTAATTTACTAAATGAAGAAAGTTAAGGAGATACTAGAGCAGGATGCTTACTGTTAAAAATGAATTATGCCATATGAGGGAGCTATAGCATTCTCCTTTCTTGAAAGTCATACTCTCTAGCTGCATTTTATTATCTTGTATATTGCTGACTGCAGATGCTCACAGTAGAAAAAAAATATTAGATACTGGTTAGTGTCTGTGAAGCTTTCAGCTCATAAGATTCTGGGAAAATCCGAATTTCCAGAAATCAAGCCCCGCTTCTGAACTTGTAGGTGTGCATATCCTTGTATAAACAGATACTTCTCAGTGTAAATATTACAGCAAGCATCTCTGCAGTCAGCCGAGTGATTGAGATTAGGTAATGGTAACACCATCTCCTTCTCTCAAAGGAAGCCTTGGGGTTTTCACCTGAATTTTGAATACTCCAGAATTAAGGATTCTCTACATCTGTGGTGATTGTACCCTTCATAAGGTTATAGGCTTCTCAGATATCTGCTGCTGTGACTTTTCATGAAGAAAGGATAACCCTGACTACCTCCGGGCTAAATTTTGAGATCTTACTCAGTCTTGATCATTAAACAGACAAATTTGCCACAATTTACCTGATAGAGCAGATACCTAACACGTCTAAAATAAGGCCTCTTTTTACAACTGCTACAAATATTAATCTAAGAGCTTGAACCATCCAAGTTCCACCAAAATCAAACCCGGTTTCTCTGTTCGTGTTGCTAGGTTTTGGAACAAAGCTTAATTCCTGAATTTAGAACACTCACGTTTGAAAACATTATCTTTCATGACTAACAACTCCATCATGTGGGAGACCTCGGAGCTGTGACATGACTAAATACCCCTTTCTTGGACTACAGGCTTTTATATATTTTATAGAGGCTCATAACTGTGGTGTTATTCACTGCCTTGAGATAACTCCTCTCTCTGAGGTACTTTGTCTGAATCAACACTCCAAAAGCAACTGTCTTACACATTAGTTGTACTTGCCTTCAGCAGAAACACAAGGCACCCTCCTTTTAGAAAGGCGAAAACAAGTATCTTTTTGAGAAACAGATTAACCATAGGGAGTCAATTTTGATTTCGTAAGCTGAGGGGGCTGTGTGTTAGCTGACACAGAGGAAATGCTCTGAGTAAGAAAAGCAGCTTACTCTTGTACATCAAATCATATCAAAGGGAGTTGTAGGGCTAACATAGTAACATGATCCATTGCCTCTTTGAGGGCTTGTCTATTTGTATTCTGTCTTAATGTGTATTTGAACTGTGTTTTGAAGGTTGTAAAAGCAATGCTGATTCAGGACCATGTGTTTTCCTAGTCACCATGCTCCCGTATAGAAGATGGAATGAACTGACCAGTTCCTTCCCATGACTTTGAAGGACAACCCCACTGTACCTCTGCTTTTAGGTGATGTTTTTCTTTCACTAGAATCCTATGTTGATGCAGTTTGCAAGCAGATTTGTTCCCCCTGTGTGCCTATGTGAGAGGTCCAGGCAGCCTGCTGGTAAATTCGGCAGAGCAAACCCTGCAGGGCAAGGTGTGTTTGCAGGAATGGATCCCCAAGCTTGTATTGTCAAACTCTTTGACAAAATGGCAGATGAAATTCATTGTTGATAAATGTGTAGTGATGCACATGGGAGGAAAAACACACTCAGTGATAGTCTCTGAACTGGCTATTAACTCCAAGATCTCTTTCCTGAGTGGTTTTATAGAACTATCCATTATATTGTCAATTCAGCAGTGGAGCAAAACAAACCAAAAACCCATCTGGAATGGGAGGAATTACTAGGAAAGGGCTGGAGAATAAAGGAGAAGACATTGCTGTGCAGCTGTATAAATCTGTTCTGCACCCACATTTTAAACACTTTGTCCAGTTTTGATTCCCCCTCACCCCCCCTGTAACAAAAAAGGATGGTACAATGGCAAAAAGCGCAGTCTTTCAGTGCTGAGAAAGAGAGTGTGAGAGAATGAATAAATGGACTCATAGTTTTTATGACAGCAGAGAGATAGCTGAGGTGGGATATGATTGAGATGTATGGCATGATGAGTGGCTTGGAGAAAGGACATTGGAACTTAGTGTGAGAACAAGCCACCTTCAGATAAGATGGTGACATATAAGATTTAGGACAACTAAAAGGAGGTACTTCACACAGCAGTTCAGCTGAGCTGTGAAACTCCACCATTTATTATTTGGCATATCCAAAGGTAATATTGTGTCAGAGCAGGTAGGTAAATTCTGAGAGCAATTAGGTATGTTAATGGAAGACTGGTCTAGCCAAGGCCACTGAGCCTGTGTATATCACCTCTGGCTCTGGAAGACTCTGAGCCACTGCTGACTCAGGAGATATAACAGGGAACTATTACTTATGGTATGGCTGCCTTAGACTCACACTCTACCATTGGCATCTAGACACAGGATTCTAGATCTTCGAATGATCTTTGAATCATCCTATACAACTTTTCTTTTTTTTTTTTTTTTTGTCTCTGTTAAGCTTAAATCAACCCATAAACCCTTGTGCAGTGCAGGCACAGGTTCCCAGCAGGCATTCCTAGCAAGATGAGGTCTCAGGAATGTTGTTTGTCCAGGTTCAAGGAGGCTACATATCCTGGCATCTGTCAGATACCCTAGGAGCTCAGTACAGAAGCTTATTCTCCAAATGTGTCTCCTTTTTAATAATTATGAACACAGGGGACTTGGGAACTTACTGTAATTCAAAGTTGCAGGAAGATATGAATCATTCCAGGACAGAAATATATTTGAAAAGACTGTTCCTTTGGATGCAAGCTGGTTTGCTACTTCACATTTCCGTGCTGTGAACTCTCAGTTCATACTGGTGGAGCATTCATTTTTCAGGCTGAAATGTAGTCTCTCATTTTTCGTTAATAAATTTTCTCAAGAGAAAGGGTGATTGTATTTGACTGCCAGGACAGATACTGAAATGGTTGTGGAAGCTGAAGATTCTGCATATTCATCACGAAAGACTCTGCAAGGGCAACTGAAGTCTCAGACCCCTGTAGAGGTGCAGTCAAATTCTAAACATCTTCCCCTGAAGGCCTGAACCTTTTCAAAGAACAAAAGCAAAATGGTGATCAGAGCACTCTGCTTGTGAAGGTTCTTCTGGGATATGCAGCTGTCCTGGTTTTGCTCTGAAATTTCCAGAAGGAAATAAAACAAGTACATCACCTAGTTAGAAGCTGGCAACAATATCAGTTCAAACTTTTTACTCCTAAGGCTACAGAAAGAGCATTTATGAACCTGAAGACCTCTGTCCTCAAAGTTGCTGTATCTGGGCACCTTGTTTGATTATCTGAAAACTACCCTGTTGTGCCAGTTCAGCCATCATTATTTTATGCTGCCATCAGTTGCCTGATCACACAGGCCAACACTGAACTCAGCAACATCCCTTCACGAGTCTTTCAGAGAGTCCTGCCATAGGTTCCTGTGGGCCCAGCTCCTCTGCTGCCCACTGTGGTGCCAGCATCACCTGCTGGACACAACAGACAGAGATGGCTCCTCAGTGGCCCTTCACATGGAAGGACACCACCCAGAGAGCTCAGCAAGTTGCAACCAGCCCCAACAGGAAGCTCCTCCAACTAATCAGCTCCTGGTCAAAATAGCCTTGGCCTTGCCCACCACCCCGACCATGACCACCTGGGTCAGGGCAGAGACACAGGTGGGCCAGGTTCTGCCTCTGGAACATGAAGCCAATAAGAAAAACAAAACATTCTGCTAGGTTGTGAGTCATCCACAGGTCAACTCCAACTTGGGGCCCACAGCTCAGGTCCCAGCACTTCATACCCTTGGTCTGATGGATCCAGATCTTGCTGTCTTCCTCTTTGGGAAACATCTGCATTTGGTGCAGATAGAACCTGATCCAGATAGGGGGAATGCAAGCTGTCCCTGTAACCCTGCACATTGCCGTGGCCGATGCTTTTCATGTGGGAGAAGTGTCAGATATAAAAAGAGAAGAACCTATCTCAAAATACAGCTTTGCAAATCAAAAACCTTGAGACATCTGTTTAAATCTTGACTACATCACAAGCTAATACAGATATCTTAGACAGGAATGAGCCAAGCTGATTAAGTTATTCTTAAAGCACTGTCACTCCTTCAAAAGGGCAGAAGGATACTGTTTTATAAAGTTATCTTCTATACTAAGAAATCACAGAAGAGACTAATTCCTACAAAAGACAGACCTTGAAACAAACTTGTTAGTTGAAGTCAATAACCAATTAGAAGTGAAAGTGTTCTTAGCTTGTAAACCAACACAGGGAGGTTCCCTCATGGCTGCATAAGGATTTTTTTGGAGAGAGAGGGAGCTGAGTTGCTTTATTCGTGAGAACTTTGGTGACACCAATAGAAGGAAAGATGCCAGTGGGCCTACTGCACAAGGGGCCATTAACAGCATGGAGATTATGATGAGTTTTTCCAGGATATTTTTCTTCGCACCTCATTTCAGCTAGATCTCTAAAATTCAACAGGCCAGTCAGTCTGAGAACTAAGAGAAAAGCAAAAACTTCAGAAAAACAATCTGAGGTTTAAAAACTGGAGTCTATGTATTTCTGTGTCTTTTGGGACTAGTTCAGATACGTGCTGTATAAACACTTAATTCAAAGTTCTTATACCATGAATTTTTGGTCTTATGTATCACACGGTGCTTTGCCAATTACCTGGCTTAGCATAAAGAATGTGACCATCAGCAGAAGACAGATGCGTAAACAGACGTAGATTTTATTATCTATCTCCGTGGAGCACAGGAATGGTATAACATAGCCGGCAACAGAAGAAATAAACCCACTCACAGCGAGTGATATAACAAAAGGGAAAACAAACCAAACCACAAACTCAATAACAGAAGGGAAGACGAAACAAGCAGCAAACTCAACAAGGGAGAAACCAATTGTACCCCGAATATCACCAGAGCCATGCACAGACTACCCCGGCAAATGCCAGAGAGGTGCACCAGCAGAACATGATACATTCCACAGAGGTACATGGCTAAACTGCAGCAGATACCAAAGGGATAGACAATCAAATCTGTTACCTGTGTCCTTTCCAGTGTTCCTATCAAATCCGTTACCCTCATCCTGTCCCGCTGTTGCTGGGGAGTCCCGGTTGCAGCGAGCAGTCAGGGGCCTTTCCAGTAATGGGGGAGACCCCGCGTGGTGTGTCCACCCACAGGTTGGCTTCCGAAGTTCACCGCAAGCAGACCAGATCTTGTACTGTTGAGTAAACAACTCAAGTTGCATAGGCAATCCTCAAAAACAACTTCAAAAGCAGGACACCTGCTATTTTTCCACCTTATTGGGTTCCGTCCAAGGTCAGCCGAGCCTGGGAAGAAACTCAAAGAGGAGGCGGCACCTCCATCTGCTTTGGCCCTAAATCATGCATTTCCCAGGATAGCTGTGTGTCTGTTCTCACAGCTAATCAGCTAATTCCCTGAGCCTCTTGCTCAGGCCCTAGCGCTTCACATGGGTAAATAGAGCTTTTCGTATCTAATGTACTTCATGTAATTCTCAGAGATTGTTGTAAGTCAAAAACGTATATAATCTGGCTGATAACGTCATGAAGACTAGCACATAGTGAAAAATGATGGGAGGCTCAATGAGGGAGAGGACTTAGTGTGTGATGAATGTCTCTTTAAAAGGAAGTCACTTTAGCTCATTTAGACTTCTGATTGTTACAGTTCATTATTTATGGAAAGGGGGAAAAAAAATCCCACAGGCATAAAGCTTTAGGGAATTTTTCATAATTTGTGATTGATCCAGACATAAATGCTGTATTCAAAAGGGCTGGTTGTATTTGAAGCCAAAATTTTAATCTGATAGTGGGATTAGCCAAAAAATTAAGGTTGCAATTTGTGTTCCAGACTCTGCATAGTTCATTAAAATGAATAAAAGGAAGAAGAGCCAAGGGAACCATGGGATCCACTAAGGACCGCTCAGTCAGGTCACTACTTCAGTGCTTACTCAGAATTGTGCTGTAAAAGTGACCTTGATAGTTGGAAACTCTGGGTGATAAGAAAGAAATTGTGACCCAAATCCTTTCTATGTTCTTTTCTGATTTATTGATGACTTTGAGAAGGGCAACATAAGCTGAATCCTGAGGCAGCAGTTTCTTTCACTATCTTTCTTCTTGAACTGCAAAGTGAAAGGAAGAGCAGAGGGAAGCCAGGCAGGACACAACCTCTCCCTTCCCACCTGAAGACCAGGAGCTTGCTGTGGGACTGGACTGGAGGTCAGAGAAATCTGTTAAGACGTTGAACGCAAGAGAAGCAAGTGATTATACTAAACTGATTTATAGGTGACTAAGCAAGATTTTTACACAGCTTGATCTCTGTGCATATTGCAATATCCACCTACCTTCTGAGCATTGGCAGTTGTGCTTTGACTGCATCAGCCTGTCAGGCAAAATAAGTGGCTGACTTTGTGCTGGAAAGGGCCAGGAGCACTCGCACAATCTGTTGCACTATTGCAGGACTGAGGGCAACAGCCAGATCTGCAGGAGCACCGTGTCCTGCAGCCATAGGCAAATGGGTATTTTATTACAGATATAACAAAGCTGTTACTGGCGTGTACAAAGGGATTGGCATGCTTCAAAATTTATCCTTTCTAGGCTGCCATGTTCCAGTGGTACATAGCCAGAAAGTGATTTTTTTCTTCTGCTTTGTGTGGTTTCACTGCCTGAAATCAGTCGCCAGTATCCAGATCTTGGAGTTGGTACATGGCCCATCTGATGGCTTCATGAGACATCAGAATAACTGAACATTTGAAATCTGCCGTGCCTTTTGCAGCACTTTATCACATGTAACTGGCTTTTCTGCCTCTTAGTCCCAGGTGGAGCTGCCAGTGTCTCTGTACTTCTGCAGACAAACATGAAAGGACTTTGAGTTATGTAATGCAGGAGTGGAAGAAGCCACGATCTCAAAATCCTTCTTCCCTTGTGCTAAAACTAGGCACCTAGCCACCTATAAAAGGTGCTCAATCCAGTAAGAAAAGAGGGGGATTTTGTCAAGACTAGGAGAAGAAAAAGATCTGGTTTCAAAAAGGAACTGAAGCCTATAAAGATACAGATAAATTTCTGATAGCTTCCCAAAGGCACATATAAAAAGTCAGCACACAGTTCCCATGGGAATTAGGCACTCAGCCTAAGAATTTATGAAAATCCTTGAAGATGCAATTTTATTAATTACATGTTTAGGCACCTAAGCATATACGGCTTTGCAAGCTGCAAGATGTTGGTCTGGAAGCAGACGTGGGAGAAGGGAATTGTGTGAACACGGAAGGCAGACCTGTTCAAACTTTCTAGAAACAGACAGAGTCATGCTCCGGTTCACATCCTGGCCATGCTTTTTTGTAAATTGTTTTGATGCCACCAAAAACCAGTAACAGTAGACAGGGGGCTCCACAAGGAATTTGTCCTCCTTTTGTTCCTGGTTGTGGGAAGAAGTGCAATGAAGGCAGGAGAGGTTTAAGGTTTGGTGAGCTGGAGCAAGAGCCTCTGGCTCTAGTGGTATATGTAGCCTGGTAAGGACATTAGTGGGAAATATGTGTACTGAAGATGAGCGAGCCCTGTGAAAATCTGTCTTTGGCTGGTTAGATAAGTCCTGTGATCTTAGATAAAGGTGATGACCAGGACTTGGCAGAGCCAGTTGCCCTCCACTGTGCTAGAGAAGTCTCTGTGAGCAGAAGAAGCTGAGAGTGTGTCTGCTCTTTTCCACCATTGCCCCATTTCTGGTTGTAACTGCACCAGCTAACTATCTGGAGCATTCCTTTGTACAAAACAACCTGCCTTCAAGTTTATTTGCCATTTCTGTAAGCTTTCCTGAAATAAGGCAGGCAGGCTGCCCTGAAAAAATCTGGTTCATTGTAAATCTCTTCCCAGCAGCTATCTTACGGCTTATTTTTAGTACAATTTAGTGTAGTTACCCATCAGACAACAGGATGATGACTTGTTGTAGCTAAAATACGTATTGGAAAAAAGTATTTTATTCAAATCAGATGCAGGCCTAAAAGAGAGAGCATTCATCATTAAACAGTGTACTTAAACTACGTGTAATCGAGGAAAAATCTAAATGCATATGTCCTGCCCCTGTTCTCAGTTCAGACTTCAAAAACCTGTGTCCTGGGGACAGCCTGCCCTGTCCACACTCAGCCTGGCTGCTCCTCACACCCTCATCAGCTTTCAAGCAGGGCAGCCACAGCTCAGCTCGGAGCAGGGGCACTGATTCTCCCAGTTTTACTTTACCTCTTGCTGCCAGCGAGGAGCACTCCATGAGTACTGTACTAGTAAACCTGTCATTTGGCTGAGATTCCTGACGCTGGGTAGGGTGTACGAAACAGGAGTAGAGGACTAAAAGGGGAGAGGAATTGAAAACTGATTTAAAGTATTCATTTAGATTTGAGTTGTAATTATAATATTTTTTATTTTTTTACTTCATCTTCACTGCTTAGCTGCTCTACTTTTTTATCGTCTTGTGACTACACGGCTACATTGCTGAAGGGCCTGAAGCTATTTGGTTTTTATGTCCCTTTCAAGATGTTATTCAGACTAATTTGTGAAAGTCCTCTATCTCCTAGCCTCTGAGTGTGATATCTTTGCTAATTGTACTTTTCCCCATTCTTTGAGCACTTTCTGTTTACTTACGGTATGCTTTTTGGAGTGATACTCGTCTGGACTTGGAGCACTCCATAGGTTTTTTTTCTCACGCCTGTGACAAAAGCTCTTGGGATTTCACCATCCCGAGTTCAAGAGCTTCTAGGCCATCATGCACCCACAGACCTTTAACACATTGGCCCAGGTAGTTCCTAGGTTCTTCAGTACATCAAAGATTGTCCTTACAGTCTTGGTTTTATTTATCTTTCCAGTGAATTTAAACAGAAACAACTTCTTGTTAACTCAATGCCGATTTATTATTCCCAGTGAAATCTTCTGTCATGCCCTCATTACAAAACCAAGTCTAGAATAGCAAAAGCTCTTGTTAGTTCAGTGCCTCAGTATGTTGGACTTCATGTAACTCATGTTAATAAAGGCCTGGAGAAATGCACAGCCTCCATGAAAAGTAAATGCAGCTAAATCCCCTTTCAGCATTTGAAGGCATTCCTGTTAGTTTGTTGTTAATACAATTTAATCATGCATAGAAAATTAAACAGATTCTGATCTTGTCTTTACCAGTGCTTCACGTTACACTCTCAGATACTTTTGCCCCTATTGCCAGCTTGCATTCCCTGACCCCATGCTCAGTGTTAATTCCCTCTCATAATTCTTTCATTACTGAGCTTTCAAATTGCTTTCTATCAACTTGTCAGGCATAGTCATTCTTTTGAATTCATTCAGCTGACCCCTACAAAACATACTTACTGCTTTAAATCCTGATTGTCAGTGATGGGTTTACAAACTCCTATTCTCCAGGCTTCTGCCCGGTCCTCCCCTAAAGCAGATAGTGTCCCTTAGTTCACTCTGAGTGTGTCCTGATGGATAGGTGTGGGAGGATTGCTTCTCTCTGCCACACAGCAGTCTCCACGACTATAAGCACTGTTCAGATCAGAGCTCTCAACACTGGCCACATAGCATTCCCCATTTGGCTCATATTCCCCCGTCTGCTTTTGATGTGTTATTCCTGAGAGAAGGTTTGGTGACTAAACATTAGCAATGTAGTGACTGCAGCGGGTGTCCATGAGTCAGCGTTAGCTTACTCCTTTGTAATGGAATAGATGTTGAATCAAAATATTTCTGATGGCAATAGAAGTGGTAGTACAGCTACATCATAGCCATGGTTTATTATTGAAGGTTAAGATATGCTCCTTACTCATCCTTCCTCCTCACCATGCACAATTTTGGAAGGCAAACTTGAAGGGGAGAGCACTGGAAAGCGGAATGACTATGTGCAAAACGCCAGTCACCGAGAAAGCTGGTACATCCCAGGATGTGTTTGGAGGGGGAGGGGGCAAAGGAGGGCACAACGTTAGTAGAATTTGTTGGATTGAGGGCAGTCCTGTTGCTTTGCCTTATTCCTCTGCACAAAGCCACTTCATGGGGAGGTCTTTTTGTTTACCATTACCTAACCAGACTGTTTTTCACAAAGAGTTTTCTGTGCAAAAAAAAATACTACACACAGAGGAGAAAATACAGTCTCTTCCTCTTTTCTACTTCTTTTTTCTCTTCGGTTGCCCTCAAATGAAGAAAATCCCCTGTTCTCATGGGAGGAAAGAAGTAAGAGCCCAGATTTACAAATTGATTGGAAGTTTATCAGGAGGCCTGGTGTTGAGGAATCATCTAATTCTAATGCAAGAAATGCCAAGGAATTCAGTGAAGTGGTACACAGTTGGAAATATTTGCTCTATAGCTATGCAAATTGTGGAAGACCAACTTAGATCTGGCAGTTGAAATCATTGGCACAGTTGAGGCTGCCAAGAAAAAGTAGAAGCAGCAACTAAGCAGTGAGCTGCTGAGCTGTGGAGCTCATTTTCTGCAGCAGTGTAAGCTGCAAGAGGTGTACCACTGTGACCCACGGTAGAAACACTGGTTTTCAAAAGCACTCAGTACCAGGCTGCAGTGATCATTAATTACATGACTGCAAAAGATAGTGATACTAATAATTATGTTAATAATGTTACCAACTGCTTGTATTACAATAGTATTCAGAGATCATTTACCTGGATGGAGTGTAAGTGATTAGGTGAGACTTAGCTGGCACTGTGGGTACTGTGCTGGTAGCAGATAGAGTGACTCTCTGAATGCCTGCACATGGGAGAGATCAGCTTCATGTCACAGCCGGTGTGATCTGTTGGGGAGCATGTGGCAGAGCTGTTGTTTTGAGTAGATGGCAGTTAACCTTTTGTTATACCTTTCAAATAATTGGAAGATAAACATGTTCCCTCTTGGTCCATCTCTTTCCTGGAGACTTCTCATTGAAATTTGAAACTCCCGGACAATGCAAATCACTCATTTGTTACATCCAGCAATTCTCTCAAGCAGTGAATTTTAAATAAATTAGAAGGTCTTTCTGGACTGAATTAATAGTTAGTTTTTATCTGAAAACACTGATCTAGGCTCATAGCCTCACCCCTCCCCAGGTGTACATGCCAGAGACAGGTGGCCCCTGCACCCACACATCTCTGATCACCACAAACTTCGTGTGTCTCCTCATGGGTGTGCCTGGGCTGGATGTCAGCCCCACCATGGGTGATATTGGCTTGTGTGCTGGAGAAGAGAAAAGGAGAGGGCACATTTCACCCTGTGGCCAGCAGCAGGTTAGAAGGTGTGCCTCACCTTCTGATCGTCTGGTGTGGAGTTTGCCTCTCAGCCTCAAAGGCAGCTGTACTTCAGCGACAGAGTTTAACCCACACTTTCTAGTGATGTCAAGAATGAGCTCAGTGTTTGCTAGAGTATGAAGCTAATTTGTTTTGGCACCATTCGGTCATTGCATGAGACTGATAGCAGCCATCCTAAGTGATACCAGTCTTTGTGCTAAAGGCTGAGAGGGTGAGACTCCTTAGCTGGGAGCAATAGCAGACTTGTGTGGGTGCAAACAGGAGTAACTGGGGGTCACACGAGCTGGTGGTGTCCTACTTCTTGTACAGCTGCGTCATGTCCCTTGTCAGTCCTTCCAGTACCAGCAGTGCTGGTATTGCAGTGGGGGTTTTCCCCACAGAATCACTATGGTTGGAAAGGACCTTTAAGATTATCAAGTCCATACTACGCTTTGTCATGAGTCATCTCTGAAACCCAAGCCAGGATAAAATTTGCAGATGGCTTTTGCTCACAGTAGTCACTGTGAGGTGAAGGGTCATAACCTACTGCAGTGGGCTACAATGCAGCCCCTGTCTATGTTGCTGAGGATTGCACCAATAGCATTGCTCTTGTGAGGGCTTAAGCTCTTCGGGAAGTTTAACAAGACAGCCTAGGGTTGCTCAGGGGAAGAAATTAACTTAGCACTTTATGATAATGATGCTGAATTCTGATATGAACAGACTGTACTTTGCATTTTACATCTTTCACCCAACTTTGCTGTAAAAGCTGCTATTAAAATGAATTAAAAGACTTGCTTCACTTGGGTTAGCTCAGTGTAAGTCTTCCTCTGGGTCATTTACTAATTCTTGGTGACTTGTGAAGTGTAGGCATCTAAACAAACATCAGGAATCTTTAGAGTTGTCAGGACACTGACCCACTGGACACCATCTGCATGGTAGGCAGGTGATTGTCTGTCCTGCTCCTTCATTTATAAGAACATTTTCTTCCTTCCTATCTAAATTATTACCTGTGTGGAAGCCATAGGTTTTTCATCTCAGGTTGTGCCCTCTTCCACCCCCAGTCTCACCTTGACCCCAGAGACTCATGCCTTTAGCTAAGAGAGCAAGTCCTTCATCCCTGCACGCAGGATGACTGCCACAGCATCTAATGCTTTCTTTGGGGAGGAAGGAGCTATCTCAGGTATGACCCAGTTTTCTCAAGCAACAACCAGTTTTATTCTGTTTGCTCCCAAGTCTGAGGTTTAGAATTCTTTTGAAGTTTAGCTGTGGGCTGGCCATTCGAGCCCTGCAAAAAACAGAAAGGAAAAACTGGTTGCAGTCACTCTTTACTTGCGCTTGGTAATCCTGGCTGAGGTTGTCAGCAATGCAACTAGGGGAAATGCCGCACACCTGATCTGCATGAATTGAGCAAGAGAAAATGCCCAGCATTCTGATTTAAATTAATATTGATCCTGCTAATAGGAATCAGAGAACCAAAATAAATTACAGAGTTGGAGTTAATCAAGACAAAAACTTTCCAAAGAGTAACCTTGTGTTCATGGAGCTGATTTCGCTGATGTCAAGTAAAGACATAGAGAAGGATAAAAGACCATTTGTTGGGAAGGACACTGGGCACTGCTGCTCCTGCTCTGACTGCTCAGGACTGCTGAGGTAGAAAATGATTTCCAAGGACCCAAGATATGAGTTTAAAAACCCCTATTTTACCTGAGTGTCTGTGAAAGTACCCAAAAGCCTGAGACTGCCGACATGTTTGCTGTGTCTGATTGATAGCCCTACTTTCCCTCGTCTGGGGACCATCCCAAGCTTGCAGGTGTAAGTAACCTTTGCTGGCAGAGAGCTCTGGTAAGGCTGCAGGCAGCGCCTGGGAACTCTGTGTAAAAGGGCAGAGCAGCAACGCACACAGCAAGCAAACAGGGAGGGACAGAAGGGGCTGGGGGCAAGGGATTTGGTTCAAAGCTTCATGGCAACAGACAGAAAGAGCTGATAATGTTTTAAAATGCTTCTACTCCTACACTCAGCCCTTGCTACATGTGACATTGCTAAACAGATGTTGTTGAACTTGTAAGTCCAGCTGCTGAGCATTGAACTTCCCTCCCCTTGGGGATTCAGGAAGGAAACGGTTGCAGGAAAAGCACGTTCTGGGCCCACTAGCCTGGAGGCTGGTACAGGGTCTTCTCCCAAGGACCTGAGTATACTTTCTGCAGCATTTTGTTCTGCAAGTAGCAGAGAACAGCAGTGGAACTAGTAGGATTTGTGCAGTACAGATTGTGAGAATCTTTGCTTTCTGGGGGCAGCTTCATACAGAAACAGGGCACTGCCACCACCGTCCTGATAGGCAGGGCAGAGGAGACAGAGCTGGTTATTTCTCTGTTTGCTAGGTACTATCTGCTGTGGTTTGGGATGAGGAGTTCAGGAGACTTCCCGTGCCGAGGAATTGATATGCAGAGTGGAAGTGGGACTCGGGCAAACCTTGTCTGCTGTGGGAAAAATCTGTCTGGTAGAAACATTCAGTCCCATCCGTGCTCATCTCTTGAGTCCTATCATAGCCAGGCACCAGAAATACTTGAGATACTGTATCTCATGGCATTCAGAGTAGGTCTTCTAAGCCTGGGTTTCAAAATAGCAATACTGGCTAATGGGCTGCTTATTTCAAACTGCTTGAAATGCAGTTGGAGACTGCCTGTCACTTCTCCGGGTCAGCAGATCAAGAATTTGTTTCCACTCCTTACACACAGTCTGCTGGATCAAGCACTGGCTGGACAGATGGGTGCAAAGAGTGGTGGTTAAATGGAGTTAAATCCAGCTGGCAGTCGGTCACAAGTGGTGTTCCTCAGGGCTGGGTGTTGGGACCAGCTTTCCTTTACAGAAGCATTACATCCCCTTCTCCCACCACTGCTACCCAGACAGCAACCATGGTGAAAAAATTTCAGAAAGACAGTGTAAAAAATTTCAGAAGAGTGTAGTGAAAAAAAGACTTTAAACAAAGTTTGACATTCACTGAATCTGCTTCTGGAGATTTGGAAGCAGTTCAGGAAATTTGGACATGTCATTTTCATTCTTTCTACTTCAGTTTTTATTATGTAGACTTTATTTAAATGTCTCAGATGACATCAAACATTGCTATTGCTGGGTATGGAGCTGTACTGGATTGTTTGTTAAATGTATTACACGCTGTTGCTTGTTCTTGAAATCTAACATTTTTTCTTGACATTTTTCTGACATTATAACTTTAGTTATTCAAACTTCATGTTCCTTTAGTACTTTCTTGCATATTTAATACATTGCAGTTTTGTCTCTGCAGCAGTTGCCAAAATCTTCAGACAAAATCTTCAAAAAATATACAGTGTAAATCTTCATTAAAAAGTTATAAGATTATTCCAGATATTTTCCCCTGATAATGATTTCTGTGTGTTTGGTAGAGAGCTTTTGTGTTGTTGTGCTCTAGGATGCTGTGCACACAAGTTCAAGGGACAAAAAGAAAGCCCGAGATAGGGAGTCTATAAAATAATATAGCTTCATAATAACTGAAAAGCTACATTATCTCAAATACTCAGAAACAAATCTTTCATATCCATTAACTCTATTGTTACTAGCGGAACACTTGCTATTAAAAAGGAATAAAACCAGTCAATATGGGCATCTTGAAAATATTAGCTGGAGGAATGCCAAGAAGTGAAGATCTCAGTGTACACATACACAGTGTGCAGATGTTCTCCACTGCATTATATGGCCAACAGAAGTGTGCAAAGACAGTTCTGTTTATCATCGTATCAAGTCAGAAATTTGCATTTAACACTCCCAAGACCTTCTGTCATCCCTCTATTCCTTAATTTTAATAGAAAATCCTTCCAGCTTTATAATAATTTCTTCCAGCTTTGAATTAATGTATGCCCCAAACAATCTTCTGGCTTCTTGAGATAAATGCAAAATGCCACCATGTAATAAAGAAAGAGTTTTCAGCAAAATAAAGGTTTTGCCTACCTTGAGGGTATTCTTTGCCTATGGTCTGTGCTAGAAAAACATCTCTCAATCAGTTCTCTTCCATTGCAAAGGCCCTGGCGCTGCTGTACTTCTATCTTCTTTTGGTACATGGATAATTGATCTCTGGGGAACTGCAGTAGTGCAGTTGTCCCAAGTTACTGAGCTCGGTTAAGGGGTAAATATTTAGTGTTTAACAGTTTGTGCTTTACAGAGTGGAGGAGGACAAGGAGGACAGTCAGATTTGATAAGCAGATGATGTCTTCTGAATTTTAAGTTCTATGAAATCATTTAGGCTGCCAACTATCCATTTGGATACTTGAGAAACTCATGTGATGGAAGCAGAGGAATGGAGATCTGATAACACCACTTCTCACTAATATCAAAAGCTACCAGCTGGAAAAAGTCAAGAAGTTGACCAGGGTAATTTTTTAGAACTTAAGGAAGTAAAAAAGAAGAAACTAAAGCAGAAAAGTCTCAGATATTTCTTGGCTTTGCAATTATGGAAAAAGTCTTTCTGTTCCAGCATTTAGCCTATTGTGCCTCCAGATGAGGCCGTCACATTGACCCAAGGTTCAGGAGATGCTGTTGCTTAAGAAGAAAAAATGTAGAAATTGCTGAGTGAAAGGGAGCAGGAACACATTTAAGCTTTGATTTAAAACCAGTGGACCTCACTCTTCACTGCTTGCAGCTCGTGCTAGTCTTCTTTACCAATATAAAGAAAGGACAAGATATATTTCTCCTTTGGCATGCAGCCTCTTCTGATGTGTCAGCAGAAGGTGCAGGTGGGTGAGAATAAGGGTCATCAAGAAAACACACAAAACACTTGAAATTCTGACTGTGTCTTATATCCTCATTGTACAAAACCAGCTCAAAAAGCCTGTATTATCATAACACCATGAAGTCTGGAGCCTCTATTTTTGAGCAGGGACCTGTGGCAGAGTTTTGCCTCCAGTCCGGCAGACACCAGGTGGCTACAACAGGACTGGGACCCCAGTTTCCTGAACTCTGGGCCCCATTTGCTGCCAGACCAACTCTCTTCCCATCAGTTCTTGGTTTAAGGGAGACAGCAGAATAGCTTGGCTGGAAGGATGATGTATGAATGTGGGGAGTATTGAACACACTGCATGAAAAAATAATAGGTTTCCAAAATTGGTAAATTGATTTTACTGAAAGCTGTGCCTGTAGAACCCCCAGAATATGGAATATTGTAATTAATTGCAATTAATAACAAACGATAGGCAGTTAATGAATTAATTGCCATTTGTACTGAAGTGCAGAATGATGATCCACAGTAGCAGAGGCTTGCTAGTCTGGCCAGCTGCTTTTTAGCTGACTATGTTGCTATCACAAGGTGTCTGACATACAACAGGCAGGATTGCCACAAGTCAGGTACATGGCAGAGAGTGTGAGGAGATCGCTTGACAGTCAGAGGAAACTTCCTTTAGCCCACCTCCACCTTCCTCTTTATGTAGGAAAAGAAAATTCAGTATGACAAGTATTTTAAATGCTAATGCCTAATCATTTGGCATTATGAAGGAGGAAGGAATAGTAAAAGCAGAAATTTCTTCTGGCCTGACATGTTGCTGGATATGGACATGGCTGGTCTAAATTCCACACTAAATAGCTCATAGAAAACTTGACTACAGAAAGGCAAGAAAACAATTAATATTCAAAGACAAGGTATTCAAATGGTTTTAAGATCTTTCCTTAACAAATAAGTAGGAAAGAATGGTACCCAGAGGCCTGTGTGCTCACAGCTGAAACATCCTTAATTTCATTTGTACTTCTTTCTCTTTTTGGAATAATTTCTTTGAGCAGGGAATTTTTGCTGAAGTGAAGATTAGGCTGCTTTTAATTTTATCCCTTTAATGTACATTCAGATGGAGGCCTGATGTGTGCCCGCGTGTCCAGGGGATGCTGCACCACTGATGCCAATTAACAGCCTGAATGTTACTTTCTTCCTGGTTCATGTCACTCATTATGTGACGCTGCCAATGGGAAAACTAGAATTCAGGGGAGAATTTCATGCCTGAATTTTAAGCTGTAGCAAAGAGGAGGTGCCTGGAGTCTGAGGCAGAATTTTTCAGATACCTGAATTTTGCTTTGCTGAGTGTGGTACCAGCCTGAGCCTCCTTAAGCACCCGCAGCTCTGGGTAAAGGAAACCCCAGTCTGCACTAACTTGTGCAGATTTGTTGGTCATTGTGTATTTGCTGGGATGCTGTGACTGCAGCCAAAGCAGGTGCAAAGGCTGTGGGCAAGGAAGTGGGAGGGTAGTGCAAAGCCACAGGAAAATTTTGCAAAAAGCAAGTGTGTACATAGAATATGGTGAAGGAGGTGTAAAGGAAACTGGGATGTTATGGTGGGGAAGTGGGAACACAGGGATGGAGGAGCTGGAAGGAACTGGAGAGTGGTCGCTGTTGGGAGAAAGCTATCGGGCATCTGACTGGGAGCTGAGGACTTTGCAGAGGTATGGACAGGCCTGAGGGATATGGAAGAGGATGGGGAAACGATAACAGGTGAGAAGAAACAATTCCTATGAAAATCTTTATAGAAGTATTTGAACTTCTTATGTATGAAACTCTGTGGAAGTCTGTATCAGCTATAAACATATATTCGTCTTGGGGCCAATAATAATATTTTATAGAAAATAAGCTAGCACTTCTCTTATTTGCTCTTCATGATTCTGAGGGGCAAGTATTCCTTGGTAAATATTTCTAACAGTTTTCGGAGCTGAAATACAATCACTCAGTAATTTGCATTAAAGCTATTGCTAAAATTCAGAATCCATTTGTGAGAATAGTGTTGACTCTCTAAGCTTTAGAAAAGTAAAAAGAGAACACAGAAAGAAATTTGCCCTGCTGTCCTTTTCACCAAGTTTCTGTCTTTTACGTCATGGTGCAGAAAGGCCAAAGCAGCACTGGGGAAATACACTGTTGAAAGCAGAAGTCTTTCTTATCTGCTTAATTAAAGAAAATGAACAATTTAAACTCACAGTTGATGGTTAGGGAACCAAAGCCAAACTCATGAACTTTGCAAACGTACTCAAGTTCCCCAAAGTCTGCATCAGGCAAGGGCTTTGTCTGCAACTGCTCAGCTGAATTACTTGGTCTGTTTTTCTTTCCTCCTTCATGTCTGACTCTGGTGAATAACCTCCAGTAGAAGGACCTACGTTTGCTGTTTTATGGGGACAGTTGTCTGCTCAGCAGCACTTTCAGTGCCACATCCAGCCCGTGTAGGCTGTGCTGGGATTGAGGTGGCACTGGAGCAGGTACACCACTGCCTCGTTGGCAGTGTCATTGTGACCCTCCAGAGGTCTGTCCCCATATAGAAAAAACCTCATGTCATGGCTGCACTGTAGAAGTACTTCCTGCATTTTTTCTCCCTGCCTCACACAGAGAGGGTAGAAAACTTTAGCAGCTTCATTTATGTTGCTTTCAGCCAGCCTGTTTCACAGCTCTGTTGCCCAGCTGTTTACATGGAAAGCAGCATTAGGTTATCGTCTGTGGACAGTCATTGACACTAATACATCAGTGGTGTTCTCCCGGGAGTTTATTTCTGTACTGATAGTAGGGATTGAGGTGTTTGAGATTTTTCTTAACGAGCATCAGTTGGGGGTTTGTATGTGCCTACTGCTGCCCTTTACTGATAACATTTACATACAAAATTTCCTGGGGAATGCTTTGCTGGCAATGTCCTCTCTTAGATGTCCAGCTCTAGTAGTTAGGGAAACCAGGCTGGACTTGGAAAATAATGGCAGATCTTGGCCGCCTGAAGCCTCACTCAGAAGTAACCTTGGTGTAAGACTCTTGTAGTTTGCTGCTGCCTACCTGTAGCTTATCTGGAAAGCCAATAGTAAAAGAAAAATACATTTTTGTGTGTGACCCATTCATTGTGGTTTGTAGCAAACATAGGATGGAGGTGATCAGAGGCTCCATAGTTCTGTTTTAAAGTTAGACACACTGATGGGGGAGTGCTCTGTAAGTACCTATTGACACGGAGGATCAAAAGCAATCTTGCATGAGCACAGCAGGGAACTCAGATTTGTAGTTGCCCAGCCACCTCCAAATGTGCCCCTGGCACTGTCAGAGGCAGGAGCATGACTGGGTAGACCTTTGGTATATCTCAATCAGCAGGGCATTTTTAAGCTTTTTCCCATTTTCATATCACGTTCTTGGCATAGGTTAAAATTGCTGTTGCACTCAGACAGCTGTCACTTCCAAAAAAACCACCTTGGTAGGCCTCACCTGAGTCAACTTGACCAAGCTTGACCCTTTCTGTACAGACTCAGCGCTTTGCATCAGAGTGAGCCTATCCAGCCAAGAGCTCCCCATCAATGTCTTCCATGTCCCATGGCTGTCATGCCACCACCTCCTCAATGGTGTTATAAGAGCAAAGTCACTGTGTGGGGTGGAATGAGTCGAGCAGGTCAAAGAGAAAAGGTGCGGAGCAATGGCCACCTCCCTTGCTCACATTCCAGCTGTAGTTTCAGGAGGATGAGTGAACGCCACGACAGCTGTGGTGACAGCAGAGGAAACCCTTCGTGGTCTTCCAAGCCCCAAGTGCTGTGTTAAGAGGCACTAGCGATGTTATAGGTATTTCTGATGGCACTATAACAAGGTATTGGAAATCTAGGTAAAAGTGTTCCCTTATACAAGTATTTTGTTTTATATATGCCTATATATAAAAAACCCGAATGTATGTATGTCAGCCATGAAGGAGTCAGTCCTGAAGCTCATAATCAACTCGCTTGGTGCACATATAAGGCTTGCAGCAAGGTATATAAATGAAACGAAACTAAAAAGCAGGAGCAAATATATGGACTTCTAAACTTGACAATGTGTTCCATATGCATTGCAAGTAATAGAAAGAGGGCTGCTGTAAATCAGAATTTGACTTTTCTCCCTTCCCTGTATTGTAAAATGTAACGAGTCCCCAGGGACTCGAAGGAAGGCCCCATCTCCTTCCCTGTGATTGCAAGATGCTATAAACCGCAGCAGCAGAAAGATGGCTCTGTCAGGTGTACTGGGCAAGACCTTGACAGAGTTGTTTAAGGCATATCTGCAGGACCAGACATGAGGGTGAGCTCAGCCCAATCTGGATGCAAGCTGCAGGGGCAGGAGAGCCAGCTGGGCTTTGGGCGCCTGTGGCTTTATCACTGTGGTCTGGTGCTGTGCCGGGTGGGTTCTGTGGCACCGGGTTCCTAGTGCTGAAGGCAAGCCAGCACTTCCAGCGTAGGGAAACCATAAGGAGCTCTAGCTTGCCTTCCCCTCAAGAGCATTGTGAGAATAAATATGTGCTGATCTGAAAGTACTGTAAAGGAACACTATCAATGTTTTTACAAAAAGTCAGTTAGATGAGACTCAGCAATTTACTGTTCTTAAAATTATTAAGAACTGACAAGCTGCCTTTGTTTTCCAGTCAAAATTTACATCTGCTCTAAAACATACAAACAAAACAAAAATGCCCCAAACCCAAGGAACTCTCTTGTACTTTTGAGCCATCTTTTTGCTCATGTGAGTTCTCCTTTAAAAAAAAATGAAATATGTTATCAAGTCCCCTGACAAGCAATGGAGCTGGATTCAGCAGGTTCAGATTTACTGACTTGAATTCACTGTGCCAGCTTTTGCTAGAGAGCAATCTGGCCTGGTAAAAGTTGTGTGGTTTTGAATAAAGTTCTCATGCAAATGCAGTTTATAAGACCTTTAAATAAACAATAAAAGTCTTCTATTTCATATATGCATATTTATTTACATTAATCTGCAGCTAAATTAATAATGCAATTTTTGCCTTAAATACCGAGTTTGATGAAAACCGTATTTTGTGCCAAGCTAGTTATAATGATCGTGTAATTCAGAAAATATATGAGACATTAAAACTTGGTGACATCTCCTTCTCATGCTAAAGACTGTAAGAGGGATTGATGGGACCAATAAATCCGTTCCCATAGGGAAGACTGTAGAAAAACCGGGAAGCGGTACAAAATATAGCCCACCTGGTAGTTTTATGGTGCTATCTGAATGCTGTAATCATTTTAAAGAGATGCTGATTAGTATCAGCAGCAGGAGTTGAATTGGCAGCATCAGTAGCATCAATTTCACGAACAGCACTGGAGGTCCTTAAGTTCCCATTTTGTGACACAGTTGTAAATGATTCATCCAGTCAGCAGGTGCTGTTCAATCTGCACTAAATATATATATAACAGACGAAGGAATGCAGAATTTGCACTTAGAGAAATAATTGAATGCCTCAAATGTCACTGAAATTCAATTTGAAAGGACAGAAAGTAGACAGAAAAGATACAGGCCCAGCTTTCCAGTTAAGTGAATGTGGCCATGCTGGTTTATCCTAACCAGGAGTCTCGAGATGGTTCTTTCACTTTTGTCATGAGTTTCTGCAGTTTTCCACAACCGAAACTCTTCCTGCTAAAACCCAGACAAACAGCAGCAGTTGGCTCCTGCTCAGTCAGATCATCAGGATTCATCTGGCTGAGCCTGAAGGAGGAAAGGCAAAGCATTTGTAATTTGGAAAAGCAGAAACACCTTTCCATAGCCAAGGCTGGTTTTCAGTTTAGAAGCTGCATAAATGTGTTTCATGAACCTGAAAACCAACATGACAGCATGCTGCCATCAGCAAGAAGCATCAATGATTATGCTTTGCAAGCTCTTTGTGCCTTTCCATTCAGATCCTGTCATTGGGGTTTATGTGTTTTCGGTGTATTCCTGGATGTGGTGTCTGAGGCATACAAGTACACACTCATGTGCGTTTCTCATGAAGGGAGGAATTGTCCGCAGGCTTGCTGTGAAATGAGGTCATTAGAAAGACAAGGACTGTGAGTGGTACTTGATGTTCAGCTGTAAATGAAAATCACATCTCATAAATCAGTTTGATTTGAAAAAATTGTTTTTAAATTTGGTTTTAGATATAATAATAAATGCCTTAGTATAAACCTGACACACTGAGTTCTCCAGCCGTTTCAGCTCTGGGAGGAAGGACTTTTTCCAGCAGACTGTTCCCATCTGGTGTTGTTGCTTGTGCTGCATAGAAGCACTTGGCTGTCTCGCAAGCGAACTCACTGCTGTCGCACTAGTCAGGAACACAGACAATGCCTCACCATGCCCCCTGTGCTGGGGATGACAAGCTGAAGTGAGGAGTCTCAGACCTGCTCCTAGTCAAGGGGAGGAACAAGTTGTGGGGTTATGGAAACTTGCACGTATTCCTGCATGTTTGTCTGAGCTGCTGTTTTAAGGGGAAGCTTAATAGGTTTTTGTAAGTATTCTCAGTGGAAAGTGGCTGCTACACCATTCCTGAAACGCTCACGAGTGATAGCTGTTTGTGGTACAAGTGTAACGTATTGCTACCGACCTGGTAAGGTTCTATTTTCCAGAAGAAAGAATTGAAAGCACAGAAGCAGTAGATAGTGGTGTGTTGTTTATCCAAGATACCATATGACTCTGAAACAGGCCATTGGTGTTTCACCTTCCTGCTGATAAAGGGCCAGGAGACATACTGCATTGAGACTATTTATTTTCAGTGCATTTACCTTCAAACTGTCCATCAAGAATTTTTATGTGTCAGTTCCATAGTATATTCAAAGTAAGCTGAGATTGTAAGAATTGTGTAGGGCTATTTCTGAATACTCTATTTGGAGTTCATAGGGCTCAACGCGATTTGCAACAACCCATGCCTGGGACGGGGAGTGAACATATGGCTCTTGGACTGAACCAGTCACGTTTCCGCCCACAGCAGATGAAGCAGGAGAACTACTGGTCTGCCAGCATGCACATGGTCGTAGCACAGCGAACCCTGCCTACCTGTACAGTGTAAAACATGTATTTTTCTCCTCACAGCCATTTGGGTCTCCAGCTGCGTTGTATCATAAATACAACGTTTGCTGTAGCTGGCACTTTCTTTTTGCACTCTTTTCCATGAAACTAGTTTCTACAGAATTTAAAGACAAATCGGACTTACATCAGCAAAGCCTTGAGTGTACTGGCCATTGATCTTGTAGAAGAATATATTGACTCCATTATTCTTGGTGGCTTGGTTCCTATCACCATTTCTTTTTTTAAATTTCTGTGTCGTTAATAAAAGAAGCGTGGGAAATACCTACTGTGTTCATTATCTTTTCTATTCCCTGATTTTTTTGCTAATTTCCTGATATTTTAATTTATTTCTTTCTCATTTTGGTTCATTTTCCTTTAAGGCATTGTAATTAATGGACTGTTCTAATTTCCTTTGAGACAACATTCTTAATTGCTGTAATTCTCACTTATGTCTTTTAGGCATCCATGTTGGCATTGATTCATTTTAATTTGCATTCCCGAATGCTGCAACTATAAATACTCAGTCAATACATGTAGCCAGCTTGTCTCTTGTCCTTTGGAATGGTATACAGGTTTGTTTTTTTTTTTTCTTTTTGGTAGCAAAATTAAACAGTGACTTACAGTTGTAGCATTATCATAAAAGCTGGCATATGTGTACCTTTATCGTGTTTGGTATGCTGTGCTTTGGGTTGGTAATAAAGTGACAGGGCGTTTTACGTGATGTGTTCCACTGTGCAGAGCTGCTATTTTTTTATTATTTTGAGAATAATAACCTTGAGGATTTTTTTTAAACTAGATTGTTCAAACACATGAGTTTTCCAGGGATAGAAATTACAAGTTATGAATAGGACTTGCAAATCTGGAAAACAATTATGTGTGCTGGTGACACAAGATTTCTTTTATAAAGTAAAGGTGTGAATGAGATCATGTGAAGCTGAAGGTCACCAGCTCGGGTGCTTAATGAAGGCAGCAGAAGCAGCACAGCAAATGCCATTATGCAGAAATGCTTTGCCATCTCTGCCTCTTTGCACTTGTCCCAGTGCAGCGATGACCCCGACCCCATCGGCCTCCCACAACGTGGCAGGAGAAAGCGAGTTGAGGGTCTCCTGCCACTGGCCTCCGACTCCATCATATGTTAGCTTTGGACCGAACAGCTTTGAGTAGATGTTTTCCCACTGTCAACTCCTGCAGGCCACCAGAAAAGCCACGAGGGAGATAAGTTTTAGTCACAGCTGTAAACAAATTGAAACAAAGCCAAGCAGTTATGTGTCCTGTTAACAAACCCTTGGGTCACTTGGCCCTCACAGTTTCTTGTCTGGCCTTTCACTCCGGTACAATTACTTCTTGCAGGCACAGAAATTTAAGATAAGATGAAAATTACTTGATTATACTTTAGAATAAGTGCATCCAAATTGCTCCAAATGCAATAAAAATATCCCCTACAGAAGGGGAAGTCGTCAGAGGATTCCTATTTGTAGATCAAAGAAATACAACAAATAATTCACTGTTTCTTTAGAGTGTCTCTATAATGTGTTCCCATGGAAGGAAGCATGAAATGGGGTTTCTGTGATCAGCGCTTGAAGCAGTCGCGTTTTCTATATTGATGACAGAGAGTTGCAACAGGGAAAGATTGTTGGGTTGCAGTAAAATGGAAAAGGATTGACCAATTGTCTTCGCACCAATTAAAATGATTAATCAACAAATTAGGACAAGAATTAAAAGCCTAATGCACTTAAATAATATTTATACTGGTGATTTTTAAACTGCTTTCATAGATTACCTCCATTCAGATTTGCATTCACTGCACATAATTTACAAGTAAGTGATGGGCATCACACAGAACAGGCAGGAGGCAGAAAGCAGGCAGATCTGTGCTGATGTGTGGATTCGCAGGGCAGCTGCTGGCAAGCCTTTATTGCACCCTTTCCTACTTCCACATGTTTTTATTTAAAATTGGTTAATTGTTTTTGAGTATTCTTGGTGGTTTTTTTAATGGAAAATGTTTGTGAGCTGTTATCACGTTCAACAAAGATTCCCATTTTCCGCCACCCCATTAATTTTTGTTGTAAATTTTCCATTCATTGACGAAAAATGATTATGATTACCTTGTTCTTTATGAAATATGTAGTGGAGACCTTTCATTTCAATGGCGAGGGGGTGTTAGAGTCCAAGCAATAATGTGCTCTGAGAAGAGGCTGTGCTGCTGTTACACCTTTTGTTGTCACCTTTACTCTTAAATGATGTGCTTTTACACTGCCCTGGGTGCTTGGCAGAGCATGGTGCCAGCCCAAGGCAGATGCATATCATGATCTGCCCCCCCCCCCGGAAAGAAGAAACAGGGAAATAGTGGAGTAAACTACAGTTTCCGTTTCCACCTCTGGCATAATACAAGTCTTCTCCACGGTGAGATCCATTGTTGCCAACCAGCAGTCTTTGAAACCCTACTGATGGCATAGTGACTTCCAGGAGGAGTTTGCTGACAGTGGGGTCTCTGTGAGAAACCAGGTTAGTCACTCAGAGCTGCGGCTCTGAGTGCTCTAGATAGAACTTTGGGACTTAGAGGGTGTTTGAGGCTTTCCCTGTCCTTTTGCAGTAGACTGATGGGCCTGACCACCTGCCTAGGTCTGTACATGTGTCAGTGAGACACTGAAATCACCGACTGCTGGCCCCTTTGTGGCCCTGATGCCATGGCTGGCTCCAGCGTGGTGCCCACATCTCTGGTTCCAGCAATGCTGAGGAGCTCAGAGGTGCTGCCTGCTGGAGCAAGTGCTAATTACCAAGTCCTGAGGGCAGCTTAATTAGATGGGTTTTGTATCTGACCTCTTATCTCAGGAATTTGTGCTGGGTGAGCATGAGAAGGGCAAAGGAGAAACACCACCGGCTTTTACACTCATTCAACTTTCACACTTTTTTTCATTCTTATTAGCTTGGCAGATTGTCAGCGGGATGGAGAAAAGCCCCTAATAAGAGTGCTGGAAAATAGAATGCAAGTATCACTGTGAAGTGCACAGGCTGTGAAAGATGATATTCAGGGAAGAGATGCAAGCAGTTATATGAAAGGGTAAAAGTAACTTAATTATTACTTGGCAAAAAGTATATACAGCCACGGTGTTCAGCAAAGTCTCTCTTCATTTTCAGTCCAGGTGCAGTACTCTGGTGACTGTCCTAGAAAATTCTTGATCACAAGAGGTTGTGGTCAGGGACATGATGTTCTGCTGGAGGCCAGGCGTGAGTCATGTACCCTTGGTGTTGATACTGGGGCCAAGAAGGTTTAACATCTTCATTCATGGTCATCACTGACAGTGTCATGTTAGAATGAATCCAAAGCAAAGTCCATCAAAATCAAAGTAACTTTGTTTATAAGGATGGTTGAAAAAATGTGAGGCCTGAGAAAAAAGTTATGTGAAAGAGGGAAAAGGTTGGCTGGGTTGGGAGACTTCAGTGACTAGATCCCCTTTCCTGGTGGGTTACAGGGCTCTGCAGGCCAGACCCTGCCCCAGCAGTTTCACACCAACTCTAGACAAAATTGACTTCCCAGTGGATCCTGTATAACCCAGGTCCCGCTTCGCTTGATGATGCACACCCCTCCTGGGGTAGAGGGAGTGATCCCAAGCCAGAGGTGTAGCTAGGTTTGCCAGAGATGTCTGGTCACTCCATGGTGATAGACAAGGAACATTCCCACTCGAGTTTTTGGAGGCACTGCCTTTCAGACTTGCTCTTCGTGAGTTGTAATAAATCTTTTTTGCAGCTGACCGAGTGCAAGGGGACATGGTACACCAGCAGTGGCCAGCCAGAAGGCTATTTAGTTTTTCATTAACTTGCAGGCCAAATTGGTCTATTCACTGGGCCATCTATTTGAATATTGGTAAATACGATGTTTGTAGTGTCTTTCCAAAGTGAGCTATCACTGTACAGTGAGTTTTGGGGCCCTGGTTTGCTTACCTCACCCCTTCAAGTCAGTATTCCCCACCAAGCTGGACATGCTGTGATGTGCTGTGATGTGGTTTTTTTGGACAGACCAGGCTTTCTCTGCTGATTTGTTTTGGTTTATATTAATAATAAATTGCCTCATTCTCCCTGTGACTTGGCTTAAAAAAAGAGATAGATGACTTAAAATGAGAGTGAATTAAAATTCAAGATATGTTGGGAGCTTGAACAAGCTGGGCAGGATTCCAGGATGCTTCATGAAGAGACAAAGGCAGGAGGGAAGGCAGCAGAAGCAGTGCGAGCAGAGGAGAAGCAGTGAAGTGGTAGCTGGCAAGGGGCAGGGAGGGAGTGATTGCCCCTTGCTGATGGGGAAAGCGATATAAAGGACACCCATGCTCTATGTAGAGCTGACTTGTATTTTAAATTGCTTTTAAGTTAAACTAGGAGGAAAATGCTTGAAAAACATTGTCCCTTTTCTCTTTCATTCCTTCCTCCTACAACCGATGCTACTTCTGTCTTTGCCATCTTCTCATTTCTCAAAATCCAAATGTTTCTCCTGGCTCTGTGCAAAATGAATGAAAATACTGCTTTTTCTCTCATTGCTTTTCCCCCAAGCAGTCCTTCCTGGGATGAAAATCAGAAAAGAACTGTATGTAGGGAAAATGCTGCTTCTTTCTGGAGAAGCCAGATGTTAGGGAGAGCACAGATAGCCTGGGCTCACCTGCGAGAGTGTGGCTGCAGCCCCACCAGCCCCCAAGGGGCTACGGCCAGGCACAAGGAGCACGCTGCAAGTGCAGAGTGCTGAGTAGCAGTGGGAGGAACAGCATCCGAGAAAAACAGCAATAATCTAGTATTTATTTGGGCAAAGCAATAGGTGGCATGATAAGCTGACAGCATGATGTGCTGTGCCACAGTTTAAAAAGTCTTTGAAGTGGTGTGTTTAGGTAATGCAGCAGTACCTGGTTGAGTGGGCTGCATAAGAAAGCAGCTTTTTTTTTTTTAAGTATGATTTTGATAGGGGGGAAAAAGCATCAATTCTCTTTTTTTTCCTACTTCCATAGTTAGTTTGCATTCATTGGTATTTTCTTAAGAAGAAAATGATGAATGGGGTCTTAAGTTAACACCACTTTGCTTATAAATGAATTTAAAATAACTGTATTTAATAAATGATAAAAAATGCAATAGAGCTGAAGAGAGGGCCAAATAATTTACTGGTTTTTTTTTTCCAAATTAATATATAAAAGAAATTTCAGCAACGTAATTTTCAGCTGGCTTCATAAGACTAAATAAACATTTTCTGCACAGCACTATTGAAGCAGAAGAGATGTAAATGAGACAACCAATACATTGTGCTATGGCTGGGATTCCTTTTTTTTGCAAAAGAATGGGGTACTTAAGCAAAGCAAATTATTAATGAATGCTTTTATCCTCTGAAATACCAAAGAAGATGTGAAATATTTTCTGCTATTACGCAAAAGGTAGCCAACCTGCACTGTAAGAATTGCTCCTCCAGCACTTTTTCTTATCTGTAAAGTCACAGAATTAATTGCATTCCTCTCTGCTCTTTACATAAAGTTAATACATGCACGTATGGCCAAGCTTGCCTCCTGTACACTTAGCAGCCTGGAGCCGTGTGAATTTGTGTCCTGTTGTTTAGATCGTCATACTGAATAGACCAGAAGCTAGTTAAGGGTGGTTAAGTTATTTTCCCAAAGCAACACAAAGGATTAAACCAAATAGCTGAATATCTGTGGCTGCATCCTGCGCTGTGAACTTGGACTGCATCTCTAGCAAGAGCAGCCCAACTTTTCTCTCTTCCTTGAATTTAGCATCTGCCTCATAAATTCTCCTTCCTGGAAGTGCCTGATGTAGGAGCACACTTATTTAAGGACAGAGCTAGCTTTTTGATAGCTTCTATAATGGTGACTGCCATTCTTAAGAATATGTACTGGAAGAGATATAAATCGACTGGCCTTTGCTGCCTGCCGCTCTTTGTCAAAGTTCTCAGCTGTAAAAAATAAATATCATCATGCTCTTCCATTTGCTGCAAACATCACTGAAGCCAGGCACTGAGGGGCTGATGAATGAGTGGCTAATGGGTCTGTTTTTAACAGCCTGGCTGCTACAGGGGTGTTACTAAAGCCATTTGTTTGGGAAGGGAACCATTGTCGTCTGTGTCTCAGCAAGCACTAACTTTCCTAAGAATGTGAGGAAATCTGTATTTAAATTATAATGTAACACTGGGGAGGTTTGCTGTGCTCTAGAAACGTGCTCCTTCCCCAGCCTCTGCTTCTGCCTGGGTAGTCATCTACATTAAGATGCACAAGTGGGAGAAGTTAGGTAGGGCTTTCTAGATTGCGCTTCACCAAGTAAAAATGAAAGCCAGAATGAGTAACTTCAGAAGGTTTTGAGACCAGCCAAGTGTCTGAGTGATGCAATGTGCAGGAAACCGTAGAAGTTTACCATGTGAAAAATAAGCTGGGAAGGAGATTTGTTTGTTCATATGCTTAAAGCACAATAGAGATCCATAAAAGTGGCTTTCAGTATTTGTGTGATTTACAAAATTCAGCTCTCTGTGGGGGTATGCCTTCCTCAGCCTTTGTGAGTAGCAGCAAAGGCGATGGCTGAGACTTGCTCAGGTTGTTTGGTGTGGCTGCAGAGCATGGAGTTTGTCCACTGGCACAGTAGATCTCTTTGGACATACCACTTTTTCAGCACTTTGTTTTCGTCTTTTGTGTCCGGGCTTTACTGCTGGGAAAAGACGAAGGTTGTAGTAAAGAACATTGATGCCACAGAATAAGTATTTTCATGTGCTGTGCAAAGTTCCTTCTCTTTGGAAGACTTAGCTGTGCTGGCATAGCAAGGTTCTGGTTATCTATGCCTGTCCCTGTTATCCCAGCCAAGGGATCCTTAAAGGCTGCGAAAAATGCCTAAGTGACTAACGGATTCTTGGTTCAGTTGTTCAAAGAAGAAAGAATTGTTGTAGCAAAGGTTGAGATGTACAGATAGTTTAGTCGTATCTGAAATGTAGATGCAGTACTGTAGTTAGCTATGGCCTATAGCATTTGTGATTTGCACATGATCGGCAGAGAGGCTCAGTAACATATCTCAAACTCTTTTCATCCTAAGGACCACTATAAGTAAGTCTGTGGAAACATCTATGGGGGAAATAGCAAAAAGTCTTCACCTCTGGCCCAAAATTCAAAGTGAATTGAAACTAAAACATCTGGGGCATTTTGGAAAGGTTGGTTAGCTTTTGCAAAAATGTGGCTATGTCCCTATGCTCTGGATTTTCATGTTTGAAGTTTTTACCTGTAGCTCTCGACAGAAATCTACTATAGGTTATTAGCTGGATTGCTTTGGTCTTCTCACATTTGTTTGTCCCTGTTTGCATGGCACTACTTTCAGATTTGTTAAAGCCCCTGCAACTGGGCCACTGATTGTACTTGTAAGTTTTTCTCAACGTTTTTACAAGAGCTCCCATGCAGCAAGCTCAGGCTGTAAAATTCACAGTGGCTGAAAGGTGAACCGAGAAAAATGCAAATGTAAGGAGCACTTCACATCTTTCTGCTGGTTGCTTTTTATGGTATACATCTCACATTGAGCTCCTTAGTACAGAATATCTCATGGGGATAAAACTGTGTCTTTTCTATCACAGCCCTTTAGCAAAACAAGACCTTTATTTTCTTCAAAGCTCCTGAGTGCAACCCAACATAAATATTAAATGAGTTACGCTGACAGTATTCCTGTGCCTCCACTTAGAGCTATTACATCATCCTACATTTCAGTTGTGAATTTTCTGCCAGTTGGACATAGTGTTTGGCTGGGCAGTGAGCGCTGGAGATGATGCTGTGTGCAAACTTCTCAGCTCCACTCCCACGGCAGAGGGTGGCCTCAATATAGATTCGCCTTCCCAAAATACACTACAGATTGGTAAGTGTTGTAATGGCACCCTTGCTTTTTAGCAACACAACCTTAACTAAACCTGAGTGAAAGCTTTTGTGACCTGTTGGTGAATGCTTCTGTGGTGTAGGCGTTTTGCTAATGACCTCTAATGAGTGGTTAACATGGAGCAAGCCGAGTGGCTAACGGATTCACACCCGGGTGTGGGGGTGATGCTGCACACTGCGCACAAACAGACCAAGAGGAGGGGTTCATCACTAGAAGTGACTAACTGTGAAGCGTACAAAGTTGAAAGCCTGCTGGCTCCTATCCCAGCTCTTGACTGGGAAGAAGAAATTGGAGGAGGGAAGCGGCTGCAGCTAGCAAAGGCATTTTGGTGCAGCGTGGTAGGGTGTGAATCAGAAATAGCGAGGACGGCTCTTAGCAAGCTGTTCTGTAGCTGGTTTACTTTGTACAGCAAAGCTCCCTCGTCTAGCACCAGAGTGACTTTCCCTGGTTGGCACCACATTACAGCTTACAGTCACCAGTGGCCTCAGCTGTCCCTTCATGGGGACAAATTTCTGACCTACTGCTGTCATCTACTATTTCTCCTGGCCAGTGTGACATCTTGTACCCTTCTTGAATTCTCCCTCCCTCCCATCCTCAAGGCAAACACATGATAAACCCATTTGTGGCCTGGCCAGGGCTGTGATGTTTCTCGCAGTGCAATGGCTGTGCACAGGCACGGGGCTTGGGTTGCAGTGTGTGTGCTCACTAGTGCTGGGAGAGGGTACTGGCCCCCAGCCTTGCATGCCCCTGGGCATGGGTCTGACAGCACTACTGTCCTACCACTGCAGCTTTGGATGAAATCATTGAAAATTAGATGTTGTAAGACTGAAACATCCTTCTCACCCTCCTCATCTCCTTCATTGCTGCACTCCTTTCTTTGCTTATGTTCAAGAAGTCCTGAGATGCAGCTGTAAATCTTGACTGAAGGCTGTTTGCTTGTGTCCTTGGCTGTTTGCTGGGGTGGGGATGTGTGGGGCACAGCTTGCTGAGACCTGTGCCTTTCGGAGACTGAGCTCTGCAGCTGCCAGAGCATTTAGTGGGAATGAGGAGGGGCGTTGCTCTTTTCTGGGGTATGTGGCAGTTGCAGGAATCAATTCCCAGTGTGGAAGGAAGCAGTTTCCTGAAACAAAGAATATGGGAAGTCTCAGATACCAAGGTCAGCTCTCTACAATGACGAGAGGAGCTGTCTGTCACACTCTTAGCATCAATAAAATGTCCTCTTGTAGATGAGCAGATCTGTGTAAGCCCTGCACGTTACAAACCACTGAGGAACTATTCTTTCCTAATCCATTGAAATTTAGGAAAGACTTCAGCACATGCCTCCATTGCACTGTTTTATTCATGCAACGCACATTGCATTAAAATCACATTAAAAACACTTAAAGCAAAGTGAGAAAGAAAAATCATGGGGAGGGCTGAAGCAGACTCTGCTGTATTGTGTCCCTCATTACCCAGTCACCAAGGGATGCTATTTGTCAGCTTTTTCCCGCACCCATTTGTGCCAAGATACTTGAGGAAAGATGCCTTATTCTGTCTTCACCTGTGAATATATTCGTCTTTATGGTTTCTCATTATCACCTTAATATTTTCTTACTGTAGTTTTTAGAATGTGAATAAAACCAGCGGCACAACACATGGTGCTTAGGAAATAATATCTTTTGTGTCTGGAATTCCAGCTTATGGCTTTCTGTTGTTGCTTCAACAGTATAACGTGTAGCTAGAGGAAGCTTTTTAATCTGGTTCAGATGTTGTCTGCAATAACGGGGAGGAGAGAAACCTTCAAAAGGTCAGGAAGGGTAGTGCATGAGAGATGGATGAAGGCTGCAACACATCGTTATTCAGGGCGTGTCTTCTGAAATGCACTGGTTGATCAGCAGTTTTTGTGTGTGCCAGATCTGAGGCTCTGAATCACTTGATACTGAACTTGCACTGAATTACTTAACCCAAGCATTGGGCTTGATTCTGGGCTTCTTGAGCAGGGCTTGTCACAATGCAAGGCTGGTGTGGGCGGCAGATCAGATCGCAGTGTTGGGCCTCTCTCTATAGCATATTACTACTGTTGTGAGACTCGTGTATTTGTGGTTTTGGTGATTTGTTGGGAGTTTTTTGTTGTTTGTTTGGGATTTTTTAATTAAATATTTATTTATTGGCAATCCCATTTAGTTTGCCTTTAGCACCGGCAGTGTGTTGGAGCAGGGTACTCGGGAGGGGACAAGGGTTTGCAGGGTGACTGGGTTAAAGGACTGAAGCAGAAGACAGGCTTTGCAGGGAGACCTGAAGGGCAGAAATCAAGCTAGATGCTGCAGAGCACTTTAAACCCCCCCCTTTTTTTTTTTTAGAACTGAACTCTCTGTGAAACTTTGCACTTATTATACCTGCTAAGTGCCACTGCTTCTAGCAGTGTGTAGATGTCACAAGAACAGAATTCAGACAGATTTTTCTACCTGTGGTATTTTGCAGGTGACTGTCAGGGGAACATAACTCCTACTCTAGTTAGGGAGTATATTTTTATAATGTTAACAGGTAAAGCAGCGCTGTTGTTAACATAGCAGATGGGAAGACTCCAAACCTTTTGAATTGAATGTTTGTGAAACTTCATGCATTTTTCCAACCGCTTATAAATTTTCTGTGAGAACTAAAGCTTATTTCTGGAGTTATTCTCCATACTTTGTTATCTTTATAAATGCTGCAAAAATGTCTTCCTGTCTGCTGTGGCTCTACATTTATAGTATGCTTACAGCAAAATCTTGTTTCTGTTTGTAGTTGTAAAAATTCCCAAGCTGATCTTTAAATAGATCTGATTGCTCTGTAGCCCTTACTGCCTCAGTTTGTCTTCTAGTCATTAAACATATGCCCCTCCTGTCTGCCACCAAGGATTTTGTTGGTGTAAGCAGTGCAGAATATTTTATATTTTCCACATGGGGATTAGAAGAGGCTTAACAGAGTGAAAATCTTTATATTGTTTGAATAAACAGGTTTCTGCCTTTCTTCTGATTGTTGTTTTTGTTCATTAATTTTGAGCATTTTATTCTGTCTAGCAGACCTGCCATAGGGATTAGTGAGACCTGAGGTCAAGAATTGCTGGAAGTGAAGGGCCAGAGGCAAGCTGTAGTTATAACAAGTTTTCCAGATCTGATTGGGAAAGCTGGAGGGCAGTGCTGTCCTTTTATGTAAGGAAGGCTCCATGCACAGAGCTGGTCCAAGAGTCTCTAAGCTCTTTAAGAAACCTGGCTATCATTTTTATCACCTTATGTATTATTTACCACTCGCTTGAAATACCAGCATTTCAATAGGAAGTCTCTTATTTTGTTCAATGTTTTAAATTCTGCATGTGGACAGAGATGCTGAACATACAAAGGAAAAAGCAAATAATAATTTTAAAAATCAAGGGGTTTTTTAAGAACAAAGGATTATTTCGCTTGTGCTCTTTATACTCAGCTCTTTAACTCGCTCTTAAGGCTGGGTGGTTGGGAAAAGGGTCTGTGGCAGAGAGAACTGAGACCTTTGGGATTTTTGTGTCAGAAAGTTATTCAAAATAAGCCTTAAAAGAGAACAAGTTTGGGGGAGGAAGGAGGACATCTACCAAATGATCTGAAGAAATTAGAAAGAGTGGAGGATGCTGGTGAGAAATTAGGTGCTGTTGCTGGTAGACACTTCTCTCAAAAAATGACAGCCAGGTGCTGAGATCTGTTTTTATATAAAGTGTTGCGTTATCTGTCACGAAGAGAAGAGACATACATCTGAGGCCTAATATTGCTGTGGGCTTTACAGATTTTGCCACGGGAGGCATTTTTTTTAAGAGCTGTCATTGTAGAACATGTGGCCCCTCCAAAGACATACCCAAGATGAGAGCTCTCCTTCCTGAGCAAACCTCGCACACCTGCAGTGGCAGCCATTGAGAGTGTGTGTCGTCTTTTATACATCTGCTTATGTTACAGCATCCCACTGGTTTTTAATAGAAATACTGTGTGGAATAAAACTCATCAGTTTCTTCTCTTTTAGCTTTTTAATCAGAAATTATGGGAACAGTTCCTCTGTTTCATCCCTTCACGGCCTCAAGCTGAAGTCTGCAGTGACATCCCAGGGATGTCTACAGTTCTTCCAATAAAAACGCTCGCAGATTACCTACTGTTGTTCACACTGCCCAGCTGCCTTGGTTAGAACCTTCATCTCTCTCTATTAAAGAAACAGCTGAAAATATCTCTTTTCATTTCAGAGCACCTTGCACTTACATTTTGTCCCTCTGAGATATTTAAAGCTCAAGCGCTGTGCAGTGTTTTAACATAATTGTTGTGTACAGTTCTCCCTGTGTACTCGCTCACCTCAGCAAACAAAGAATTGCACATCATTGATGTTCAGAGTCTGCAAAATTTAGTCCCTAGGGCTGTTTATACACTATGCTTGTTTTATTTTTCTCTCCCAATGCTCACATCTGTCAGATGACAGCTGGGAAATTCAAGATAGTAGTGTCTATATGAAATGAGAAACCATTTTCTGTTGATTTAATAGACAAGGCAGCAATTCTAGGAGGGAGGCACCATGGTTTTGTCTTCCCCGATTTCAGACCTGAAAATAAACAAATAAAAAATCCAGGTATTTCTTGTTGTGCTGTGAAGCGAGCTTCCTGTGCAGGCAGCAGCAGGGAGCTCAGGCTGGAGCAAGAGTGCTCCCCAGGTTTTAGGTGATGTCACGGTAGTTGTGACACTGAGTGTCAGCTGAAGGTTTGCTCTGAAGAAATAGTTACATGGAAGATATTTTGTGTTCATGTAGGTGGTAGTTACACATGTGAGGGTTAATACTGTTCCCTAGGAGTGGAGTCAGGTATGAAGTCCTCACATGTGCTTCCATGCTGTATTGGAGTCTCTAACACCATAATCACTGACAGTGGGTTGTTCTTCATATCTGGAGGAGTTGCATTACACAGTGTCACATCATATGCTACATGTAAGTATATACCACATAGATACAAAGTGTATTGTAATTTTCGAGGGTGGGATTGCTTCATATTCATGAACAAATGGAGAGGCAGGAAGGCACAGGGAAATGGGCAGCAGGCTGGGAATCTGGTAGTGTTCTTCTAAAATGTGAGGTTGTCCCCTTGCTGAGGAAAGCCACCCAGCATGTCCAGAGCTGGCCTTGAGCATGAGGCGTCCCCTTGCCAGCCTGCTTTTGCCTCTTGCTTTGTGGTCTTGGGCAAGACACAGAGATGTGGCACTGAAATGTCCCCATCTGTAGAGGAAAGATAACAATACTCTGTCCTAGTGAGAACATATCTAGAGTACTGTGTCCAGTTTTGGGCTACCCAGTTCAAGAGAGACAAGCAACTACTGGAGAGAGGCCAATGGAGGCTGTAAAGATGATGAGGAGACTAGAACCTCTCTCTTATGAGGAAAGCCTGAGAGACCTGAGGGTTTGTTTAGACTGGAGAAGAGAAGACTGAGAGGGGATCTTATCAATGCTTATCAATATCTAAAGGGCAGGGGTCAAAAGAATGGGGCCAGTCTCTTTTCAGGGATGCCCAGTGACAGAACAAGGGGCAACCGGCACAAACTGGAACACAGGAGGTTCGAGCTAAACATGAGGAAAAACTTCTTGACCTTCTTGACTTTGAGGGTGCCAGAGCCCCGGCCCAGGCTGCCCAGAGAGGTTCTGGAGTCTCCTTCTCTGGAGACTTTCCAAACCCGCCTGGATGCAATCCTGATCCTGTGTAACCTGATCTAGGTGACCCTGCTGTAGCAGGGGGTTTGGACTAGATGGTCTCCAGAGGTCCCTCCCAACCACTGCCATTCTGTGATTCTGCGAATACACATCTTCCAAACAGGGATTTTGCTAGGATTAGAATGTTTCTATGGGTCTTTAAAATGTAAGTGCTACATAACTAACGAGCATCCCTGTTAAACACCAGGGATGTGTGTTGTTATATAAATAGCAAACAATAATAAAAATAGTAAATTGGATAGACTTCTCAAGTAGTTATTTCTCCAAGCTGCCAGTAATATCTTTTTTAAATTGTTCAGAAGCAAATTAGCATGCAAATGTTTCTGCCTCCATTAACAGATGATTTTGCCGGTTTTTAGTTCAAAAGATGAACAATGCAAGATTAGAAGTTAGAGCTTGTTACTCTCTGGGTGGCAGTGGAAATCAGCTATCAAAAAGAATCCAAGAAATTTCAGCTTTTAGTTAAAAAACACCACAATTACTTAAATGAAGTCTAAAGGGGAATTGCTGTTTAAGATCTGGTGACCTCAAAGGAGCAAATAACAAACACAGAATCATTTTAAATCTCACCTACACCCATCATGGGAAGGCAGCCTATCTAATAACTTCTTTGCACATGATCTACATTTTGAATTTTGCCTGGTTGTACGTGTTTGTGTGTTTGGTCTCACACAAGCACTCAAATCAGTGAAATCCCGCAGTGGGACATGACTGACAGACCAGTTTAGGTAGGCTGTGGGATTTTGAACTAAATGAGTTCAGTGTTAGTCTGAAGCAGTGTGAGTGAAGTAGATGGGTTTTGCTCCGTATGACCAAGAGGAGAATCAGATCTATTGCCTGGAATCAGAGTGTATTAATGGATCTCTCTGCTATTTTGCATGCCTTTTCTTGCTTATCTCCAGTTTTCAGTCTCCCCTTCAGCATTGTTTCTGGCTTCAGATTATATAAACACCCTTAGTTTCTTTAAAGTACAGTCTTGTGTTATACCTAAGCCTAAGTAATGGCAGCCACTGTCAGAAGTGCTCCCAGTTCCACTCTTGGCTTTGCATTCCTGCTGTCCCTTCTGCATTGGATCTTGCAGAGGTGGCTGGCCAAACTTGATGAAAAACTAAGTAAAAAAGCCCCACAAAATCCCAAACACTACCTTTTCCCTCTGATCAGCCCAGCCATCACATTTAACAGAAGCAAGTGGACAGGAACCTGGAGCAGGGAGTAACTGCTGGAGGGAATGCAAACTCCTGATTTTGACAGAAACCTACAGTTGTGCCAGATGAAATTTTATGTGGTAGCACTCCTTGAGTGGGAAAGGTGTGATATGAGCACATGTTCAGGCAGATGAACTTGCTGTCAAGGGAATGTGCTGCTCACACACACTGTAGGTCTCAAGAGAGACTCCTATATGCATATGGACTTGCCTTCTCACGGGGAGAACATACTCTGGAGCTGCTCTCTGGGGTGACACATCAGCTCAGGGACTGGGGACAGCCTTGCCATGGCAATACAAGTATTGATGGTGGCAGCCCTCTCCTGCTTGGGTCTGTTAGAAGGACTGGCCTGGCGCCTGTGCCCAGTCTGGCTGGTTTAACATCAGGGCCACTCCTGACCGTCACCCTCTGACATGGCAGAGCTGACATGCCCCTGGTTTGCTGCTGTCAGACATGTTACAGCAAAGCCAGGGAGCAGTCAGTTCAACCATCAAGCTTGACATGAAGATTCACATGCTGACAGAATTCAGATTAAGTGTGTGATCTACCCGGAGTCATAACTCTTAGTGCAAACAGAGGTTTGTGACAATTAATTAAATAATGCTGGTGAATTTGTAATAACTGAGACAGCCATGATGAGCCATTATTCAATGTACAAAACAGCACCTTTAGCAGCTGGGGGAGGGCTTTTGTATTACTTGTTGGTTGTGCCCATCACAGTTCAAAAGCTGCTGGTGTTACATATAGGAGTAGAAAGTGCCCCTGCACCCAGCTCCCATCTGACTTGTGTGAGACCTGTGGCCAGGACAAGGTACACAAGGACCATAGTATGAAGATTTAGTAACTTCTCTATGGGCTCCAAACAGCCAAAACAGCAGCCTGGGAAGTGCCCTATGTAACAGCTTTATGCCTGTACTTCAGGTTGTTCCTTAGAGAGACACAGGGTTGCTATTCCTCTCCTCTATTTTCCATGAGCTAGGCGATGGCAGTTACTCCCATGGGCATTTGGGACACTGCATTTCAAGGTTGCAGTTCAAGCCTCTCAGGTTAATTCAAAGCAAGTTTTACAGTGACTTTTCTAATTGCTTTCAAGTTCAAACCCTTTCACTTTGAGGACAGGAGTTATGATTGTTTGGATATCACTTTTTAAATTGTTGGGTTTAGATTGAACTGGTGCTGAATTCTCTAAATGAAGCTGTGGCCTTGTGGCAGGGGCTAAAAGCAGGGTGCATGAGAGAGCTGTGGGCTGTACAACAAGTGGCTGTAGGAATGGAGATCGTATGTCCCATTCTTCTCCCTCTCTAGGGCACCCCCAGGATGCTTGCTCTTGGGGTACACCCCACTCAGGAACTTCTGGAGTGGATACAAGTCTGGGGACAGTATGAGGCAGTTGAGTTAGGAGCATCATACAGTTGTGACAGGCACAGAGCACCAGCAGTGCTGGATGGACCCACCAAACTGGCAAAGGAAGGGGCTACATCTGCCTGTGTTCTGTGGCATGCTGAGTACAGGGGCAGTACTACAGCTCTAGGGCCAACTGCCTTAACAAATCATGGTGATTAACTGCTTTTCTTTCCTCATTCAATTACTGCTGCAATTATAAGCTAGAATTGGCAACTTGATTTTTAAGGCACTGTGCTCGGGGAATACAGGGTAGTTCGGTACATAGTTTTATCTTCAGTCATTCTAACAGCAGCGCTTGTGTTAACAGGAAAGAAAGATCATCAGCTGAAGATGCTGTTGAACCTATGTTAGTGTTAAGTCTGTATATGGTGTTACACAAACAGCCTGTAACATTTCTTTTTCTCTATTTGTAGCAAACACAGTGGCTACCTGCAGGGATGTACCTGTATAAAAAAGGCATCTTAACTTAGAAGCCAACAGGAGGAATCAGTAAATACGCATCCTTTGGGTGTCTTGTGGGTCTGCCCAACACTGCTGAGTGAAGGACAGGGCAGAGTATTATTTTTATCTAAGGGTCCTGGGATCTATCCTGGTGCCAAGCAGCAGGAAGGGAAAGCAGAGCCATGTTAAATCCTGGATACAGTACAGGTTGGTCTAGATGGCCTGATACCAGACAAGGTATCCCACCGGGGCTGGGAATGTGCAGCAGCTTCTCAAATGTGTGGTGGCTTCTGGAGGAGAGGACCTGGGGCAATTAGGGATGCACTGCTGAAGCATGATTCAGCTTGGCCCACAAGCTGCTCAGAGAAGTGACAAGAATCACGAATCTTATAATTGCCAAGAGCCTCAGAAAATTGAGAAGTATATTGCTGAGCAATGGGCCCAGGGATCTCCAGTGTTCATTTTATTCAGAGCATCACATCACAGAATCATTTTTGACAGTGTAGGCAGCAAAGACTGACAAGACCAAGGCCTGAAGGCACTTTCCACTGCAGTAAATTGTACCAGCTGGCACTGCAGGAGATGTTATACTCCCCATGGAATTATTTCTGAGCTCTGTAAACGTCATGTGTTCCCACGATTGGATGTTCAGGCACTAAAAATTGGCAAAGTCCCTCCATCTCCATGGCGGCAATGCTCCATAACTCAAACTGCAACCACAGGATGGGATTACAGGAGCAGAAAGACTGGATAAACCAGAATCAAGAAGGAAAGAAGCCAGCAGGAAGAGTTGTATATCCGTCTAGGATATATATGTGGCATATTGCAGCTGAAACCAGAATGGCTGCCCTAACAAATCCCTGCCTACTCTAGTAAAATAAAGAAAGGAGGAGGGGGGGAAATATGTGGGATCAGACAGGCAATTGCTGCTATGTTTCTCATCACTCTTGCATATTTCTCATAAAGATAAGCCTAAAAGATGAACCATCTTTTGTTAGCAAACAGATAAACAGATGATGCTTAGAGCAGTCCAGACATGCCGAGTCCTGTATGCTCAGCACAAGGTATGCACATCTGGCCACCAGCTCTCCATCTGCTGCCGCAGCACTCTCAGCTTGCTTATTCCCCAAATGGCTCCTAAAGGTTTCTGGACCTCAGGTACCAGATGTAGATGCGATGGCTGCTCAGAGATGTCAACTTATTTTGCAGAATCAATAGCAAGAGCAGCCATCTCCAAGAAAGCTGCACATTGCCCTATATCTGTCCTGGGAGTGGAGAAACTTGAGCTCCATACACTGGCAGCTTGAGCAAAGGTTCAGCTGCTGATTTATGCATCTCTGCCAGCTTTCATCAAGGGGCTCCAGCACATAGCAAGGCACATGGTTTCAGAGTACAGGCACACAATCAAAACAATAGTTCCTCTTGCTTAACGGAGTTACGCCTGCTCATCAGCTGAGCTCCAGTAACTTGGGGAAGCTGTGCTCACAGCCAGTGGTAAATGCAAAACCCAGCATGCCAGAGCACAGCCACTGCATCAGAGCAGCTGTAGAAAGTTACATGTTATGGTGGTACTGAAAGAGGCTCACAATAAGCCCCACAGGCTGGAAGTAGCAGCCCTCCACGTCTGACATGCACATTTGGCTGACGGAAGTTATTCTGCTGCTCTGGAGATGTCAGGACACAGAGTACAGCACACACACTCCATGCTGGCCATGGTCAGGACAGCTCCCTTAGACAGTGCTTGCTCACAGGAACTCCAGAACTGAAGTAAAGGTGCCTCAATCGCTGCTCAGAACTTCAAGGCACTCTGTGGTGGGTGAAGCAGCCGGACAGCAGCTCTCTGTTTTCTGCTGAGGCTGGAGCATTCACAAGGGACACTGGAATGGTAAATTGCTCAACAGCACCTCTGCTTTCAGGAAGGAAAAGGGGAATGCTTTGTTGCCTATATTACTTATAAAAATAATGGGAAGCAGTGTACTGGAGAGATGTGGGTAGCCAGTGGCCTTTCTGAAGGTTAGGCTATGAGTGGGTGTATAGATGTACTTCTACCTGGAACATAAATGTGCCTTTCATCAGAAACACAATCCCTGCCTCCTCACAAGTGGAAGGGATCACATCAGATGTTTTCTTTTGCAGCATCTTAAAAACCTGTTCTGCCTTAACCATCAGTCTTTAAAAAAACCCAAACTGTTGATGTGAGTTGTTAATTTTGTGAGTACAGGGAACTGAGCTCTTGTGCGATATAATTGATGAAGTTTTCTAAGGTGTAAAAAATGCTACCCATCATTTAGTAATTACTAACTGCTTGACTGACTTAAGAAGAGCTGTGCAACTTTGTCTCGCTGCAAAATAAGATCCTGTTTTTGTTTGGAACTCTCTGTGCACTGTGTGGTTTCTCTAAGTGGCATGAAAGGAAGGGACAGGTTAATCTTTTCTAATTGAAACCTCTCTGATGTCTGCAAATTGAATGGAGTTTGATATATTTTTAATTAATAGCTCCACACAGAGACATGGGTTGGGGATGGTCAGTGGGTGAGGAAGGATACTATTTCTGAAGTTAGCATAAATAATTCTGTTTGCCTTTTTTTCCTGTCAAACTTAAAACTCGACTATTTTCTGCATGATTTTCATATAGTTTTTTTTGCACCAGGATGAAATAAAATAATTTCATGCATGATAAAGAAATCCCTGGTCAGTTCTTTTCTGAGAGACCAGGGTTGGAAGCTTTAAAGTGAGGTAAGTGAAAAGACAACATAACTTTTCAATAGATATTTCAAAGACTTTTTTTTTCCCCTGCTTGATCTTCAAAGACTTTTATTTTGTCACAGCTGGCATAGTTTTGATCACTAATGTATCCAGAATGCTCTCTGTAGAGATTGTGAGCATTCGGAGATGATGGGGGATGGTGTCTACCCTTACTGACTTGGAGGTCTCCTGCAAGGAAAAGTGTAGTCTCTAGTATTTGCAGTATCCTCTTATTCACAGGTAAAATGAACAGGAGCTTGGCATTCAGTGTAAGCCTGACAATAATCAACAAAAAAATCCAAACAAATAACCCCCTTCCAAGCTCTCAGGAGACATTAGCTTGAAAGCAAGTGGTTTGGAGATTAATTTCTTAGAAATTTCTAAATGCAGAAAAGCTTCACACCTTGGAGTACTACTGGGATGCAAAGCTTGTGATGTATGTGTGTATTTGTGCCAGGCAGTGATTGCCAGGGCGATGTGCCTTGATGCTATGTGCCCAGCAGTGGGTGCTGGCCTCACAAGGTGGATTTTGTGTTTGATGTCAGCTCATCCCTCCTGGGCAACTGCTGCAGACTCTCACTAGAGGTCTTTACCTCTAGTGCTTTACCACACCGTCCTGCCTTGTCTGGTGTTTTAGAAACTCCTGTTACACCTGAGAGCAAGGAATTCCAGTGCTTCCCTGGACTGTGTCCAAAACAGTTTCCTTGTCCTATGAAACTGGGTGCAGGGACACTTCCCACTGCTCAAATCCTGCACGTCCCCAGGCCCTGTGTGTGGTCAGGCTGCCCAAGGGCTGGGAAGGCTCACGCCACTGTGGGCATCACAGGAGCACCATGACAGACAAAGTCACCCGACTGCTCTCTCACAGCAAGCAGAGGCTGGTCGTGCTCTGTTGTGAGTGAACTCAGATTCATCCTCTGAAAGTGAGCAAAGACTACTCAGCTTTCCTTACAGCTATTCATCAAAACTCCAAAGAAGTAATATTTTTTCTGTAAGGTAGGTGCACAGCCTGGCACCTCTTTTCCCCTTTTTACTTAAAGCGGTAAATCTTCATTTTCTTAGAGCTCTAGGAGCAACCTCTCATCTCTGTATGTCCCTGTTTATAAAGACATTGCTTATGCAGACATCTCCTCTGCAAAATCTTTTATGCCTCAAAAGACTCAGTACCCTTCAAGCACTGTATTCCCCTTGTAACACACATCTCGCTTCCAGCCCAGCACCCTCCCTGGCCACAGGACTCTGCCTTCTGCTGTGGCTTCAGCCTGCTACTGACAGCAGGTAATTTGCAACTCGTTCCCCTCCATGCAAAAGCAAAGCTGATGATCAGCTTCTTCCGTTCCATTGCTTCTTACCTGAGATAGAAGGCTGCCTTCCTTCACACAGAAGTACAGGAAACACGTCAGAAGAGCAGCATATCACATGGCCAGACTTGTGTTAGAGGACAGTCTGATCCTCCCCTTTGGGACCTGTCATTCTATGTTACGGACCAGCCCGACCAGCTACAGGGCTCTCTCATTAGTATTCACTGTATTTAATCCCGAATTGTAAAACACTGAACTCAGATGAAAACACTCTGCCTTAAGTTACATGGGCAAGTGCAAGGTATCCTAGCACGACTTGCTCTCCCTGTGATGGTGGAGCAGCATTTAGGCCAAATCTGAATGCTTGTGGCAGTCCCATCAGGGTTTTATTTAGAAATTATTTGTAATACTCATGGAACTGAAGAAACAAATATCTACTAACCTGTTGGTGTTTGCTGGAGGTACTTTCAGGCACGCTTTGAGGAGGCTGTTGAAAGATGCAGTGGGAGAAAGAAGGGAGCTCGAGGCGCTGAGCACTCCTGAGGGGCTGAGTGCCCTCAGCTCAGCAGCTCTGCCTTGTACTAATCTGAGTTCAGTAACTTCACCAGGAGGCTTCCAAAATTACAAATATGGGAAAGAGGAAAATTTGACTCTAGCTATGAGCACAGTAGAATTAACAGCACTTGCTGCTTTTGGAGGAAAGGGAATAAAAAGAAAAATGGAAAAAGAGGGGGGAAAAGAGCAAAGCCTAAGCAGAGATGCTGTCTATAGGCTATGTCTAATAGTGCAAGCACTGGCAAAGCAAGGCATGAGGGTTCAGTAGCAATCAAACGCTAACAGGCCAAAGCCTTGGTGGCTGTAGCTCTCGCAGAAGCAGGGAGGCATACGCTGCGCTGGGCTTCCCTTGGGTGACCTTTCCCACCTCCTACTGTCCTAATTCTAGTCCAGAAGCTCTATTTGTCCAGCCCATTGTCAGTCTTACATCATGTTTGCCACCATATTGTCATTCTAGTCTTCAGAACTGAGAAGTCTGAAACAAAGCAGATGAGAGCCATCAGCCCATCCCTGGCTCAGGGCAGGCCTCAGGCCAGTGCTGCGTGGGAAGGAGCTTTGCTCTCCCTGCTCATTTATTATTTTGGTACCTCCAGCTTTGCAAACCCTCTGAGCACAGGCTGAGTCTTGGACATGTTAAATGCCACCGTACTGCAAACACACGGACAAGTTCCCCAGGGCTCAGCTACATCAGTGAATGGCACAACTTGTAATTCATCCTGTCGATAAGTGGGTGTGTTAATCAAGGGAAAAATATGTGCAATTGGCTGATCTTGCTTCCAATTAATTTCCCATTAACAGATTTCCTAAATCATTAACAGAATGCCTAGTTACAGATGATGCCAATAACTCTTTGGCACATATGCCCTTCCTGCCATCATGGGAGGGAGTGGTCTGGCTCAGTCAGGAGAGAGAACTTTGAGGATCCTGGTGCCTTTCTTAAAGTAAGGATTTTAACTTGAATACTTTTGTAGAGGGAACTGCTTTCTGGAAGTTGTGTCTTGATTGAGATTTATCTCTTTGTAAAGGAAAATTAGGTTTTGTGTGATAAGAAGCAAAGTTTACAGTAGCATGTGTATTGTGAAGTTTGATAATTTTGATTTTTATCTGAAATTATTGTGGCTCTACATAAATCTGAAGAATATTGTGTTCCATTTGTATCCCTTGCTTTTTTCCCTACATGATGAGGGCTTTTCACAACATAAATACTGGGAGGGTCATGTGAGTGAAGCATATCTGTCCTTTTCTAACCATCCTAAAAAACTAAGGGCTATGCAAAAGCATTTTGGAGCTGTTAATAATTGGGTATATTTATTAGGTAGCAGGGAGTCAAGATTCTGGCTTATGATTCAGCAGACTTGCTATAGGATCAGACCTCTAAAGCACACAGTACTCTGTGTGTCAGAGAAGGGGGAAAGTTTTAGCGTACCTGGGTATTTTAACAGTTTTATAGTGCTTCAGGTTCCTGCTGTTTTGCACCACTCCATGCTTGAAGTGTTGCCTTAAATTCAACCTACCAAGTGGACTCCTCGAGCAGAGAGGAAGTTTGGGAAGCTGAGACGTGTTGGGTAGGAGCTGTGGATTTAGACCATAAGCAGGATGGCATAGCAAAGAAAGTTAATCTTCATGGAATCTTCTTATAGTTGTGGGTATTTTTAAAATCCCTTCTTTTAGTACATATGATTTTAGTTGATAAAAATAAGACCTTTTTTTCATGGAGGAGTTCCCGGAGCCTGTGAAGTCAGTGGGAGTTCTGCTTTGGACTACAGCTACTGACCCATGGTTTTATTCTTCAGCTTTGTGGTTTGCAGTGACTCACCAGGGTTCACCTCTGCTCTTGGACACTCTCATTTGGGCTGCTCTTGGCTTCTAGCTGTGCCATAGACCACTGAGTAAGGACTCTGCTTGAAAAAGAAAACCCTTAGGACTAAACCCAGTGGAGTTAAGAATTGGTATCTTCAACTGTGGACGCTTTATTCAGAGCATCCATCTCAAAGGAGCTCGATGCCATACCTGTCATTGAGGGCTGGCTCTGATAAGAGGACTATTCCTCTGTTTTCTACAGGTTTGTGCCTCTTTCTACCTGGAAATCATGTTTGAGGTTTCTGGGTATATGGGAGCTGTCGCTGTGCTGTAGTGACTGGATATATGCAGAACATCACAAGTCAACATACAATAACTTAAATGTCCTTTGGCTTTATAATAAGTGGCAGACTTCAGTTTAAATGGGATTCTCTTTCTGCATATCTCAGAGTCAAATGCTTACACGTGCAGTTTAGGATCCTTGCCATGCATGCAGCTTTACTAGCAAAAGCTGTGTTACCCGCCAGCCCTGGGAGCACTGAAGTAGGACCTAATGGATCAGTTACACAACCCTGGAATTTAAAATAGCAGTATGAGGAAGAAAAAAAAAACCCAAACCAAAAGAGCAAATAGTCTGACTGGAGGGAAGGAAAATAATTTTATTTTATAATTAAGCTGCAAAGCAGGATGACAGACTTCATAAACTGAGTCCTGTTTCCCTAGACAAGCCAATTAATGTACATGGTTGGAATGATACATGTTTTAACAAGCAGCATGAAAAATAGTGTGTTTCAAGTTAGGAAAGTCACACTCAAAGCCTTTAACATGCACAGTCAGCTAGATACAAAACGCCAACAAATCTATCTTAACAAGCTTTTAAAATGTATTTGGAGTAATGAGAAGAAAATATAAGAAGACTTATAAACACACATGAAAGTAATTTCAGCAGTTATAGATTGCATAGCACAGTGAAAGCATTTTAGTTACTGAGCAGCAGTAAAATGTGTTGACTGTTTAATTTGTACACAGTTTTATTTTATAGCATTTTAAAAGTTGCCTTTTGGCAGAGAGAATGCATAAGGATGTAGACTTATTGTAAAGCAGATGACTGACAAGAGAGCTCAAGTTATCTTCAAGGTTAGAACTACTGTGGGAGAAAAATGCTCATGAGGCCCTGGGATGTACAGGGCTGTGGCTGTGTCTATAATTGATGCCAGTTACGGATCCCATCAGCAAAGGCATACCTGGATCCTTGCAGTTCATTAACAGCTGTGTTTGAGATACTTTGCCAGGGCCTGATCCTGGCCTCATGCTGGACGGCCTGCTTTTCATCAATGGACTTAGATGGGGCCTTTAGTGAGAAATTGTCTTTTTACAAACATGCTGTAATCAAATAGAACAGGTTCCTCATTGCTCTTTGTGAGTTCCTGCATATTCTTTTTTACCTAACAACCACCCCAGGAGTCCCAGAGTGCTTATGAGATCTAGAAACTTCATTACAGGTAATTTTACAGCCCCTATCTTCAAGCATAGCTGGGTTTAAAAACAACGCACTTTGAATAGTATACAATAGTTCCTCAGTCTGGCTGAGAAGTTTTGGTTCCACCTTGCCACCTGAGAGGCAAGTACTTTTGAGTAATAAGAGCAGCAGCTAGCAAGACAATAACCAAATTGTGTAGAGCTACTTGATCATATATGAAGTCCATGTAGCAGTGTGGGCAGTTGTTAAGTCTACTGCATATTAGAAAAGGGAAAGACGATGGTAATGCTTAACTAGCTTCAAGGAGGCATCAGTCCGCAGTAACTAAATGGCAATATAAATGGGCAAGAGCAGAATTTACACTTTAAAAGCTGAGCATGATGCTCTCTCTGTGTGCTACATTATTTATGATGAATTTTCTCCTCCCTTATCCTGACAATGTCCAAGGAGAACCTCTAATTTGAAAGTGAGTGAAAGGGGCAGCCTGGCTTAGGCCGAGAGCATTGCTGAACTCTGAATGCAGCAGCCCTTGAAGCACTGTGCTGTGCAAGTGCCATGGCTGTTGTCTTCCATAAGGAATGCTCAGCCATTTGGACTTGATATCAACTGAAATAGAGTCTTTCAAGCTGGAAAGCATTAGAGCAGGGGTCACAAATCTTGTGCTTTTATTCATTGTAAGTGTTAAGCTGTTGTTTCTTGACTGCTCCGAGCTAAACACACATGATCAGCAGCGCTGAAACACAGTGTTGGGTCGTATGCTCTTCTTGGATAGGGGTTCATGCGTGACTCCCAGATGCTGCAGGCACAAGCCAAGGAGTCCTGGGTGAGCTCCGCACAGTCAAACCCATGAAAGACTCTATTGAGTTGCGTTGTTACTGCTGAGCTAATGGTTGGGGAGAAGCTCTGCTGTATAGAAGATTAACAAGAGCTCTCAAAATAGCAGCCCAAAAGTTACCTCTCTTTGTGGTTTGGTACAATATCCTATGAATCAGTGGTGGTTCATGTCGTTTCCATATATTTATTTTTCCCCTCTGTGAGATGAAAGACCAGGGCCCCACCCTCCCTAAGCAATAAAGTTTCACCAGCCATTCCTCTCCACATGTGGATGGACCAACTGTTTTCCCCGAGCGGACAGCCAGTTTCCAGACATCTCTAGGCCAAGTTAGACTGTAGCATCTGGTTGTCATTATATAAAAGCGAATAGGCCTGTTTTTCCATCTCTTTTACATATGTTATTATAGCACAGCTGGACCCCAAGACATGGAGAGAAGCTCTTTGCAGAAGTGTGAGACCAGAAAATTGGCACCTTCTATAGGACACAGTCGAGCGGCAGTGGTGGGCTGGCATCAGTGCTCCTGTTCCTCCCAGGGGTTAACCTGTTGTTGCAGCTGTAAGCCTGCCTTGGACCCCCAAAAAACCACTCGGTATTGGTGTGGCTGCTGAGAATCTCCATTTGGACGGAGCAGAAAGTAGCCTTTTGTGAAAATTGCTGAGGAGGAGTGCTGTCTCCATGTGCTTGCTCACCTTCTTCACCTGGTATCTGGGTATGCAGTACTGGGAACCACCTGTAAAACAGTTCAGAGGCTTCCTAGCAGCACAGGTACCCTTTCTTGGCAACATTATGCCCTGTTTGCTTTCTCCACTGCCTAACCGATACGCAAAAGAAGTATCAAACCAAAGTGCTGCAGCCTCCCTCTGTTCTCCTTTAAACTGTAATCCATAGAACATCTCTGCATGAGTTTAATGCTCAGCATGGTCTGGTCATCTCACTGAAGTTACAGATCTGGATGCTCAGGCATGCGCAGGGCTTTTATGGGAATGCCAGCACAGAGAAAGTGGCGTAGGCACAGCTGTCACCTCTAAAGCCAGATTCAATACATGTCCTTACTGTGCTCTGGCCTGTTCCTCTTCCCAGCGCTTAACACCTATGCACGTCTCCTGCTTACGTTCCTTTTCGAAGCACAGCATATCAAGCATGTGCCTTTTGTTACACTGAAGGGACAGTAACGTGGAGGTGAGCTGACTTCCAGGAGACACAGAAGCCTTAAATGTGACCCTTAATGAGAGTCTTTTAAATGTAATCTGAAAAAAAGAAAACAGATCACTATTTCAGTTCAAGTTGGTAGCTTCATTTCTCTTCCTTTCTACGTGTTTAATTTATCTCTACATTCAGAATTCCTCATGCAAATTATCACTGACTCTGTTTAACTCTGCTTAACTAATTGGTACTTGTATATGCAAGATTAGTGATCAACTATATTAATATTATTGACCCCTGTTTGCCTCTTAGTGCTATCTATTTTTCCCAGGTGAATGCAATTAGAGTGTAATTAATTATCAAATAGCTATGTTCCTTTTATTCTGAACACTGTAACAATTACACACCGAGATCAGCACGGAATCCTGAATACATAATTCATTGCTTTGCGCTTTCCCCACAGAATCCATGGGAGATTTGCTAGAAAACAGACACAAGTAGTTGACACATAATGTAGTTAAAGAGCTATAAAAGTTTCATCCTCGAGGATCCACTGAGAATAGGATGGTTTGAATTTAACTTTTAATTGTATTGCTGAGAAATGAAATACAGATAAAGGGATGGTTACTGTAGCTGGCACCAGACCAAAATAAATGTCGGACCCAGCTGTCCATAGCCGTGAATACATGAATAACTTTATGCTCTTGGGTTGTTTAATTGGATTCTGTGGGACTGTGAATTTGAGTAAACTTACTCATGCATGGCTATTTTTTCACAGTCAGGCTGTTGCTAGTATTTTCATTGTTGAACAGAGGAAGAAATTCACAATTCAGAGCAGGAGTCGGAACCTTTCTGTGCTTGCTCCAACACCTTCAGCTTTTCCACCTCACAGACAGGGTCCTGACGTACTCAGGGATGCAGAGGGATTGATAGCAAGTGTCAATATGGCCCTTTTACCAGGGGTAAAAAGCTTTTTGAGACATTGGGATTAAAAATTAGATGCATGCTGCGACAGTTGCAGGTTTCACTTTCCACTTTAAAAAGGCATAGAGGAGCAGAGCAAAAGAAAAGCATATGTTTGGTGAGAAAGGCTGGCAAGAGTGAGGAGAGGTTGGGTGGGATGTGCTCACAAAGCAGACTCCTGATTCACTTATTTTTCTGTCATTGTCTGGGGTAATTTGGATAAATCGCTTTACCCCTGTGTATCCAAGCTTTTCGGTAAGTAAAACGGGGACAGTAACATCAGTGTTCTCTGTACAGTGCTTTGAGATTTTTTTTAATTGCTGTGGCAGTCTGGGATCTGGGTGCGCAGACATGAAGTTTTGTAAAGCACAGCGCTTCCTTGAACTTAAATTCCTTTTCTGAACTGTGGCTTTAAATTACAAAAAAAAAAAGGGGGAAAGGATCAAGCTTTGGCTTGTTCTCACCCCTCCCCAGACTAGTTTATTAAACCCTAGGCTCGGTGGCTCGGGACAGCCCAGCCTGCGCGGGCTGCAGCGAGCAGCAGGCGCTGCCTGAAGGTTTCACCACCCCCGGGACCGGGTCGGTTTCCCCGCTCGGCTCTCGGCGCTTGCTTTGCCCTTTGGGATTCGGGACCGACGCGGCTGTAAGTGCCAGCGAGGCTGCAGCGCCGGCCCCGGCTGAGGCCGCGTTCCCGCTGCCCGCCGCAGCTCCNCCGCATCGGCGGCCGCGGCGCTGCCGGCTCCTGACCGTTCCCCCGCCCCGCGGTTGCTGGCTGTGCCGTAGGGCTCCGTCGGCGCTTCCTCCCGTGTTCTTCGTGACAGCCGGGAATGGGGATTCACGAGAGAAAAGTGCCTCCTTCTCTGTTTTAGTCATTTTCCGAGAGGCTTTCCGAGAGTGGTGCTCTAGTCATGCTGAGCTCAGCTTTCCGTGGCAGGTTTTACTGGTCTGAGACGGAAAACAGCTGTTAAAAATGAGAAGGTGAAAAGGGAGGAAAAAGTAAACACCCCAAAGTCCAGCGATGACAAGTTGGAATACAATGAGCTGAACCCTTCCTGGCTGGAGAGCCCTGAAATACTGAGGGCTGCCAGAGGGACTTCTAGAATTATATTGTGAGAAGTTTGAAAAATATATTCCGTATTGCCGCTCAGTTTTAATTGGCAGGGAGGACTAAGCCAGATTTTATTGGTAGAAACGCCTCAGAGATGTAAGCATGTATTTCTCCTCTCTTATCATGGTTCTTTACGTATGTTTTCTTGCATAAATATTTTTTTGAATATATGCTGGGCAGTTCTAAAATATCTCCTTGTATCTGTGGTGGATGCCTGACACAAATTAGGCCAGAGGATTTCAAGGTTTCATTAAATTACTGCTCTTCTTGCCAGTTTATACAGTTGAGAAATTGTGAACCATAAGGTCTGGCTTTCTAATATCCATAAATGTGTCCTGGGGCAGAGAGGATGATTCCAGGTCCATCAGCTGTGCACATGGCCTTAATGATTCTGACTTCAGTTCTCTCTTTGTCACAGTCTGAATCAAGTAGAGCAATGAGCCAGTCTGTCTTTAACTTCTCCTTCTGATTATCAAAAATACCAATGCATGAAGGTAAAACTTCCCCTAAATCAGAAAGATTTGCTATCTGGCTGTCATGTAAAAGATCCAAAGCAATGTCTGGAGACACCAGACCGCTCCTCTTTCAATTGTATCCCTTCGAAATTGCTCATTTGCGAAATTAAGGTTATTCAAGTCTTAGCTTGACCCAAGGCTCTGAATTACATAGGGCTTCCTCCCACTCCTTCTTAAAGGGATTTAGATGAGAAAAAATGACGTTCTCCACCCTCATGTACTTTCATTTCTGCTTCTCATTGAGAGCTTTCCTCAGCCTTTTGCAATTCTAAGGGCAGGCTGTTGTCTTTGACAGCTGCCAAGGTATACAGTCTGTCACTTGCAATAGCAAGTCACAACAACTAAAATTCTGGCTGCAGCCATCAAAATAGGTTAGGTAGTTAGCAGAGGCATTAACAGAGCCATTCCTTATAAATTATGATTAATTGAGCATGAATTATGAATTATAGTTCACATTTGGTGCTCAGCATGCTGCTTAAGGACACTTGTCACATGGGGTAGTCTTCCATCTTCCAGAAAGAATTAAAAGATGTTTATAGGGGAGCAGGAAGTATTTTGATGTTCCTGTGGCATAAATTGGAAGAGCTCCACTGTTCAGTGATTTAGTCTGGATTTCATCCAGAATTACTCAAGGGATAATTCTACCCAATTTTTATCGCATTTCTTCCTTCAGATGGTTTTACTGTTGTTGTTGTCATTCTTGTTGGTTTATGGCTTGTTTGTCACCCCTCCACTTCCATTTCAAGTGAGTTCCTGATACTTGGCTTTGTGACTTCACCTTTGTTCCTAGTCCGTATGTTGTAGGGCAGGCCAATGATAATTCTCTTCCAGGGGGAGAAATCAAGTTGCGGGTTTTTAATCTATTTTTCTGAACCAAGCAGAAAATGAGAGCTTTAAAATCAATGGTATTTCACTATATCATGAACATAATGATAGTGGGGATGAAAGAACTGTAGTGAGCACAGCAAAAAAAGTTTAAAATGTAATACACTTTGTTAGATGTAAATCTGGACAAGCGTTTATCCCAGAGTTTAAAAAAAAATAAAGGATTGGTAGGCAAGCATAACTACATAATAAGACTGCAGACGTTGTTGTTCTGTTCTGGTGTTATGCTAACATTTTTCAGTTGAGCTCTAAACAGAAGAATTCTGGTTAAGCACCAAAACCAAACTCACCCCCTCTTCTGAATCTTCTAATCCCAATCCCACTCTGTTTATACCTCTGGCATATCTCTGGTCTACCTGTGACCTTTTGCTCCCAGGGAAGCTCCTTATTGCATGCAAAACCTTGGTGGCAGAAATTAGATTGTTTGGACTGGAGACAAAAGATGCTTTAAGTCCAGCGGCCTTTAATGGCCAGGCCCTGGGAAGGACTTTTAGACCAACACAAATGCTTTGAGTATGATATAGCCATATCAATTTATTCCAGCCTGAAGAGCTGGACCAAACCCTTGTGTCAGGTGCACATCTTTACACTTTATTACACACTACAAATAATTTACCTTCTTTGATATTTGTTCTTTCTTCATTTTTGTTACTAGTGAAATAATTGTCAACATTTATGGATCCCCATTGGGATCAAGTGGGGGAAAGAAAGTTATTGGTCATTGATTTCTTCTAGAAATAATGCTGCTTCCAGAAATAAAACTGATAAATCCATGGTTCTAATTAAAATGGCTGTAATTGCATGTGCAAATGTAAATGGACGTTTGCTTACGCCCTGAAGGTGCTCATACATGGGTCTTGAAATTTTTTTGTGAGCTCTCCCATGGGATGTTCTCCCTTAGGATAACGATGACTTGGGTAATCAATTGCAAAGCACAAATTCTGGCAGTGAAACAAGTTGCAGTAACCCATTTGTTAAGTAATTGTGAAGAGCAAATTCAGAAAAAAATGTAGTTTGCCTGGAGAAAACTCTCAATTGGAGAAAGTGATTATGTTTTGGAATTGGGGATTTGTTGAAAATGGTTCACCCTGTTTTAGACACCTCGCTTTCACATACTCTAATAATTTGGATTTTTAGGAAGATCTTGCAAAATAAGATGTTATTCCTCATACTGAGCAAGGCTGTACTAACTTCCTGGTTTCAGTGGAGTGACTCATATCCATGTAACTCAGAAGAATTTCACCCTAAATTCTAGAATAGAATGAATTAAAATTGAATAGAAATAGAATTGAACAAAAATAGAAGTAGAATAGAAATGAATTTTTTTTTTTTTTAATATCATGTTTCAGATGCATCTGATTTTGTACTATCCTCTCCTTTTTTTTTCTTAAAGAATTACTTGGTGTACAAATCAGCACTTTTGGTGATGCAAGAATACAGAGGAAATATTAAAAATGCAATTAAGTAAGATCCTCTGTGTCCTTCTTGAAAAAAAAGTAACAGATAATCAATCCCATATTTCTCCCTGGGCTGTTGGATCGGGTCTCTGGGTTGGGTCAGTATGGGGACTCGAAGCTGAAGGCTGTGATGGCAGCAGCATGGCTGCCAGTTCTCTAATTAGCCCATGGGAATGAGATGTGACATGACTGTTGTGATGAATATTTGGAACTGTAACTAGGTCTGTGAGCACTCTGACATTTTTGGCACCTTTATGCCCCATTAGTATCTACTTTTGACAGATATTCCTCTAGTTAATCTTTCTGGCACAAATGATCTACAGAAGCACATTCCAGAGACCCAAGCAGAAGGCATTACAAAATAAGCCTTGCTGCAATTGCTAGGTGAAAGAGGCTACCACCAATACGGCCATAGAGGGTTGACTAGCTGGAGCTAAAGCTAATGGGGTTGGAAGGGAAGGTCTCGCATTGGAAGTGTCAGTGAAGAACACTGGAAGGCAACTGAGACAGATGGAGAAAAACACTGAAGACAGGGTTGGTTTTTTTTTCATGGAAGTCTAAGTGAGCTAGACAGGCACACCTACTGACATTTGCTTTCCTTTTGAGACTGCTCTCTATGCTGTGCTATGTAGACAAACACATCATCAAGATACATCAAGTACAATGGTTGCTTTTACCTTCTTCACAATATCCTTGGATTCGCTTAAATTAGCTTCCATCAGAGGAAGTTATAGGTTTTCTGCTTAATACGCACCTTTCAATTGAGAGTATTGGTAAAGCGTACATTAAAAATTCCCATAGCAATCTAAACAAACCATTCCAAGGCTAGGAGCTTTGCTTATTCACATTGTGGACTTCTGTGTCTGTACTTCATTTCCTGTAGACAACATTATTGCAACATGTTGCTGAGTGCTTTTTCCCCTCCTCCGCTACCCTCCCCTAGTTAGCTCTCTAAATTGCCCCCAGTTCCTGCAGATAGAACTGTAACCAGAATACAAGGTCTCATCAAGATCCACCAGCCTCAATAGATTGATTCCCATTTCAAACACATTGATTTTTGCTGTGCTCACTATAGTAACAGCATTCTGCTCTCCGTGTTTTGTACCCTTGACTGATCAATGTTAGTCTTCAGCTGGAAGCCTGGATGTATCTCTGGTATGAACTTCAGCTTTATGTTCATTTAGGGCTTACAAGCCTGAGGAATTTCAGCCTGAAATATGACAGTGACTTATAAGCAGCTCAGAAAGGAGGTTTGTCATGAAAATATGTAGGAAACTGAGCAATCACTGGATCAGGTGGATCTATGGTGGTCTCCAGCCACCACATCTTGTATTACACTCCCCTACAGTCACACTGACTTTGTCAGCAAGAATCAAAATAAATCAGTGCTGTCTTCTGACCTGACATCACACGTATCATGGCAAAACAGATAAGTTTTGTATAAGTGACCTGTATTACTCTACACACTTAAGTACTGAATCAAAGCTCCTTCTAGTGGTTTCTGTCAGCCTTTTGATCTGCAAATACCTTGCCTGGAAAAGTATCCTTTTCTCCCTCTGTGTGTAATAGGCTAAATTTATTTAGAGGCAGATGTGTGCCAGAAGAATACAGAATGCAAACCAGAAAATGTAGGATCGCAGTGAAGTCTGAATAAAATCATCCTGTCAGTGAAGAATATGGCATCAAACTTCTTATTCAAGGAAGATACAAGGAAGGGTCATCTGGCTGTTACCCACAGACCCTCCTAGAGACATGTCTCATTAAACCTAGAAAACTAGCGTTATTTATCTAGGAGTCAAGATAACCATAGCAGGGGAAACAGGATATAGCACATCAAATCCAAATGCTTTAGAGGTAGTTATGGTTATTGTAGACAGAGTATAAACATGCATTAATGGAATTCTTCAAAGGGTGGAGCTGGATTGCTCTGGAAGTTCTCAGTTAGTGTTCTCAGTTCCTACAAACCGGCAAACCATACCTACCAGTACTTAGTGGTACTTAACTTGCCCTACCTCATCATCATTTTATTAATATTTGTTTCTGTAATGCTAATTTTAATAGTTACAACTTTAAGCATATGAACTAACCCGAAATTCTTTATAATTATAGTGGAACATAGCACTAGAAATGGTAATCTGTCCAGAACAGCCTTTTTCCTATGTTTGTACATTAAAAAAAAAATAAATCACAGGGACTATTTTTGTAATCTTCCCTCCGCTTGCGCAGACATTTATTAATTATGTCTTGGACCTTTTAGGGGAATTTTTTTTTTTTCCTAAACCTGCTTTGATTTGACCTTAAAAGTACAGATGATGACGATTCTTTCCTAAGAGCCCTCAGTGAGAAGTTCTATAAGCTATTTCAATCACTGCTGCCCAACCTTGCCTGAAGATGCCCCGCTGCAGTGTCAGCCAGCCTATCTCACTGACCTTGCCTGCTGAGCTACACAACCTAGTCTCAATTTTTTGTCCAGTTGGGAACAGGGATCTTAATTCTCTTTTTTATTTGAATAAACATTTTCAACCTCCAGAAACTTCCAGCAGAAAGAGTGTTCCTTCTACACCCCCACCCTCCCAATCCCATTTATTATTCCTTTGGTTTTGTTTTATTAACACCTTTCAATTTATTAACTTCACCCACTGTGGGTTCTGGTGCTGGATATAGTATTCTGACAATGGCTGAGACAGTATGGTCTATAGAACTTATTATTCTTTAAATGCTTGAGGCATATCAAGCTCATATAAAAATGCCTTTATTTCGGCTGTGAGGAGGGAGGAAGGAGGAGGAAGGTGGCCCATGCCCACAAGAGTGCTGCAGTTTCTATGTCTGCTGTATTTGTCTGAGCATATATTGTACCTTTACTGCTGATACATTTTCTTGCAGAAGGAGGCTATGCTACAGTATTTCATCTTCTCTGTGCTTATGCTGGCTCTCAGGGGAAATTTTGTCTTCTTAGCATGCAGTTCAAACACTGTCTGAAAAGGCATCATGGTTTGGATAATATTTTCTCAAACAAATTTAATACACTGATTTCCTTGGGATGAAGATCAAGGACTGTTCCATCCAAGATGCACCTTAAGGGCAACTTGAGTTAAGTTTACTGAAACAGAAGTGGCAGAATATCAATTTGTTTTCTAACATCATGTCATATTTGAGAATCAAATAAGCAATTACATGAGAGTAAATTGGATTTATTTCAGTATCAGTTTTGCTGTCCGCTTGTTGTTTTATTTGATTGAGATAAAATAGCCCTTCATTTTACAGTAAATATGCTCAAATATTGTATTTCTTCCTTGGCTTCTAGTTTCTTGGCTTGTAGTTTCTCAGCCTTAACATTACCAACATATCACATGTAACTGACTGACTTAGCAGGAGCATTCCCTGTATTTGATAAATAGTCCCAAGTATTTTTCTTTGTGAGGAGGTCACTATTCCAGTGACTAGGCACAGGAATAGACTGCCCGGGGAGGTGGGGGAGTCACCATCCCTGGAGGTGTTTAAAGAACGAATAGATGCGACCCTTGAGGATATGGTGTAGTGGTTAGAGAGATGCTAGGACAAAGGTTGGACTTGATGACCCTGGAGGTCCTCTCCAACCATAATGATTCTGTGATTCTGTGATTCTGTGATTCTGTGACTGGCAAACTGGTGCCAAGTGTCAACTTCCTCTATCATTTGCATTTACCAAAATTCTAAATTTTAATGTAAAAATAGGACCTTACACATAATGTATTTGCTTAGTCCATGGGTGCAACCATGTGTAAATATAGGTCAAAATTGTATGACCCCAAAAGGGGACAATTTTCTCTTTCATTCAAGAAAACATGGCATTTTCAGACTCTTCCAAATGTTCAGATGCCTCCAAATAATCCAGATTGTCCCACTTAAAGCAAATTTCAGCAGTCGCCTCCTTTCTGTTGTTCATAAAGAACTTTTACTGTAATTTGGTTTGTTACTAGATGCACTATGTAAGGATTCTAGACAGCTCAAAGGATTACTGAAAGGAAATTTAAGTGGTTCACCCTTCTGACTCCTGCTCAAGATTAATGGTAACAGAATTGCTACCTTCCCTGCTTTCACCCACAATATTTTTCGCAAAATGCGTCAAACCATACTCCTCCAATTTCATCTGTTTTCTGACTCCATATTAATTCCCACGGTGGGCAGGCAAAGATCACTTTGCTTTTGTTTTAGTTCATCTTTTACACATATGTTTTGTAACATACTTATTACAAATTACTTCAGTATAAAAGAGCACATTCTTTATTTAGAACTGTAACACCCCTCTAGGCCAAATAGATTTTTGGTGAAATATGGGAAGCTCTTTGCCAAATCCCTGAGCCACTGCGAATCGCTCCATTCTACACAAATCAAACTTATGCGTTTATAATAAATGTGAAAGAAACTCCAAACATGACAATTGAGGTTTTACCAGCCTGGAAATTATAGCCCAACGATGATAACTGAAGTTCTGAGAGCAACAAAACTGAAATTTGGCTGCCAAAAGCTGTATTTAGCTCTTTGTTCTACTGGTTGTGATCACCATGAATTCTGAAGGGAATTAGCAATCTCTGTCCAGGAGCACCCACCGTGCGTGCAACAGGCAGGTATCTGCACACAAAATACCAATTGTCAGCCACAGGAATTATCTCGGTCAATTAAAGGCTACATCAGTCTCCTAAATGAACTACTTACAGGAGCTGCCTACAAAGGCCCAGGCTGAAGCTCATGAGTGCTGCCGTTGCCCGCTGGAGTGGTAAATGTGGCACTTGCTCATTGGGTGCTGCCAGCCTTTCAGAAACACTGAATTCACTTCTTTTCCTGACAGATAAATCAGTTCGCTCTTTGCAAACACTTCTTAAGCCATGATTTGGGCCTTCTTAGTGCAATTGTTTCTTTAGATCCTTTCAGTAAAATCATAGCGTTTATTAATTCATGTGACTGTGAAAGTATTTTTCTAGCATCCTACAATTTGCAGACAGGAAACATTGAGTTCAGAGATTACTGTGTTTCCCCGTGGAATTGGCAGGACTCCTGTCCCTTTCGTTCACCCTCTAGCATATTCTGTAGAATCATAGAATATTGGGTGAGAAGGGATCCTGAAAGTTCATTTTGCCCTTAGGGAAAATCAGAAATGCTTAAGCCATTCCTGACAGCTTATTCATCTAACCTGGTTTTGTGGAGAATACACAACCTCCCCAGATGACCTTACCAGTGCTTAGAAAGTTTTCTTAATATCTTTCTACATCTTTTTTTTGGTCACAGTTTTCTTGTCCCATCTTCATTTGGACTCAGAGAACAACTTACTGTCGTTTTCTTTGTAACAGTCTTATGTATATTTGAAGGCCATTAGCATATTTGTTAATATTTGGTCCAAGATGAATAATATATATTTTCATTTATCTGTTTGGTTTTTTTTTGCATCTCCGGACATGTAGTCGGGTAGACTGTGTCATAGAATTTACCATCTCCAGTGTTACTCCATGCCGAGATAAAGAGTTTGCCCACTGGCTTTTAGCAAGAGGTGATATAAATGTGCCCAGGAACAGACCAAGGATAAAGTTCTTATTGTTCTGCCCTCTTGGGTGCCTCATTGCTTCAGTCAGGAAGTAATTTACTTCCGTTTATATGCTGTTAGCACATGACTTCCCAGATGTAGGGACTGAGTTATTACAGCTTTGTTGGTAGCAGTAGAAAGGATTAAAACCCAGTCTTTTGCCCAGATCTGGTGACAGTAGGGAAGAGAGAGAATTGGAGATTAAATGGACTTCAGAGACAGGTCTTTGGTATGCTGGCCCAGGCAATATTCTGTCCAGAATATTCTGTCTAATATTATTTATTAAACAAAAGTGTTTTTTTTTCTCCCTCTTTTTCTAATGAAGCTATGCGTATGTCTCTTGACCACAGAAGGTAGGTCAGAGTCATCAGGAGGGTCTGCACCTGCCTAAGGGCCTGGATTCATCACTGTCTACAGATGTCTTTGGCAGCTGGAGCGGCTCACCTAGGTATATTGTTGCATAATCTGTGTGTGTCTTTATTACCTTGGGTTGCCTTAGTCCCACCACCTTTCTTTTTTTGACTTCTCACCTTTCTTATCTCTTCAGCAATATCCCAAAACTCAATCAGTTGAACTGTTCATCTATAAAAAAGAAGAAAAGCCTTTTTGAGATGTTCAAAGCTATTTTGTCAAAATGTTGTCAGTATGTATTTATATGTACTAAGTGCAAATATATTATATGATTCTCTTTTCTAATTATTTATGGCCCTTTTGTGATATTGCGTGTCAGTTTAAATTTGCACCACTGCTGAAGTTATATGACAGTAACCTATAATTCTGACGTACAGCTACAGTGGTGTAAACAATATCTTGTCTTATTGGTAAAGAAAGCCATCCTCGGAGGCTCCTCTAAAAGACTAACATGATAGTAGGTGGGTATGTTTCCTGAGACTCTATAAAGAGTGCAGAATTTTTTCCTCCAAAGGTTTTTGATAGTTCCCATGATACTTGTGCTTTTGTTGTTGGGTTCAGTTACTGTCCTTAGCTGGCGATGATATTTCACAGATTAATCCAAAAGAGGAACCAAATGGCAATGTGAGACAAACAGCAGCAGAGCTAGAAAGGCTCCTCCTTATTCGGGGTAGCAGTTTTCGTTTTTAGTGAGACTAAGTGCTTTTTTTTAGCCCTTTTACACAATTATTTAGAAACCTGGGTAGGAGTTGCTCTTTTCACTCCTTTCCACTTCCTTCCCAATCCAGCTGTGTCAGAGGATGAGGTCACCATCTTCAAATGCTCTTTACTACTGCTCTGAGGGAGAGCAGTTTGTGAGAGTGCTGTCTAATAGGCTTCTGACAGAGCCAACTTCGCAAGTTTAAGCAGTTTTTAAATGGGCAGTCTGAGCTATCTTAGACAATTTGCTTGAAGAACTGTAGGAGTGTTCCTTTAAATGTATTCAGTAGCGTTATCTCCACCAGGGAGTGGTGACAAGTGGCTGGCTTTGATGATCTGTCCCACTAAGCTGGATGGGGAGGTGATGTGTGTCTCCAGCCTGGTCCAGAGGCCAGCAGTAAGTGCCACTGGCTTTATCTTCAGAGGGCGTTTCTCTGTGTATGAGTGTTTTATCAGTTGTGAGCTCTCTATCCATGCTGACTTTCTCAGTTTAGCATTAGTCTTTCCCTAAATACCTTAAACAGTAGACCCTGTTATCCCTGCAGGAGTTACATAGTAATGCGAATTCACACCTGAGTTTAGTCCAGCATAACTTTTCCTTGCACCTTGAACCTTACTGTGCATCAGCTGAATTACATTAACTTATCCTATGTGTGCTCTTAGGCTATGGTAAACTTAGTGATTTCATCTCAGTTATGCAGTAATAAAAATAAAACCAAAATATACCAGATTATTGAAAGGCACTGTAACGGTTGGCATTGAATCTGTGTCTATTGTTTGTAAGGAGATGACTTTGCTATTTGAACAAACATATTGAATGTGAAAATTAGAGGAAGAAGTCTTTAAAACTGTTCTTCTGACTACACTATGCACAGCAGTATGATGTCTGGTTTCATAATGTTTAATTTTTAGTGAAATATTTTGTGTATAATGACACACATGCCAAATAAATCAATCATAATCCAAGTTAGTCATGATAAAGGAAGTGTGAAAGAAAAATGACATATTTGGTGGAAATACAGTGTTATGAATTTCACCTATATTTGATCTGCAAGTATCCATTGTGCTTATATCTTTGGAACATTTCCTCTGCATTTCAGAGCTCATATGGTAGAATGATTCATTTTGTCATCATCAACTCAGGTAGTACTTGAGGCTGCTTAAGCAGTGCAGTGATTACAGTCGATTGGGTGGCATAACCTTTCCGAAGGTTATTCTGACACCTAGAACACTTGGTACTGTACCACTTGAAACTGAAAAATGCCTATGGTCATTCAGCAAGTTATTTTGCCATTTAAAACACCAGAATTACTCTATCTGGCTAACGAGTGCCTATGTTTCCATTTCACATTCCACGTTGGCGTTGCTTATGCAGCAAAGTTTACATCATCATCTTCAAAGAGATTTAAATAGGTTACATGCATTGAGCATCCATTGAAATTCAGTGGCATTTGGACACCGGATTCATTCGGGTACCTTTTAAGTACTTTGGTCTTAATTAGCAACAACCATTACAATACTATTTAACTAAGCAGTGATTCTCCATCTAGTCTTAATTTTTTTTTCTAATCTCTTACTCTCTGAAACAAATGGAACTGATACCAATAGACCTCTTAATCTGTTAATCTTGCTAGCTTTTGTGTCATCAATATGAGCCTGAGTTTCAAGCAGCTCCTTCTTTATGTTTTGCTTAGGGTTCTAATATTTGTGCTTAATGTCTTTGATGGATTAATGAGTAAAACCAAGCCCGTTGTGATATGCCTCTGGATCTATGTCTATTACAACTTTTCCGTGCGGCAAAATCATTCATAAGGTTTCAGAGGCATGGAGAGCAATGAAATTATTTAATGTGTACTTGTCTAGAGTCTGCATTCCTTTGGAAGAAAGCTTGTTTTTTCTCTGCAGTATTAGCAAATTTGCTAGTTTGGGGGTGAGGGTGGGGGGGAGTGGCAAGGAGATGTGCTAGCATGCCATGGAGGACATAAAAAAGTAAGTTGGACATGAGACCCAGAAACACTTAAGGCTCAGAGCTTGCCACAATACTGGTTTTAGGGGAATGCTCACGAGCCGAGACACAAGGCAGCAGTCCTTTGCAAAGGACTTTTATGCCAATATGAAGTTAAGAGCTGATGCCCCTTGTGGTGAACCGAGATGTGGTGGGGAGATGTCTCAATTTACCCTCAACCCTTCTCCCTTTGGGAGGTGGTAGGACCTCTGCGCGCCCGACCGCGACACCCCTAGAGTCAGATATGATGGTGGGTATGGTACAAGTCACTGATTGCAGTATCTCCCTTGCATTGGTGTAAGTTAGGAGCAAGTACAGTGAAGTCCAAAAAGATACATGCTGTTCTAAGAGCAGAATTGGACATCGTTTCGACATGCTGTGGGATTTACTTGCTGTTCAGGATTTACAGTCATGTCTGACAATTGCTTCTTGCAGCCACAAAACCAAGTACATCCTACACTGAAGCATAGCAATAACAAGATTTGAATGTCATTAGGGGCTGCTCCTACATATCTTGCATTAAAGCAGCTAAGTGTTTAACCCATGAATAGAGCTCCTATTATCTTTGTTTTTCAAAATTCGGTATAGATCACTTAACTACTCTGCAAGAAATCCCATGAGAGACCAACAGCAGCAGGAAACACAGGCAAAAAGGATTGTATCTGCTAGAGCTTTCTAAACGCATTTCTTATATGAGCACAGAGTCAACTTGAATATTACTCCTAATATAGATTAATTTAAGACAGGTTTCTGCAGAGCATGAGTCTGTAAGAGAATTTGGCCAGATAGTTTTTCACTGAAAAGCTCTGCCAATTATGCGCAGCACAAAGGAGAGACTAGTGCACGAAATGCATAACATGCCTCCTCCTTCACAACATCGGGCTTAAAAATAAATGTTACAGATCCTATTTGCATTTTCCATCTGTGCTCAGGTAAATCCAAGTCTGCGATAAGAACCTGTTTCAGCATAGCTCATCTAGAATATGAGCTACCAAATGTGTGGGTTCAGTTTCCAGGCCACGATGTGGCTATTTGAGAGGTTTCAGTATTGTATAGGGTCAGATACAGTCTGATCAACAGTTGTCTCAATCTGAAGGACTGGGGTGGAAGAGGTAGTAGAAGTGTGAGAGCTACCTGTATATAATGGAATGAGAAGAAACCTAGAGCCTCTCTGCTGGCTAACAAGCAATTTACCTTATTCACTTAAATGTATTTTATAAATAGTAACTGATTGTTAACAAATGTATAGTACCCTGGCTTCTTGCTTATGTTTTAATGCTTAGAACAGATGTCAGATTGACAGTATATCAAACAAATCTCTTTGTTTACTCACAGAAAAGTTATGTACTATAAACAGTGAAAAACTCTGGTCTTTTTCCCCTGCCCTTAACCCAGTGACTTAGAAGGACAGACTTGAAGAGACTCTTTCCAAAGGGAGACAGGGTCAGGCTACAGCTTCATCTTTGGCCTTCCTTTTGAGACTGCAAACAGGTAATTGTGATGATGGCAGTTGGGTGCGAAGTGAGGTGAAGTGATTAAAGCTATGAAATGCAATCAACCTATACTACCTGCCAGCTGCAGTCTAATCTTTTTATGAGTGTAGCTGCAACAATGTTTTAGCAGTAGTTTTATAAATTATATGTAGGGCTATATATTAAAACAAACGGGCTTGCATATGCATGCCTAAAATCTGTGTTAAGAGTTGGCTGTTTCCTGCTTCCAGCAGTAGCAGTGCTGTAGAACAGATTTGGGATCGTGACTATGCCGTGGACCTGCTTGCATGGCAAATCAGAATGTTTCCCTCTATGATCTGATTATGGAGTAGACTAGTTCTTTATCTTGTGTCACCACAGGACTTGGATACAAATACACCTCTCTTTTGAAATGTGAAGATGTTTCCTGTTAGCCAAATGAATTATAGAAGCTCATTTCCTAAGAAAAATCTATTTTCTAAATCCTCTCTGCCTTTACAAGGGAGGTAACACTTATCAATGCCACTCCTGGGACAAACAATTGTAATTTAAGTTCTAACCCCCAATCTGTATTCTGTGAGCTAAGGTGTTTTACTCATAGCATCTATTTGCCTATTCAAAAATGCCTGTACATGTACGTGCCTGAATTCTGTGCATATAAAGAAATTAAAGTAATTCTGTGATATAGCACATGCCTTACACACCTATGGAGGGTTACGGGGGATGGTAGTGCATTATTTGAGTTCTAACACGAAAAGTGGATGTCTCCTGCACGTCATGTCATTGCCAGAACAGTTACCCTTTGTGGAAAATACCTCTTGGCCTTTCAGAGCAGAATGTTCTCTAGGCAAACAAGTTGTCAGACATGTGCCATACCCACAACTTAATAATAAACTGGTTGGAAGGAACCAGTCATTTCAGCACTGCGTTGTCATGGCAAGAACCAATCCAAAAAGTAGAACTGCAGTCACATAAGTATCTTCACCTTACCAGGCAGACCTGAAGGAAGTAGAAGCAGCAGAACTTAGTACCTTGTGTATATTCTCCTTTAGTGTGACCACAGAGGAAGCAAGCCACTATCTCCACTAGCCCTTGATGAAGATTCAGCACATCTACAGTGCTCTTAGGTGAGATAAAAGTTTTCAGAACTGATGGAGCCATGATGACGGGCACAAAACCACACCTTTTCCTTAAAGGTGGTTACAACAGTGTGTGCTGTACTGTAGTGTACCTTGGTCATCTCCATACGTACATAGTTTGTGCAGCTGCAGGCATGCAAACCAGCAAACAAACCACTGATTCCACGTGTGTGCAAGAGGTCACGATGTTGTATGCACTGCTTGGGCATGGGCAGCTGCATGGCTCTGGAAATCACAGGCAGCTGGTATGATGCTGCTGATGTGGACAGATTGGTTTACCAGCTCTTTTTCCACCTAGTCCTGAAGTTCACCAAAGCAGAAATCATTATGAGGCCAAAACCATACAGATGTTGAAGATCATTTCAAGATACTTCTGCTGTCTTCTACTGCAAAACTGCTGTTAGTTAGCTACTTCATGAGGACTTTCCTTTGGTTCCCCAGTCTCCCTAGGGCTTCAAGAACCTGCCTTCTTGTCATGCAAAGACGGGAACTTGTTCCCTAGAGAAGCATATTTGTGAGATTCTCAATGAATCTTGGATTTTTTGGTCCTTTTTATGGAGGTTTTTTCATTGTGATGGAAAATCTGGACCAAAGATATAAGTCAGTGCTTGAACCATTAAAAATGAGAATAATTCTCAAAGATTGTAAAGGAGATATCACCTTTGCCAAAATCTTCCCTGATTCAATAACAAGTGTTTACAATGTGTTGTCAATTCTACAAATTCAAAGCTATTAAAAGGGGAAATCATATAGTGGATGACGCAGTCATATTTCCTATATGTGGACTTAAACCCTAGTCCTCCAAAAGCTGTATTTCTTTTAAGACACATCGAGCATCTTGCCTGAATACTTCCTTTTCTTGTAGCATCCAAATTATAGCCAAACAGGTTTTTTGCGCCCACTTTTGTTAATGCCTATCTAAATGCAGCAAGATTAATCACAGTTATCAAGCTTGTTTGTTTAAATTTGTATAATTGTCTTTGTCTTACAATATCCTTGATAAGCATGTAGTGTTGACAGGCCCATTTCAGAGATAAGCTGAAACACTTCTTTGCTAACTCGGCTGCTAGGAACTGCAGCAGGAAATGCAAGAGACCTGTTCTGTTCTTCTCTCCTGGGTGAAATGGAACATTCACACTTCCCCAGGCAACCTGGTCCAAAGGCTTGAAGAATTTTGGCAGAAGTTCAGCAAAATGTCACTAGCACACAGTACCAGTTCCACACAGCACACTGTTTGCTGTGGAACTACCCACTGCGGTCACGGGACATGAGTGCATCAGTGGCAGGGAAACGATCTGTTGAAGCTGCCAATACTGTATCTGACAGAATATCTCAAACAATGTTCCCTAACATAAAAAGTTGTGTTAAATCCATTACCGCAAAATGGCCCTGTTTATGAAGAACAGCCACACTATTTCATTAGATAATTTTTAGTGCAAGCTTTCATACAGGTGAATTTGTATTGTATCAGAAGCTTAAGAATAATAACTTCTGTCTTAAAATGTTTAATTTTTCAGTGTTAGGCAAAATGAAAGAATATTGAAATATTCTTTAAAAAGCTTGTTTCCTTTTTAATTATTGTTTCTGCAGCAAATGATAGTGATGTGTCAATAAAAGTTTAGAGACGTGGAAAATGTTGCAGGTGACTAGTGGAAGAAACCTCTACAGAAACTTTGCATTAGCATGTCCTTGTAAAAAATGTAGTCTAAAAAACTCGGTTGGTGATTTTTCAAATCGTACAAACACTATCTACAGTGTCACTCTTCATAAAAAAGTCTTATTTTTTCTTCTCCTCCCTTTTGATTTTCCTTATTTTGGGCACCACCTGTCTTTTTCCATCAAGTGGAAAGGCAAAAAAAAAAAAAAGCAACACTCAGAATGAAAGCCCAAGCCAAAGAAACTGGTTCCTTCTGCATCTAAACAAAGTGCTATTGGTGACAGGCTGTGGCTGGTTCTAACTTAGACAACCCAAAGTAGGTCACCTTCATGAGTCTTCTAGACTTTCCAAGTTAGTTACACAGAAGGATAATAATACAATTTTTAGTTAATGAGAGTACATCAGAAAAAAGAACTGCAGGAAGCTGTGAACTGCAATATTTCCTTGCTGAAGACAGAATGCCACATGGCAAGAACAGATGGGTAATCCTTCCGTGACTATCCTCGACCACTGGCTGAAAGAAAAAGCTGTCGCAGCGCTGAGGGCTGTATATAAAGTATGTATACATGACATTTCCCCTCATTGGTACTAAATGGTTATATATGCTAAGAGATTATAAAGGAAAAGGGACGCTTTAATGTGATGGTGAAGGGAATAATTCTTCCATTTTCCTTCACTTCCTGAAGTGGAGCATATGTCAAGGTTCTGAAGTAAATTTATCTTGGAAGGGAGAAGTCATATGTTGCACATACATATTATGTATGTTGTATAAAATGGACTAGAAGAGTACCTGCTTTTATTGTCTTTGACTATACTGACTCAGAAGTGAAAAATAAGGATTATTGCTGTTGCTAATTTATAGATACTGATAGCAGAATGAAATGTTGGTGTTAAAAACTTGGCTTCTGCATATACATTGACACTAGAGATTGTGTTTGCAAACTATTCAGTGGCAAAATGGAACAAGAGTGGATTAAGAATGGCTTGCTGGCATCTCAAGTTTTACAAAACCACCAGAACCACCACCATTTCTTGCACACAGTGGTCACATCTCCACTGACTTTGGTTTTGCCAGTGCATGCTAAGAGAGAACCTGGCTCTTGTAAGTCCCTTGGAGAGTAGTGAGATGTGAAATGAGTACATAGCAAGGAATGTTGGGGTTTTGCTGGAATAGTGAATATTCGTGGTACAGTGTACCTGAGTTGTGAAGAACGTACATGTAAGCCATAAAATGACTGAACTGAAGAACACAGAGTAAGTTAACAATGGTGCTGTGGTTCCAAAAAAATCAAAACATGTTTCCTCTACCTTTAAAGCATAGCAATACACTGGTGTTTGAAAACAAAAAGCAATGAGTTAGGAACTTGTTGCACAGCAGACACTAAACAGAGTCTGAGGTGGTGAAACTCTCAAAGAGGAATTCCCCACCTTGTTTAGCTCTTTCAGATTTGATGTGCAGACCACTAAGACTGCCAGCCTCCTGGAGAAAAGGTGTATGTCCTCCATATGCACAACCCTTCACTAAAATGATCAGGGGTCGTATGTTTTTCTGGCTAGTGATAGAAGGAGAAATAAAAAAAAAAAAGTTGCCACTTCAGAGGAGAAGCCTAAACCTCCAGAAGATACCTCTACTGCTACTGCAGATTACTCATAAAACGCTGCTCATGCTCGTAGCCTATTTTCAATCTTTTCTGTTCCTAAGGTGCGTTCCTTAGGTGCTACGAGTTTTTGGAATCATAGGAATATACACAAATTTGATAATTGTTCTGGAGTCTCCACGGATTTTCTTTTAAGATTGAGTATATTAGAGATACCCATCCTTAGACAAATCAGTTCAGTCCCAGATACACGTTTTTCCCCATCACCCTGATAACTTACATCTGAAATCTAAATTTTGATGTGGTAGGGACATGACTGTTTTAAAGAGAAGTGCAAATCTTCACTCGGAAATAACTCAGTCTTTCACTGATTACAGAATGTGCTTCTAACCCGCCTATGAGTCAGCCTGTGAGTTGGAGTTCAGATAAGCCTGTAGTGTTTGTTCACCAGATGGACCATAAGCTCTTCAAAGTAGAGGCAAGGATATTGCTTATTAACATCACTCTCAACTTCACTTGTTTCTTTGTACAAAGTCTGGTTACTTGATTCAATTTTAGACTACATCTACATTGTAAGGAGGAGGAAATGTATTCTTATAACAGGGTAGGTAAATCTAGCAAAGTAGATCAGAGTAAAAATTTCATGGGAATGGAGTATGGTTCTTTTTTCACATCATTCTAAGTAGCCCAGATTGATGCGAACCCCCTCTCAAACACACCCAGGCTGAATTTTACATACCCATGCAGAGGTAAAAAATATTTAAGCCCATTATCTCTTAGGATTTTAGAGCAAATTAGCCAAGTCACATTAGTTATCCTTGCTTAAAACACTATCTCTTTGACAGGTAAGTGCAACCGTGGTCTATTAAGAATCAAATCTGGTTTTTCTCATATATACTCTGTACTAGATACTAATAGTCTCGTGTAACATGGGCAACATCAGGACTTTTCAGAGTGGTAACTCTTTAACTCTCTCAAATGTCCTCCATGTAACCAGATTAAATACTTTCTGATTAACATAGCTCACTAGAACTGCCATGATCCATGAACGTGACAATAAGTCCATTTTATTGTTTTAACTTTCATGTAATTTTTTATTTTAGTTTGTTCTTAGGATTTGTATGGTTCAGTTTTTCAGGTTTTATGATTTCTTTTCATCCTCAAATTCTTCAGAAGCTCAGCCTTGCCCTTTTTACTTTCCTTTTTTTTTACTTTCCAATCAGCACAGGAAAAAGTAATTAGTTAAATTATCCTCCTCCTTACTTCTATTTGCCTGTTTTCTTTAGCAACAGAAGAAGGATGCTTTGAGCGGTTGGTAATCACTGGTCATAGCACAAATGAATGCCACACCTACTGCGCTCTCCAGATTTTATATAATCTCTATAAATACAGGGAAAGTTGTCGGAGAGGAAGGCTGCTCCTCTCCTCGCTGCGCTTTTTCACTTGGTGCAGAAGTGTCTCATGCTGAGGCTCCCACCCATACGCAGGGCTGACTTAACACTGAGTCTCGGATCTTTATAGCCTATAAATTATTGTAGCTTGGATACAAATCTTCTCTCCAGACGTTCTTTCAGTAGGATACACGTGAGACTGAGCAGGCACTGCTGTTCCTCGCTGCCTTATCAGTCACAGCAATTATATACAGAGATTAGGAAAATCCACAGACATTTCCCAGTATAAAAATTGCCCCTGAAATTCTGGAGGACATTTTCTAATAGGTTGTGAAAATTTTAAGGAACACGGACCACAATTTGGTCATAATTATGGCTGTGCTTCTTTTACAGAGAGCAGTGTTGCCTTGTGCTAAAACATTGCCTGGCATGAATGTTCTTTGGGGGCTTTTAGCTGGTTTAGGGTATCTGTCTGAATGTGTCTCCCATTCCACAATGAGGTACGCGGGATCAGAATCAGGCCTTGAGGTCTATGGCTCTTCAGAGCCCCTTCCCAAGCTGTGCAGACTCCATTTGAATATTCAACAACGCTTTGAAATATTTTTCATTTTTTTGTTCACTGTAGTGTGTGACCAGCAAAGGCGTTGCACACATGACTGGTGCAGAAGCCTGGCTCTCTTAAAATTTGTCTTCACGGGCTCTCTGCCCATAAAGAGCAGTTCACCACCACCACAGATGGCAAAAATGGACACTGTCCCATTGTGTGAACTGAAGGTCAGCCAGATGATGCTCAGCCTTCACACTAAGCCTTTCCATGCCAGTGTTCCTGGACGTTACCGATGATGCATTTTGACCTCTCCATTTAGAGACACCTTGAAATCAGTGATAGTCTGACTGCAACCCTGTTTGAAGCTGCATGTGTGTATTTGGGCCTGATTCTGATCTCACCACTCTAGACATGTGAGGAGTAACTGCATTGAGTTGATGGTTTTCCATGGGGACAGAGTTGCTATGAAGTGAGTATCCAACACTGTCAGAGGATGGTATAGGGCCAGAGAGCCCAGGAACCACCATGTCTCGAACAACATCTTGCTTTTTTCCTTGAGGATACAATTTCCCACCAGAGACTCAAAATTTTCTGTGTTAGGAACAACAGATTATTTATTTCTAAATGTCACTCTTCCATCCCATCACCAGATTATTATTAATAATTAATTGTAATATCAGAAAGGCTGTTTGCCCAATCATGCACACCTCTTGTAAAGGAAAATACTCTCATAACGCTTCTTACCGCTAACCTGCTGCGAACTCCATCTGCTTGTGTAACACCACAGCAAAAGATACATCCTGTGGAATTTTATTTGTAGCCTCACTGGATCATGAGGAGTATTCCCTTAAAGGATGCTTCTGAATCTTACTACTTGCTCCATTGTTCTTCAGATCAGAAGCTAAAGCACTTCCAACGCAAACAAAATCCTGCTGGTCTATGCAAATCCTACTTGGCTGTCATTTAGAAAAAGCAGCTGTCCTTATCAGAAGATATTATTTTCCACCTTTTAGATTTGGTTTGTAAAGTGGAATTAGGCTTACAAAAAGAGGCACTGTGCAGGCAGATTAAAAAAAACTCCCTGCTCCACTACTGTCATCAGATAATGAGATCTTTCAGATTAGAAAGCCAATACCATATGGGAGAAAAAGGGAACTGAAGTCATCCATTACGCACACTTTTTGAGACGCTGGGCATTTAATTACAGTCACCTTGCTCCTGTGCCTGGCACTCGCAGGGCCGCGGGGGTCTCGCACCTCGCTCCCCTCGCTCCCCCGGGGCCAAACGCTGCCAGCGACACTTCTGCTTCAGGCAAAAAAAAAAAATCTCAGTCTTGGGGGATCTGGACCAATTCTCACCTGTGAAGCAGGGTGCCGGCGCTCTGCGTGGGGATGGCTGCTCGCAAGAGCAGCGGCCGCGGGCCGGCTCGGCGCGAACCGGCCCCAGGTCGGCTAAACCGAAGTGAATTGGCCAGAACGGCAGTAAAGGGCGGGGAGCGGGGGGCTGGCCGCCGGGAGCCGGGACGCGGGGG
>VZZY01028410.1:783463-995715 GCA_013400335.1 Eurystomus gularis
GGGAGCGCCCGGGGCCGCGGTGCCGGAAGATGCCCCGGCAGGATCGGCTCCTCTCCCCGGTGCCCCTTCGGCAGCGCCCGCCGCCGCAGCGGCATTTCGGCAGCCCCGGCTTGGCGGGAGAGCCGCCTGCCCCGGCGCTCCTGGGCGGGTATTTCACTGCTACTTTGTTTTTTCCACCTGAAAACCGCCCAGGCGCAGTTCGTTGTTGCACAGCTCTGCCGGGCCCAGTAGGTGACAGGCAATGAAACCTAATGCCATCCTTTTATTAACCGCTGAAAACTCAAGGGTGCTGAAACTGTGCCCTCTCGCCCTGTCTCCGAGCGTTTTCTTTTGCAAACTTCCCGGTTTTCGTTTAAATGACGCAGGCCTGGAACTGCAGGGGGTCGCAAAGCTGGCGTTATTGCCGTCCCGTCTCTGAATTTTCTAGTGGTGTCTGAAAAAGCAAATGAAGTGTTCTCGGTCAGGTAATGCAAAGCTCAGAAATACCTGTCGGTGCGTATGTCATGTTCTGCTCAAGGGAAGCTTCTCTTGGTTTTCATTTAATTCGCTTAGCAGTAGGCTTAAGTGAGTGTTCCCTCTTAAAGTGTGCTGCCTGGTTCTGTCTGTTTCTGTGTTTGTGTTTACATCTTGAGAGAGAAAGCAAGAGCTTGGGGCACAGAGGTGACTTCATTCATAAATGACTGTGGGTGTTTTGGCCACAGAAAGGCTGCGGAGAACTGCGCCCTGAGTGCGCTGTCACTAAGAGTTGGGACAACTTTCCTGAAAGGTAGTACGCACCCGTCCAGTGTGTGCAGGTCCTGCTGTGCTTTCTGTGTGTGAAAATTAAAATCCTTGCTTACCGAGTTCAATTTTTGTCTCTACGCGTGATCGTACCTCGGTACTTGCTACGTTCATAAATGTAGCTGTTCAAGCTCTACGTTTCTTCCTCCTGCACTCTGCCCTTTGCCTCTTTTCCTATCTGTCTTGTCTTTTATTCTTTTGTCTCTCATTCTTCTCTGGCTTCTTTCCTTCTTGGTCTCTCCAGTGTGAGCTGTGGAAGGTTGGGGAGTGCTGGTACCTGGGCGGGTGGGTGATCGGGAATGGGCAGGCTGCACTGGGGCTCCAATTCTGCTCCCGGCTCACTGGGCTTTCTAGGAAATAATCCTCTTCTGTGGGCTCTGGGGCAGTGTCAGAACGAGCACCGTTAGCAGTTGTCCTACAAACGTCCTGGCACAGCGTCTGGTTTGCGCCTGGTGTGTTGGAACAAATGCTGTGTTTGGGGCTGAGAGATAATTGTTTCTGTGCTGGCAACACGCGGATGTAGAATATGATTATTTTGATGCTGGCAGTTATGAATCGTGCCTTTGATCAAATCTGTACGCACAAAGACCTAAAGATGGAGCACTGAGGTTCCGAATAGAAAACACGTTTTAAAACACACACTGAGTGTACCTATTTTCCCCTCGTTAACTAAATGACTAGTATGAATCACAGTGGGCTGTCCCACAATGTCTGACATTGGTATTAAAAAATCCACCAGCAGTGCTCAAGAGAAGTGGCAGTGTGCTTGACAAAGTGCTTGTCGAGGTGATTTGGCAATGCTTCTTCAAGATGACTTGATGGTACTTGTGGCTTTGCTTAACCTACACACTGGGAAGTGGCTGCCGTCCTTAAAATTACTTTGTCAGAACATAAAACCCCACATTTTAGCATCCGTCTATTGATTAAAATATGTGCTTGGTGGAAAAAGTCATAGAGAAATTGGATTTGTGGGGATTTCTGCTTTAGCAACCTGGCAGCTTGCTTAAAGCGATAGGTGAAGTTCCCAGGCGCTCCCAACATGCAAGCGTTCATTGATCTAACCCTGCGTGTGTTGCCTGTCTCTGAGGCAGATCCAGTTTTGATTTCAGACTAAGTTCAAGAGGAAAATCTTCGTTTAATGGAATTACAAAATACAGAACTGGTGTGAAAGAAGGTTTGTGTTTTTTTTTTTCCTGCTGTTTTGTTTCCACATTACAGGGCAATTTTTGTAATGCCCAAGCGAAGTTATTATCCTTCTCAATCCAAGTTTCCCACAGTTTGTGTATGTCAAGTTGTTCTGCAGCAGCTGGGGAAGCTGGCTGGTGTGAATACAGTAGTCCCATTATAGCTAAATGCCTTTGGATTAAGCACATCTGATAGACCCTCCGAAGATTTTTCAAAGATTTCTCAGTCTTGCATTTTGGCCAAAAAAGAGTATTAATTTTCATGTCTTTGATCTTTGGTTTGTTAATGGAGCGGTGTGTTTAATATATCTTGGAGGAGGATTTTCTCAAAAGGCTGCTAAAAGCTTGTCTGTGACGTAGTACTTGATCACTTTTTTTAAACTTTGTTCGCTTTGAAGAGTCTTCTAACACATGGACACCCTGGTAACTGCTTTTGTAAGAGCCTTGATACTAATTAGTTACACAAACCAGGTTTTGGACACTTTGCAGAACATAGCACTGCTTAAACCTATGTCTGAAAGTTGCCATGTGAGGTCACAGTGTTTTTAATTTTTTTTTTTTCTTTGTCTCTGACCTATGCACAAGACTGAACTCATGGTACGTATTTTACGTTCCTGAGCTGGACATGGTTAGTGTGAGGACTGAGTAATTTGCGCCTATGGGAAAAGAAACATAATCCTTTGAACCAGGTGTTTAAGAGGTATTTAGGTTTTTATTAAATGCCGTAAGATACATGTAATAAGGAATTTAATTTGGAAAATGAAATAGCATCGTACCGTAGTAAAAAATGTTGCCACTGTACCTGTGCATAGTTGAATATTAATTGCCCATTTGGCAGGAAGAAATGGTTTTGAATTGAGCTGTTTTGCAGCTGAAAACATTTACTGTTCTAGGTCCCCTGGCCTGCTACATCTGGAGCTTTCATTACTCATACACGGTTTCCTGCAGTTGTTCCATATTTTATTAAGCCAGCTTATAGATAGCTTTAAAGAAGTATGACTTGTATCGGTAGCTGTGATTTCAGTGGGTACTTGCCACCATGTATGCTTTTGCAGCTGCTCAGCACCCTTTCTGCAAGCTGTATTCATTCAGCGAAACTCAGGTTTTGAAAGCATGGAAGAATTAAGCTACCTTCTGAGAATCGTGTGTTTTTTATCTAAGGGTCTTTGTCTTTAAAAAGTATGCAACAGCTTTTTGCAAAAACACCATAAACATGCTGCTTAGTCTCAGGCTTTTTTAATGCAGCCTGCTTGCGATGGTGGAAGTGGCTTGTTGGTGGATATTGTGTGTTGGGAGCCCAAAGGGAAGAAGGAGTGATGCAGATTCTCACTTCAGGGCTCCTAGTGCTGAGCTGGTGGTGAGAAGATGTGAGAGCAGAGCATCTGCTGTAGTTTTAGCTGGTGCCCAGCATTGCACTGAGAGGCAGTTGTGGGTCACGGGGATGTGCTCATGTTACCCAGCTGTGGCCTTTGCCTTGGAATTAGGTGTTGAAGGCAATGTCTGTGGGTGTGTAATGCTCCTTCATGCCTTGTGGCACCATTGGGTTTTCATGACTGCCCACTTTACCATAAAGCAGAAATGCCAGTGCGCTGTTGCTGTGTCAGTTGAGTGACATGTAGTTCTTGCCTGTTGGTGTGGGATCAAAGCACTTTAGTCTGAAATTTCATGTATTCATTTTAAAGAAATGGTGTGTTTCTTTTAGCATGAAGCTGTCAAAGGAATCAAACATAACTATTGATAGCTCAAATTGTTCAGAACTGTAATATGAAAACAGTGTCATGTGTTTGGGTACAGTAACAATTATCTGTTTTAACTCCAAGCAAAAGTTAAGCCAGGGAGGACAGTCCTGAGGATCACTAGTGCCTCTCCTCCTTCTTTCCATTGCTGTAGTGGGAAATGTAGTGTTTCTTCTCCTGGGAATGTGGAGATCGAGGCTGGGCCCACTGCTTCTCCGTGGGTTGGTCAGCTGAATGTGCTCAAGCAGGTTATATTTCTTCCAGCTTGTTCCTTCTTGTCCTTTCTTCTTGTCCTTGTTCTTTCCTTGACAACTTCCCGGTGATGCAGGCTGAGCTCCTCCGGATTAAAGATGCAAGAAGCCAAAAGTTACTTAATGGGTGCCTAAACTCTGCAATACCTGTTGGTTAATGAAACTAGGAAGGGCATCCAGCTGCTATTCTACTCAATGCTAACAGCCAGAAAAACCGCGCTCAGATGTAACTGGAGGCGAAGTAGCAGCAGCTTCATAATGCTGGAGAAAATTAGTTGAATCATACCACAAAGAAAATGCAGGGAACTTTTGCTGAAGTCCACCTGTCAAGTATTTCCTGCCACCTTTTCCAAATGCTTTCCCAAAGTAAGAATGGTGCAGATTTCACCTTGTGTATCAAGCAGAAGCTTGGGGTTTGTTTGTTTGTTTTCTTTTTTTTCTTTTTTTCAGATTTGGAAACAGGAGAATTTTCCTTTGAAGAGTATTTCTTCCTGTAATGTTTAGATTCTGTAGGTGGATTCCCAGCACTGTTTTGCTGGAAACAAGCACACAGCCTGGACCTACCCCCTCTGAACATCAGTGCTTAATCCGTGTGGGGGGCACTTCACAAGTGAGTTCCTGCACCAAGCCCAGGTTTCAGAATAGCATCTGCATTACAGCAGAGCTCTGCACTGGGCTGGTAAACAGGTGGGCATTGAAGGAGAGAGCTTCTGCCTTGGGCAAGGAGCTGGGCTACTCTTGGAAGACTCACTGTAGTCGCTGGGAGTTCACTCTGTGAAGTTGCACTTAAGCAAAAAATAATCTGTTAAGTTCAAGAAAATGAGATTTCAACAAAGAAAGTAGTATTTCACCCCTGAGTTATCCTTTTTTGCTTAAATTTGTGAATGAATACGTTCCATATATGTTGACACAACTGTATGGTTCCTGTTTAAACATCTTCCCCTCTAAATAGCTTGTTGATATAACATGCAGCATTGGTAATTTCATCTCTGAACACAAGAAATGTGATGGAGAAAAAAGGTTTCCAGAAAACTGCAGACCTGAAAGGTGCAAGGGAGCTTAAAGTGAGCTATTTGTTTATGTGTTAAATTTCAGTCCGGTCTGAATCAAGCTCTGGAAGTTGGGTCCTCACTCCTTTTAGTATAGCTGCTGGTCTTAGTTAGGGTACTTAAGGTCGTGAATAAAATTAATGGTATTGAGCTATTATGTGGCCAAAAATGATACATTTCTTGGAGAATGGGTCCATAGTACTGACTTGGCCGTTAAGTACAGTTTTGCTTGTTATCAGGAACTTAATCACGCTGCAGTACAACTTTAATAACAATTGAAAGGGAGCACGGAGACAACTAATCATTTTGTAATGGGAAAGGGGGGAGACAATCCATCTGCAGCTAGAAGCTGCATAATGATTTTTACAAAGTCTCAGCACTTAACACGGCACATGTTAATAAAACAAACAAATCTTTTCAGTAACAGAGAACTAATGTATGCATTATTTAAGAAGAGTTTTAGAACCAGATTAGATTGATGGACTCCTGCAGCAGTTACCTCTTTAAGTATCTTCTCTGTGGGGATGTGGGAAGGTATTATATGAAGTGGATCAGTGTTAATTGGTTGTGCCATCGGAAGTCTTTTTCAGGCCACTAGTGTATTTTTGTTGTGTTGTTTTCTTTATTCTTTAATGTATGATGGGATTTTGCAGATGTTCCCTTTGAAATAGAAGTGCTTTCATTTTTTAGCAGGAGAAGACCAGCTGTTGTACAGGAGACATGCAAATCCCATTTACTTCTTGTCAGCTGTTGCAAAACGGGTACTTTTTGGTGTAAAATGCCTTCATTACCTGCTATATGTCTCAGCTGTATTGAGAAATATCTTTTAAAAATATTTTTTTCACTTCAGCATTGAAATTCCATGATATACAACATAGCATCTTATTTAGTGTTTGATGAAGGGACAGGAGTACAATGAAAGCATGAAGTGGACTTAATTTATAGGACCAGTCGAATTATGTGACCTCAAGGATTAATTTTAATCAAATGCTTCCTGATTTCTCTTTACACTGTTAAAATCAGGTCTGGCACTTCACTGGAGCTTTTACAGTGACTTTAAATGGGATACAATGTCCTGTAGTTTTTGCTTCTGATTTAGGCCTATGGGGTGTCTAATTTGGGCAGATGCAGGAGCATCCCTGCATGGATACGTGCAGGGTGCATGAGTGCTGGTGTGTGTGTAACTGCTTGTATTAGTGCAGTTTATGAGCAGTAGCACTTTCAAGTGCTTGAGTCTGATTTTTATTTTTTTATTTTTATTTATTTTTATATAGACTTGGGAACCTCAGTCCCTCTTCATTTTCATAAGTAATATTAGGTCTTGGATGCTGTGCCACAGTACGTGTTGAACAGGAGTTAACATGTCAAAGTCGGGTTCCAACTTCATTTGTCTCTTTTATGTTTGGTGCTGGTGTCTATAGTTGTCCTCACAGACACTGGGGTGCTAAATTCAGGCAGTGGCTGAATCTCACAAAGACTGGGGTGCTAAATTCAGGTGGTCTAAGGCCATCTAATGAATGGAGGGAGATGTATGCCTCCAGAAGGCAATTCAGCTTGCTTGAGGTCTGAGTCTCTGCAAAAGCCTGCTCCTCTGAGCCGGTGAGGGAGGGGGAGTGTGGCAGCGATGCTCAGATACCTGCTGTGCTGTTGTAGGAATCCATTCCTTCACATGCCAGCTCTGGTGTTTCTCTTCCCCAGTCTGCAAAGTGTGCTTAATTAACTTCCCATTTTTCATGGCAGTGGTGGGGGTTTGAACTAATCACTCCTTGTGAAATAGTTTGACATCTTCAGCAAAGACTGGGACCAGCTTCTCAGCTGCCATGTGTTGGCATAGCTCCATTAAAGTCAGTACAGACCAGCTGAGGATTCTGGACCCACAAATGTAATTATTGTTATAATAATAGCGTCAAACAAGTAATCATTATTTTTACTCTCTCTTTTCATTTCAAAATGAGAAAATGATTTCCTCTTGGATCAGTGAAAGTAATTTACATTATGCACAATAATGGTCTACATGGAAATATAATTATTATTCATTTGTATGGCACCATCTGGGCACTAGAAGCTTTACAGACACATGTGAGGAAAGGTCCCTGCCTTGAAGAGCTTACAGACTGAATAGCAAGTGTAGCTGCTAGCGCTTGACAAGAGTCACAAGTGTAACTTCTGCAGCATTACCATCAGGGCCTGCTCAGCACAGGACTTCCACAAACTTTTTCAGTGATTTCCACTCACCGACCAGAATTTCTGTGGTTGGCACTATACAGCATAAGGGTTGGATAAGTCAAAGGATTGATTAGCGTGGGTAGGTCAAGAAAGAAATCAGCAAGAGGCTAGTATTATACATTGCCTGCCCAGCTTTTTCAGGTGGGTGAAGGAGATTTCCAGGCTTCACTTGGCAGAAAATGGTCTCAATGCCTTGTGGACCTGTGCCTCCTATGGAGTTACTCCCAAGCTTTGCATCAGATACAGAGCTGAATGCTTCACTGAGTTTCATATGAGCTAGAAGTGAAGAGACCAGGCTTTCTAATTGTGTGGATATAAAAATTGAGCAACATGTAATGATGCCTAAACTTACATGTGGTGTAACCTTGCTGAGTTCATCCTTTTATATGAAGTACCAAAAAGGGTCAGTGCAGGACACTTAAATCATGTGACTTCTTATTTTTAGAGATGATTAGAGGATTCCTCCAAGGGATGAACTATTTATAGCATGTCTATAATTGGCTGCTTTTTTTTTTTTTGTGGTAATGAAATTAAACTTCACAATAAATGAATATGAGTTCAGTAAAAAGTTGGCTAAAAAGATTTCACACCAATGTGTTGTGGCCTCTGAGGTCAGATCTTGAATGCTTTCCACATATATTTTGTTTTTAAGCTACTGCTTTATTGCTGTTCTGTTGTATTATTAGAGACTAAGTGGTATGCTCATTTTAAACAATTCTACAAAGCTGAATGACACTGCAAGCTTTAGTTCTTGGATTTGGTTGAATGAGTCACAGACGCTTATTTCTACTTTACACTGCAGCCTTTGCTTGCCCTTCAGATGTACTTTTTGGTTCAGTTATACTGGCGAAGTCTGAGTATTTTTCTTAGAGTTGATGATACTTGCTGACTTTTCTTTATGGTGAATTTTGGGTTTCATACTGTCTGAATTTCTGAGAGGTATTTTGTTTTGTTCTTAAAACTCAGTGTGTTTGTAAGTTAGCTTTGTTCTTTATAATTGCACTCTGATTCAGTAGGACACATGGTTCAGTTAAAACACCTTCTTTGAAAGAGGAAGTGATGAAGGTTGCGGCTGTATTGACTAAAGCTTTTTTTGAAAATGTGTTCAGCCTGTTGACCCTTACTTGTGAGATGAGCAGACAAACCTGAAAAATGACATTTCTGTGACAAATACTTGGTTCTTCAGAAATGTACAACCCCATGTCATGGAGGCAAATGGAGTCCTTGTTGTTCATATTCAATTTGTAGGGGGCTGACAACTGGCCACCCTTGACAAAGAGTCCCACAGCTGCTAAGGTTATTAGCTGTCTTTTTAACTGAGGAACCTTTTCCTCCAACTGGCAGTGTACCTGGAGCTGTAGCTACCTAAATGGCCATCTGCTAATTAGGAAAATTTAAATTGGACTTCTGTGTAGAAATAGAGTGTTACCAGAGATCTGAATTGGGGTCATCTTGAACAAGCATGTGGTAGAAAAAAATACCCTCACGAAAAACACCCACTCGTTGCCTGCATGGGTCTGCGTTTGCATAGCTGGAGATAAATCTAGGCACCAAATTATATTGACTTAGATGCTTACAGGCTTGTTTATGCACTTAAAACTTTCTATAGATGCCTGACACAGATGTTTAAATATGTAAATATGGATTCAGGTGGCTACCTTAAGGGATCTAAATTCAGTAACTTGGCCTACAGTATGTAAACCCCAAGCTAACAAGCAGAAGAGGAGTAAATGTAGTAAACAAAGCTGTTAGTGTGTACACATCAGGAGAATAATAATACTTTGCACAGCTACTGTGCCTCAAATTGCTTACATTTTGGCATTCACTTGAATTGAGTTTAGTCAGTCAGTGGCATAAATAGAAACTTGGAGGTGCTGTCTGCTAGCAGCATACATGGAGCGCTACCTCAGCAATGAACAAGCTTTTTGGCAGTCTTACAAGAAAAGATGTGCAAGTCTGCAGTGCAATATTTTGATAAGTCGTTGGTTCTTATTAAAATAATAATTATGGTGATAATTATAACTGTAGTTGGCTCTGACTGAGCTGCTAACTGAGTAGGGGGCGGCGGGAGGAGGGTTATGAAATATTCTCATAAAACCATCTGAATCCTGCTCTTTTAGCTCTGTGCACATGGATGAGGATGTTCCTGTCTATATTCCTGGCATGTCATGTGCCAGTACATGGCAGTGCCCGTGTGCTGCGCGGCTCCCCGTAGGAGGGAGCTGGAGGTTCCTGCTCAGTCAGCCTTACAGGCTGATCATCATCCCTGTGCTCGAGTTCCTAACAGCAGAGATATGATCAAAATAGGTGATAGTATTTTACAGCAGTACAGTGATAAAATGGTGTAATAAGCTCATGGCTGTCTGCCTTTCTGTAGTTAGCACTGTGACGTTTGCTGTGCCTGCGACTTCATAGAAAGATTATGTCCCCTTCTTCCTAGAAGCCTGGGTCAGACCCTGATAATATTAAAACCAAAGGAAGGTTTTCATTAGCAGGTAGCACTCTAGCTATGATGACACTTCCTTGAGCCTTTCTAATCTAATTCAGTATTAAACATTTACACTAGCCAGGCTGCCACTGCATGACCTCCTGTGCTAAGTGACTGCAAGTGATTAATGACTATTTATTAGAAAAAGATGGTCTCAAACATGCTCATTTTTCAGACAGTGTAAACAGTAATTTCCCATCCTTATCCCCAAGCCCCAGTTATAAAATACGGTATTTTTCTGTTTACTTTTTTCACTGAGGTTGATTTTTCTCACCCCTGGATATCCAAGAAAAGCAAATAGCACTGGCAATGCTTCTCTTGTGTGAAGCTGCAATGGGCATCTGGAGTGTGAGTTCGGGATGCTTGCTCCCTTTGCTTAGGGCTTCAGTGAAATGCCTCATGAAATGGGCAGAAGGAGAATTGAAGTTTAAAATTGCAGGACAAGTTTCTGTGTGGTGAACATAGGGAAGAAAGTTAGAGCTCAGCTGTAAAGCTCTGTGAGACCTCTGGGAGCACAACCAGTTGAAAATCAGATAAATGTAAATTCATTTATCACACTTTCAGATCACAGGAGTCTTCCAGAAGTGAATCTCCTAATGAGTGCTCATTTTGAGAGGTAGTTGATGCACGGAAAGAACTAGGTTTATTTGGCATTTTGGGTAGGTCATGTGGCCAGGGACTTCTGCAGTTGCTGTGAGATCCACGGGTTTATGCACATATTCCACACAACAGAATTAGACCCAAAGGTATTTCATGTGGAAGTTAGGTTACGGGGTTTGTTTGCCTTTACACAGCCAAATATATAAGCAAAAAGTGCTTCATTATAGTTCAGAGAAGTTTGAAACAGATATTTAAGGCTGTTTGGGTTCTGTCTATTTTAACAACAATCTCATGCTGTCAGAATGTTACTAATAAGTTATTTCATTCTGTAGTTTAAGTCCTCCAGGGGACTTTCACTTTCTGCTTGAGCTGATGTAAATGTGCTGTAATTCTTACATCAAGGACACATGAATGAATGTAATTATGGAGGAAATTAAGTGTCTTCCAGGTGAAATGGTTCTTGAAGGATTCCATATTTGGACTATGTGAACACATGTCAACAAATGATGGAATGTCACTGTAATTTTGTAATGAGCGTTCAACAGTCATGTACTGTACTCTAGATGCTTTGTTTGTAGAGCGTGTGTCACTTGGAAGGGATAAGTGAAAGGAAGCACTTGAATTCCATACTGTCCTGGATTCAACTTCTGATTGTGTTCCCAGCCTAGTTGCCAGACCCAGCCAGGCTTTATCTGAAATCTACCACCTAAATAAACCTTTTCAGTGCTTTGAAGCTTTTGGTAGTGAATGAGCAAGGCACAGTTTGTTTTGATAGTTAGTAAATGTTTGTATTTTGTTGATAGTTTTAACATGCGCTTGCGTATTAACTTCTTCCTCCTTCTTGAACAGTTCACTCCTGTTCCTGGAGACTTTCTCAGTGGTTGCAGAGGCTGGTTCAAGCTCTAATTTGAAGTTGCTGGGAGTTAGTATTGACTCCAGTAGTTCAACTGGGACAGTGTTGGTAGCAGAGTTGCTTAGGAAGTGGATTAATGTAATTGGAGAAGAAAGTACTTCAGATCTTTCTTAGACGCTGGGTAACTAGTAACCTTGTTCTGGAACACTGTTTCTCCTTTGAATAGATTAGTGTGGTTTTGTTTTCCTTGCCTGCCCGTGTTGGTAAGCTGTTTTCTTCCTAACTTGTTGTCCACTTTGAAACAGTGTTTCCTGTTTGGTTGAAGTAAATGCTTACGCAGCATTTGCCTGTGTAATGTCTGCCTGCAGACATTAAAGCATATCCTCAAATGTTTAAAACTGTTGCTATGGTTAGGATGGTAGTTTTGTAGAAGCATAGAGATGCTAAAGGAGTTTGAATCATCTCTTTAGTAGAGAGTTGGTGGTTTTCATATTTAGCCTCTGCCTGCTTAGTAAGGTAAAATGTATTCAAGGCTTAATTTTGCAATTTTTCTGCAAACAGGCATACACACACACTTGTATTCCATAGGGGCCAAATATTTGTGAACCTCAGTGCCAATTACTATAAGCAAGAGTTGCTTGTTTAGGTGATTTTGGCCCGGATTTTCCAGACTGTGTGTTGCTTTGGAATATTTTGCTTTGCATTGCCGAGTTTCAATGAGCCTATGACTTGAAAGTCAACACTTTGAGTTTGTGATCTTTTAGTAGGCAGTCACTTTTGAAAATCTTTGTGTATGGTGTTAGTTCAGACTTTGAACATTATTCTGCATAAGCATAATGTGAGAGACTGTGGTATAGGACTAATTTTGAGACACCTTTGCCAGCTAAATTTTACCTTTTCCAGTGTACTCATGTTCGCTATGGGATGGAAGGTAAAAGAGCTTGAGTAATACAGTATGCTGAGAATAACCTGTAGCTCTTCAGAGCCACCAAGTGTCTTCGCTAGGAGCTTGAGTGCAGATTCAGATGTAAAATGAGGCAAGAATAGTCTTATGAATAGGATTATATTGGGGATTTTAATGTAGCTTTTGTATATCCATTTAAGTTGTTGAACTGAAAAGAGTCTTAAAATAGAGGTTGTTCTGTTGTCCTAAAGTGTTCCATGATATTAAGTAAAAAAAAGGAACTATTTGGTAGCAACAGTTCCTTAAGTAGGTTTTATAAATACTGGTTCTGTAAAACCTAAAAAACTGATATAAATCTGATATGATTGTTTCCGTTAAGCAGTAACTTGGAATCAAAATAATATACAACATTTTTTTAAACTTTTCTTTCCTGTTCTGTGTTCTGAATGGAGATTACCTGTCACAGGAGAGATTAATGGGACTGGACAGGTACGACTTGAGTTCCTCCGTGTTTCTCTTGGCAGTGGTGGAGTTATTTAACAACCACTGTCCATTTTTAGTGTTTTTTAGGAGAGCTGAAACATATAATTCAGGCTTTTTTTTTTTTTTTAAAGGCCCTTGTTATTCTGATGGCCTTTTTGGGTCTCTTTCTAGGTTTTGCAATATTAATGATTTCATCCTATGCTGAATTACTAAAGATACTCATGTAGAAGAGCTGCACTCTGAGCTTTGCATTATGCTTGATGCATGAAAATACTATGTTGATGAAAGGTGCTTTAATTCCATCTGTGTTGCATTATGTTTTACCTCTGATACTCTCAGTCAGCTTTAAGCGGTCACACATTTCCATAAGTGTTTACTAGTGATCTTCTTTGGGCCAGCTTTGAAAGGAATGGGTGAAGTTACTGAATGGGTTTAAAATGCTTGCTTTGTGTTCAAGTGGCTTACCTGTGTTAGAATTTAATTTAAATGTATTGATCCCTACTTAAGGAGATATCCAAAGTAGTCGTACCTGGTGGTCTGCCTGAGGATCAGCCAGTGTTAGGTTAAACAACAAACATTTATGTAGAAGGGCTATATAGTATTCTGATCGCCTTGTAGAATGTGCAACTCTAATGGTTGTTTAATGGTGTTTTTAATGGCTGGACTTAATCTTAAGGGTCTTTTCTGACCAAAGTGATTCTGTGAGTCTAACTTTGGCGAAAAATAAAACAAAACTTCAGGGCCTAAAAGAAAGGTGCTCTGTCTAAGGCTCTGTGGCAGCAACTGGATGTAGCTTCAGCTCCCAGCTTTACCGGATGCTGCTTGTGTGGCCTTCTCATGGAGAAGGAAAACATGGGGCTGGCTGTCTCTGCTTCCTGCTAGTCAAACAGAAGGACTAAGTCAGTGGGTAGAGGACCTGGTTTGTGTGCACTGCTTCCTGGCAGACTGCAAACACGCGTGTTGAAGCCACACAGAGAGGTGACATTTGCCAAACATCCTTGGCTGACTTTTTTTTTTTTTTTNTTTTTTTTTTTTTTTTGGAAGGTGACTATCCTGGATAGACCAGTCAGCCAAAGAAGCTTGAGGGCTTAAGGGGCATTTGTAACCTGGCAAGTGACTCAATGGGGAATACAGAAGAGAAGGTGTATTTGAAGAAAAGCATAAGATTTTTTTTTCCCACAATATCTGTTGGAGATTTCCATGATGTCCTGTTTTTGACTGGGATAAAGTTAAATTTCTTCCTGGTAGCTGGCATGGTGCTGTATGTTGGGTTTAGGATGAGAATAATGGTGATAATAAGTTGATGCTTTAGTTGTTGCTAAGTAATCCTTATCACAAGTCAAGGATTTTTCAGTTTCTGGCACTAAGCAGGTGCACTAGAAGCTGGGAGGGAGCAGGGCCAGGACAGACCTGAGCTAGCCAGAGGGATATTCCCTACTGGAGAATGTCATGCTCAGTAGATAAACTGGGAGGAGTTGGCTGGGAGGGGCAGATTTACTGCTGGGGCATCCATCAGCCAGTGGTGAGTAATTGCATTGTGCATCACTTTTGTTGGGTTTTATTTTTCTCTCTTTTTGTTATATTTTTACTATATATATTTTTCATTGCTATTATACTTCTGTACTACTCATTGCTATAGAAATAGATTTTTTTTCATTGCTGTTATTATATTTTATTCTTACTTTACTTATTAAACTGTTCTTAACTCCACTGATGACTTATGCTTCCCCCTCCCCCCCAATTTTCCTCCCCATCCCACTGAGGGGTGGGAGAGTGAGCCAGTGGCTGCGGGTTCTTAGCTGCTGGATGGGGTTAAACCATGACGTGAGACTAAGGCGACTGCATAAATATACTTTGCTGTGACAAATTCTTACTTACAAAAAGCAGCTGTTTTATACAGCTTCTGTGTATTAGGCATGTGCCCACCGTAACCCTGTGCAGGTCTCCCAGAAGCAGACAAGTTCTTCTCTTTGTTTCAGTTTGAGCCTTGAATTTGTTTGAGCCAAAAATAGAAATGACTGTTGACAAACAGGTTGCCAGCCCTTAACCTACGCAGGTGGGTTGTGCTTGCATCTTTCCTGCCACAAGAGAAGAGAGCCTCCTACTTCAGCTGTCTGATAGACTCTGGGTTGGTGGGATGGATGGTCTGTGTCAGGGCAGTGATGGTAACCGCTTGCCGGTTAGATTTTGTTACAAGTGCCACAGGCTGGGTTCTGCCTGGCTCACCTCGCAGCAGCTGTTTCTGTTTCAGAGCAGTTGGTGGGAGGGAACCCATTTTATCTTTTTTTGCTGCATCTCTAATCAGGATAACTTCTCCACAAGCTGCACACATGTGGCCTAAAACCTGTGCTCAGCCTGGAGGTAGTCAGTGGAAAGTGACGTTTCCCACAGCCTGGCATTCACTTGCCATTAGCAGAAGCTTGTGCTGCTTCACTCTTGTGCATTTGATTTTTAAGGATTCAGCAGTGGTATTTATGAAGTCTGTCAGTTTGCACGTAACATACATATGAGTGTCTTCTGAATACACCTAATGTATTGCAAGCCTAATACAACTTGTAGGAATTATCAAGTCTCCTTAAGGAATCTTTTTGTGTGTGTATGAAGAGGAAAAAACCAAACCCCGAACCTAAAAACCTTTGGCCGTTCCAGCTGCTGAGTTGTGAGCACTAAGTCCTTGAGTAGAAGCTTTTCTATTATCTCTGATGCACTAAAGCTAGCTGAATAAACAAAATGAGTGCAGATGTTTCCTCGCTGGTGATACAGTTCATAAGACTACACCAGTAAAGGCATTACTCAGCTGCAACTTAAACTTATATGTGCAGAAATCTGTTTGACCAAACAATTCAGTCTTACTCAAGAAAACTTCCTGCACAGTTGAACAGGCTTGCTGAGTAATGCTTTTTGTGTTAGCAGTTTGTCAGCCACTTTATGAATTACCCAGATGTGTTCAAATTCGCCAAAAAGCTGTTTTCTTACCACATGCAAATGCTGCAAGGAAATCGTGAGGTGCTGCTGAGGTTGTGCCCTGTTCCTGAAGGAACGGGCTCAGCCATCTGAACACTTGTCTGCAGTTCTGGGGAGCAGCTATTTGGCTCATACTTGAGTGAAAGCAGAATCCAAATCAGTGCTGTAAAGAAATACTTTACAGGTGTTTTATTTCTGGCTAAATTCTGTTTATGCCAATTTTAACAATTTTGTAAGAAAACCACTTCACACAATGGAAGAGGAATAACTGAATTGGTTGCAGTCTCTGTTTAGTAGCAAAGCCACCCTCTGTTACTACTCTGATCAGACTGCCTCCCTGCCTACTCTTTTTCCAATTATTTTTTTTTTTGTTTAGGCATTTTTTGGTGAGATTAAAATCTTTAGGTTTATTGAACAGAGTTTGACTATGTAGGTGGGAAAGGGAAGCCAGAAAAATGACCGGTTCTTCACTGAGCCTGAGCCACATCAGTGGATGTGCCCTGGGAGCAGAGAGGGTGCTTCCAAGGTGACCTGGTCTGAGACAGCTTTCACAGCTCACCTGAAGATGAGGTCATGGTGTGTGTAGTAGAGCAGGTGTATGTTAAGGCCTTAAGTTAAGTTTGAGCAATCTGACCACTTACACCCTGCTTGTTACTACAGGATCTGCTATTGTGTTTAAAAAAATAGCTGCAAAAAAGAAAGACTACTTTTTTTTGGCAAGTGTGTGCAAGAACTTGTTTTAATCATTATTTCAGATCATGTATTTCAGGAACTTTAGAGGTATCAGTTACTGTTGGAAGGAGGATAACTTTAGTCACTTAGTTCATGAATTGTTAGAAACAACCCCTGTGGGATGATGTTGTCTCAGAACTGCTGATTTCTGCTACTACTCTATGAACTCCTGACTCTTCTCAGTAACTCTGTCATTGCTTTTATCCCCAACTCCCTTTTCATTGAAAACTTACTCCTTTATTCCCCCACTGGGCTGAGCTTGCTGTTGCTGCTGTTTCTGTTAGCCCAAGGCGGTGACACATGGGAACACTCAGCTGCATGTTCAGTCGCACTGTGGCATGGCTGCTTCCCAGGGCCCACACATGTGACTGATTGTACAAGGCTGTCCAGCACTTTGCCACAGTTGTATCAGAAATGCTGGAGGCTTGAACTTCTGCCACCCTTCATCCCACACAACATGTCTGGTTCAGCTGCATGACAGCTCATCGCTGGCACAGAGGTGAACTGTCTCTTTGGATTCTCCTTCAGTGCACTGTAGAAACTTGGTTTCATGTCTATGTCTGTGGTGCCTCTCTGCTGGCATGTTTTGTCTTTCTAAAAATCAGATTTTCCTGCTCTGCCTTTCTTTTTTTTTTTTTTTATTCTCACTGATGTGCATTTCTGTTTCTATTCCTCTCTCCCTTTTCTGAACAAAGAACATTTCCTGTTTCTGAGCATTTGAGTAATATAATTTTGTTCCCGTTTTGCAAACATAGACCAACTTTGATCAATTGCAGAAGCAAATGGTTGTAGAAGTTCACATTGTGCACTTCTTGCATCCTCTGTAGAGTGCCTTTGTAGCTGGTACTTAGCATATTGCCTCTGGAAGCACGTTTCTGGCACGTAGCTTTTATTTGTGCAGCCAGAGACCTCGGCAAATGCTTTCGTATGAATCCACAGTCCTTTTAAATCTTGAGTAATACAAATAAGAATTTACCAACATGGGAAGGTGATGGCAAAATCAGCAAAAGTGTGAGTTTAAACCTTGTTAGTTTATGTGATACTGAGTCCCCAGGTGGGCACTTTGATTGCATGTGTAGGGTGGTGTTCTGTGGGTTTGCTTGATCCACTCACAAAGCTGCTGAAGTTGAGCTGATAGGTGCTTTTACCATGATGTTGCACATCAGTATTTCTCATCATTTATTTTTTATATAATTAAAGCAAAGAACAATAAAAAGAAGCATTTATCTTCAAACAAGTTCTATTTTAAAAAACATTCATCAAAAGATGTTTAAAACTAGTAGTTACAATAAGTTATGTTATCCATGAGAGAAACTGCATGGCTTTTACTCTAAGTGAAAAAAGTCCTTTTCCTGTCTCCATCTAGTGTATTAGGGTAGTTTCCTCTTTAGATGACAGCTGGAGGGGTCAAGAGTGATAGGAACCCAGACAAGCTAGTACTGGGAGACAGTTCATGGCATATGTTGCGTTAACATGGGGTTATTCTGCTAACTGCATCTGTAATGCAGCCTTTGCTTACTTTGGCTGATTTGTAATGTCCAACTACTCATTTGCATCCCATTTTGTGTTGATGGCATTTTGGTGCCATGGCTGACACTTATTTCCATGCAGAAAGTCAGTGCAAACCCTGTGCAAAAGGTCCTCATCAAACCAAGTTATGGGGTGAAAGCAGAGAAAATTGTGCAAAGGAATTTGTCATGGCTCTGCACTCCAAGACAAATTTTTATCCTGGAGTAGAAAGTACATTGGAAAGTCTCCTCTGAAGTCACTGTAACCAGAAATGGAAATGTGAATAATGGGGGGACACATCTTTTTCAGTCAGTTAGAAAACTTAGGTTTGATGATAATGGTAGCTGGAGGAAAATGTGTTGAGGTGGCTATCACTGAAGTCTTGGGGACCTAAGTGATATGCTTTAGGAAATAGCAGCTGGGTTCATATTTTTCACGCAATCCAAAGATCAGCTGAGAAGGTATGAACATGGTTCTGAGGCTATGAAAGGTCCCCAGTGAACTCTGTGAAGAAGCAGGATAAAACCACACTTTGTTGTTGTTGTCATTCCATTTCCCTGGAAATTGCTTCTTTCACATGTGTATGTTCTTTATGATACAAGCTGCTTTATAACAAGCATCTTCTTGTGTTGCTTTTCAATACTAGTAATAGGAAAAGGCTGGTAGCTACTCATGTGGATGTTAAAAGAGCCAGTGGAAACAGGATATAGCACATTTGTTAGATTTTGTAAATAGTGTTGTAAAATTCCAGTTTTGGGTGGGTGTGGATCTTCTCAAAGAGTACTGCAGTTTGTGCTCTACAAGGGTGGCATAATATGGTATGATGGGAAAGTTCCAAACGTTATTTGAAATAGCATATCTGTTAGTAACAGTCAAAACAATTAAATGAGGAAAGAATTTCTCAGGAAGATGGTGAATTTTCTGATGTTGAACTCCTCTCTTAAATGAAGACTTGAGGCTCTAGGGTAACTAGAACTTGGTAGAGTTATTACAGGATAATTTTCGATGGCCCCTGCCATGCTGGTTTTATTGGGACATGTCTGTGCGTGTGTGTGCTGGAAAGTCAAAGGGGAGACAGGTAGCAAAGTCCAGGCTTTAGGTGAAATACTGACCTTGGATGTATCTGTGTGTGATTCATCCACACAGGAGCTTCACCTGGTGCTAATGTTTCTATGAGCTAGGCTCAAGGACACAGTGCTACTTTGTATTTCTAGACTGTACCTTCTCCAGACCACTTAGAGCTCAATTAAAATGAGAATTTCTGTTACCCTTTAATATGTAGTGCCCGGTGTGAATTCTCAACTCCTTTGAAGCTGGTGGAAAAATTCCCAGTTATTTGGAGGAGTTAAGATTTCACCTCAAGGCTTGTTTGCTCCAGCTTTTATGCTTTGAGTTAGAAGCTCCTGGCCCAGCTGTAAGACCTGAACTTACCGGGGGTGTGGGGAGTGACTGACTGCAGTCAGTCACCTGGAGCATTTTACCAATTTGACATCTGTTTTCTAAGCTCAGGTTGATGTTTCCTTTAACTTTCCTTTCTTAAAATCAGGTTCAGTTTTGATTCATGTTGCCAAAGAGGCATTTCAAATTCTGCCCTTAGCTGAAGCAGTGTGCCATGAAGTGACATTTATACGATGGCTGATGCATGGAAATCCTGAGCTAATGTTTAGGGTTCTTTTGCCAGTGCAAAGCACTTATTGGTTTTTCTCCTTGCTGATGCTTATCTCCCTGAAATGCACTTGTCCGAAATATGGCATAAGCAAATACATCTAGAATAAATGGTTTTTTTCCTATGCCCCATTTATTGACAAACCAGCCAGCCTTACTCAAATATGCATATGTGCATATATATATACGCATATATGTGTGTTCATATGCGCACACTGCCTGTGGCCTGTTCAAAAGCCTGGAGGAGGAGATTTCTTGCAGTGTGAAAGGTTAACGCTCTCCCTGGAAGGCAGTAGGGTATCAGCCCATCCCAGTTACTGTACAGAAAGATTGATGCAGGACTTTGGTGCTGCACGAAGTAGCTTTAGACTCCCAGTGAATACCGTGTTTTGTTGTGTAGAGGAAGACAAGGACACTACATCTGTGGAGAGCAAATCTTGAGGGAAAAGAACTCGAATGGATAACAAGGTGAAATTTGTATTCGTACGTGGCTCAAGTATTTGGAGAGTATAGGTTGTGTGCAGAGGTGTACTGCTGCGACAAGCTAGCTTTTTGATTCTTAACAAAATTGTTGCTTTTAGTCTTTTCCAGCATCCAAAAGCTCTTGTCACTTTTGATTTCAGGTTAAAGCTGTGCAAAGCCTCCAGGTGTTTTTTAAAGGAACATACTTAAATTTTCCTACTTGTTTAGTTGGGAAGTGGTGTCTGCCTCCTACTTTTTTTTCTTATTGTAACTTTTCTTCTTGGTGATTGTAACAAAAACTGACAAATTTTGTTTCATGTTTGCAACATGACAAAGTACATCCTTGGCACAAATTCTGTATAGCTGGAACAGAAAGTGCAATAAAAGGAAGATTTGGCAAGTAGCCTGTCTTTATTTCAAATAAATATTGATAATCTGGTGACCTTTTTAACAGCATAGAAGTGTGATAGCTTGTTACTTATTCGCAGTCTGCTTGGTTATTGAGGTTGTCAGTGGGATCCTACCCGTCTCTTGCCAAGTTCTGTATTCCACCCCAGTGTTTACGTATGTGTCATCAGGAGTTTAGAGCATAAACAGTTCAGTTTCTGCAGAGAAGAATGAAGTCTTGTTAATCTGATAGAAGTTACCAACAGGACAGATGATAAAGAAGTGGAGAATTATGAGTCTGCAATACAGTGATGAGCAATTCCATTCTGGAGCTGGTGACAGGACACTGCTAGAAAAGGTTGTCAGGAAGTGAGGAGCAGCATCTTGCCACGATTAGGCATTTCCTGAAAAAAATTTTAAAATAAATTACCCATTTTTATTATTGCAAAACATGTGTTGAGGGTTTTCTTTGAGGTCCAAAACCCTGGAATGAGTTTGGTAGTGCTACAAAGGGAGGGACTTGCACACACCTTGGTCCTTGTAACAACTCTATCCTCATGTGCATGCCCCCTTTGCAGTGGGGGGAGCAACCTCCTTGCTTGCAGGGAAATCCAGGGTAGAAGGGATGTATTCTGTCTGTTGTAGCGAGTCTGGTAGTTTTATTCATACCTGCTCCTGAAAAACCTTGATATTCTGACTTTTATTTATCTGTAGGGACTCAGGGAGGCTTTTGCTCCTCTCCCTCTCTCTTTGAGTCTTGGACCTTGAGTCCCTGTCCCCTGCCAGCTACATCGACCAGCCCACACCCAGAACCAGTGCGTTGCCAGCGTGCCATCCTCCTGATGCGGTTGTCGGATGCAAAGGATTGCTAGGTCTCTGCTTAAAATCCAGGATTATGAAGCTCAGAAGGGGGGGAAAACAGGTTTGGCTCTTAGTTTATGCTTTGTGCTCGTGCACAGCAAAACCCCCAAAGATCAAAGAGAAAACCACTCTCATTCATTCTTGTTGGGGCTACTTTTAACCTCTAGTTTGAAGGTCTCTAAGTGGAGCTGGTCTTTTATTCCTGAAGAGTGATGCTTCTAATACAGACCAGCAATTTTGTGCATCACCAAGATGGTAACTTTTTTTTTAAGAGCTGCTTTAAAAACCTCTTTGTCAAGAAATAATTGATTGTCCTTTTTTGAGCCTTGCTTTTTTTTCCTCCACTTTCAGAGATCTCAAAAAATGTTTTCCTGATACATATGAGTTGCTTCTCAGATGGGGCATGTCATCATGAAGAGATTTCAGTATCTTCTTTGTAAGGAGTGGAACATGTCGTGGTTGAGGATATGTGGTATATGAGAGAGGTTGGTAACCTTAGCTGAGGTAATGACTAATCGGAAGTACCACCTCAGATGTAGGGATGCGATGCCAGTTAAAACCACACAGGAACTGATGCACAAACTAAGTCTTGTTTGTTTTTTTTCAATGCCCTTGTATTTCCAGTTGTGTGCTGGCATCTTTCTAGCTTGAAAAAGTTGAAAGGACAGATATGATAGCAAAATGTAATGTACAAAGGCCTTAGAGCCTTCTCTTAGAAAGTAAAATGTGCTCGCAGTTTTATGCCTCAAATTAAGTCCTGTAGTAAACCTAGAGAAATACAAGATGGCATAGCACTGAGTTGATGACCTTGTAAGTTTATCTTTGTCACCTGGCAGTTTTTCAGAAACTACCCCTGTATGCATTATTTATTCACTATTTTAATGGTTCTTGCTGTAACCTTACAGTTGGTCGTGTCTTCTGTAGAGTTTTGAACCTTATTTAAACTGTTGTATCTTAGGGTAAGACTACGTACTGAATCAATCACTACTGATAATAAAGCAGCCAAAGATGGATAAATTAATACTATGTGAAGACTCTGTAGTTTTGTAATTTCAACTTAATTCATAGCCTGAATTACTTTATGATTACTAAAACATCAGTAATTTACTAAACCCTGAATTTCTGAGTTCTAGCAATAATTTCAAACTAATGCTACAAGTTGCAGTTCAGGCTCTCTAGTGAAGTTGTCCAATACCTCTGCAGTAACTTTGCCTCAGTTAAATGAAATACAGAGTGATCTTTGTGCTTGATTCCTATAGAGAAGTGAACTTTACCCTTCAGCCGTGTGAGGAAGACTACATAGCGATGACTTCTGTTCTGCACAGTGCAAGAGTAGCTTCTCTCATTGTCCCATGTCTCCTCCTGAGTTCAGAGGATGTTACACTTTATTACTGGGAGTGGGAGAAAGGATCAGACAATGCTGGGAGACCTCTTGCCTCTGCAGGGATAATACTGGATACAGGGGGACGGGACTCCTGCATTTTACTCTTGCTGACCTTTTTTTTTGTGGCCTTTGCTGGCCTCTGTGCTTCTGTTTCTTTCTGTGTTTCGTCTTTTGTCTCTATGGATCTTGTAAGTTTTCTTTGAAGCAGGAATGTTATTTTACTATATGTTCAGCACAAAGAGGCCCCTCACACAGCGGGGGGACTTTTGTGTCACTCCTAACAATCAGTCCATATTGCAAGAAAGGCAAAGTAAACAAACCAAGAGGGGAGAGTGTACTGTTTCTGATTTGAAGGCAGGTTTGTGTATAAATATCTGTTCAGCTTTAGGAAACTGAAGTATGTTACTAAAAAAACCAAACATTAGCTGTAGCTTTACACACATTTCAATATATATTGTTTTTTTTCCCTCTTTCTCCCTGCCTCTAAATTATCTAGCAAAATACTCTTTGAAACCACTATTTTTCTGTTTTAGCATATGTAATTGGTCCTAGGACTTTTATGAAGCTATCATCAGAGAGAAAGAACTGCTTTCTTTTTATTCAGACTTTTACTTGTTTTCTTTTTTAACTTGACTGCAAGACTTAGATCTTTATTGTTGTCCCTGAAGTTGTGCTTTGTGTTGTACCTTTGCATTCTTTTGAGATTCTCTTCAGAGTTCTGTATCATCCTATTTGTATTCATCTTTATAGAAATATTTTACAATATACTGTTTACTAGGAAATTTGATTCATTTAGCATTTCTTGTCTCTCAGCAAATTGATTTACAGACATTGATTGGTATGTGGTGCTGTTTGCTGCTGTCAGAAATGCAGAGTCATGTTAGAAACTCTGCAGCATTTTATTACCTCACTATGATAGTTAAACTAATCCTTGAACTGCAGGGATGGTAAACCTTTTAAAAATTGAATTGTATCTCATAGAGCCCTCCTACTCTGAGAAAATAAATTATTTCTTTGTAACATTTTCTGCTAAGATGTTCTTCCTTGAGCTTTCTGATTATTCATCAGATTGTCAAACTATTCCTATTGCCATTTATCATTTTGTTTTAAATATCTCATAAGTTTTGATCGATTTCCTTGTTCGCAAAAGAACAAGTTCGGGAGCTCTGAAACAGTTGCTACAATATCAAGCCCTGAGAAATGCTGTTGTTTTGAATACTAATCCAAAGAAAAATTGGTTGGGAACATTATTTTTCTGTTAAATGCTGTTACATAAAATTCTCAGAGATCTCACATAAACATTTAATTCCTACAAACAAAGCCCCGAACAGATGCTTTATCTTAACTCATTTGAAGCTAAAAAAAGAATTAGTGCTCTCTTTGGAGTGAACCTGCAGGAGTTTGGAAAGTCGCTCTGTTAATGTGATTGATTTTTACTTCAAGGATAAATCTTCCCTTCAACGCCCAAGTGCAAAGGTTCACACGCCTGCACGGAATAACTAAGTGTGTGCATGATCTCAGTCTTCAGGAGGCAAAGGAGCAGTGTTTACAAACAAGACTGCCTGTTCAGTCTCTGTGGAGAGCAGGAGGCCTGGCGTGCACTCTGTCAGGGTGATGCTTCTGGTAGGCTTTATTTCAAGATTATGTCAGATGGGTTTCTGTGGACAGAGGGGTGCAGCTCTTCCTCCTTTGGGGACTCCTGATGCAGTACCTTGATCTGCATTCAGCCACTTTTTTGCATCTACTGCGTGGGATGTGATGCTTCAGTCATCTTGTAAAATCCCAATAATAAATATTGGCTTATTCGTGGTGTCTCAGAAAAACACAGCACTGTCAAAATTGTATCATTACAAAGCCCAGCAGCTCAGAGGAGCGGAGGAGAGCCCATCAGTATTCCACCCACATGGACCTGCCTTGGACAGGCCAGGCTAATAGGCTCTGAATGAGCCCAAGTGCCAGCCGCTGTTGGATGGAGCAGGGCTGTGAATGCCACTACTTGTGAGCTACAGCAGTGTGTGCCTAATACCGCGCTCGATCAGGGTCAGGAGGCAGCTTAACGTGACATCAATCAGCAGCAGCTATGCACGGATGGCTGCTGAGGCAGGGGGTGTTCTTGGAGCACGTGCTGCAGGGAAAAAGGGGCATTAAACAGTGTCTGCTGTGCTTGTGTGGGAGCGGATGGAACAGAAGCTTTAAAAAATAAATAAATGTACTTCTTTCTGCCAAAACCTTCTAGGCATAGCTGATGGAAAAAAATTAATTAGCTGGCCTTTGATAAGTATGGGGTTAGCCTCTGTCTCCATCTGTATCTTTGTATTTATGGAGCATCTTAGAAGTTTTGCTAGCCTCATCTGAGGTAAACAGGTTGTGCTTCCTGCACACTTGCAGGTCGTATTTGTTCTCTCCTGCATGTGTACTCTGAACTTTGCAAACAGTTTCTGTGTTACTGATTAGTTGTTACAGGCTGTCATTGTGTCAGTATGGATTTCTCAGTTGTAGCAGGCTTGTGTGTAAGGTGATGGTCCAGAGCCTCATGTTTGGATGTACAACTCTTGCTCCTTGCTGTGTTGGTTTGAAATACTTCCAACATTGCTTACTTGCTTAAAATCTGTCTTTCACTCTGTACAGGTTGGTGTCATGGGAGCCTTCCATTCTGCTATATAGGTAACAAAAAGATGAATGCTTAAATGTGAGTAAATGACAAAGCAGGAGTTTTATTTGGTGTAGGGGAGCTGTTCTGTGCTGGAATGTTGCCATTTTGCCTGCCTGCAGAGAAAAGGATGGTTTTATCATACAGTTTTTCACTGCAGATCTAATTCATGCATGGCTGAAAGTCTTGTGCAAAGGGATTGTAAATGCTATGCAGGGGGTTCCCTGAAGAAGTTTATGGTAAACAAAGCAGCAGTATGGGTTATTGGATGTTCATTACATGTTTGGAGATCCCTTTTTTTAAAAAGGGAATTTTAGAGGTGCCATACAACTGCAGATTTTGAAATGCGAATCCTTTGGATAAGGTAGCCAGGGGTATCTTTAATGAAAATGACGGTGGAAACAGGACTATGTGTTTCCTAGCGCTTGAAATGATTGATGGAAGGAGATGAGCAGAAAAGCAAACAGCGGAGGATTATGTCTCAGGGCAGAGCTTAAGCTTTTGGGGAAAGGAAGATTTTATTTTTGCTGAAGTGCTTGTCATGGAGATGATGTTAGTGTTTGGCACTTTGCTGTGCTCTGCCTGCTCCTGCGAAACTGGTAGATGCTCAAGAAGATGAGCTCACATCTGTGCTTCCTGTAAAAATCTTTGTTAGCTTCCCACTTTTAAACTTAATATGTTATGGTTTTCTATCTCTACCCCTTCCTCTATTTTCCTAATTGCTGCCTGGATGTTATCACTGTTCCTCATCCTCCAACTGCTGTTTTTTTTTTTCTTTTCCCCTGTAGATCCTAGCAGTGGGCGAGCTTTACTCTTGCCACTGTGGTGCTTCCTGTTGAACGTTTCTGCAAGGAGCCCCAGCCCAGCTTTTGCTGGGTGCTCATAGCAACCCGCGACCAAGGCATGGCCACGGCTGAGCCAGTTCCTGTTTTCTCGTAGTGCAGCGCGGATGCCACAAAGCAGCGGGGCTGCGGGGCCGCCAAGCGCTGGCACCGTTGTTCTGCTCTCGCTGGGGGAAGCTTGGACCAGCAGCAGCACACAAAGTTAGGAGTGATCGGTGATACTGTGTCAGGCAAGGTTCTGTCACAGACCCCTGGAAAGGTGACTCTTAAAAGCTTTGCCCCTGCCTTCCGGAGGGGCAAACGTTTTCTGTTGGGAAGTTTCCTAATAGTTGTTGGCAAATAGAGTGAATTCTTGAAACCAGTAATTCCTGCCAGTATTTTGAGAAGTAATAAAATCAGCCATAATCTGTATCTTAGCATCTTCTATAGGGAATTTCACAGATAGACTACATAGTCAGTGTAGAAGATCTGACTGTTTCAATATTTGTTTTTTTAACAGAGTAGTTGACATTGGAAAACTCTGTTTTGCTGAGAATAGCACACCTGGCATGTGTGAAAACTCAATGTAAACATTTAAATAACTAGAGGCCAGAAGAGGCACTACTGCGTTGCCACCCTCCTAACATTGTTTTTGTCCTTCATTCTATGCCATTAGTTACAATATAGCCTGAATATATGGTACCCAGTAATAGCTATAAATGAATAATATGTGTATTAGATTGACAGAGTAGAATTTTTTATGTCCTCAAAGTAAAAAGCATAGAAAAATTCAAGAAACTTAAGAATTTTCATATAATGAATTTAAATTTTTTCAACTTTTGTTTCATATTAAGATTTACAGTGAACTTTAAAGCGTCAGACTTGGTTGGTGCTCGAAGATCCATTTTCTGTTTGTGTCTGCAAACAATAGTTAAGCAGGGACATACTTCATCTCTAACCGTAGTGTCTGGAGTTTTGTTTTATTATTTCACTGTGTAGAAAAGCATAAGACAATGTCAGTATTTTTACTGAATGGAAAGAATTTCATCAGGAAGTGTCTCCGCTCCAAATATGCTCAGGTTTTCTTTACTGCAATCAATACGGTTATTCACGGATTTCTGCTCCCAGCTCACTCCTGGCTATATTTAACATATGTCATTGTACTGGGCTACATCGTTTTAAGAAAGCTTTTTACTGTGGTACAGACGTGTGTTGCAATGAGGCAGGTGTTGTATACAGCCAGAGTGCTGCATAAATCTATCTCCTGCTCCTGTAAACATGAGCAGGGTTGCTGTGTGTGTTGGGTTTTGCTGATGGTTGATGTCTATTTTAAATTCCTTTAGTGGCTGAAGCCAGCTCAGCAGATCATCCTCGGTGTACATTCCATAGCCTCGTAGCTTTACATAAATAATTGCTCGGTTGATCTGCATAGTTTGTGTAGTGCTGAAAATGATTTGCATTTGCTGCTGCTGCTGAGGCATATGGCATTATATATATTTGCCTGCTGGGATCATGTATCCTCTGATACAACAGGTTTTGTCTCATTTTTTGTTTTTTGTTTTTTTTTTTTAAGGAATTTTGAGTCTTCTGAAATGAAATGTTTAATTTTCAGTGGCTACTTTCTTTCAAAGGTCAATGGTTACACAGGCACAATTAGGAGCATCTCTGCTGTTTTTATTAACAGGTATGAACCAACATATGAAAAGCCAATAGTGTGTGTATATTTTATTTTTTTCTTTCTCTCTCATCTCTTGCCTCTAGATGATTTTCTGTTGAAATGTGATGCTAGGCAGTGAAGTTGTGAGATTTAAAGTAAAGGCAGCTCCCAAGCTGAGCTTTGGGTTTTTTGAGGTATATACATGGAACTCAGTTCTTACAGGTGCCAACTCTACCCATGGCTTCCAAGGACTTCAGTAAGGACTGAAGATCTCTGGCACCATCCAGAGGGCATTTGGCACTTTTTAGTTAGGTCCCAGTTGAGTATTTGTTAACACTGGTTATTTTGAAGAGCCTTTGACACTCAGGCATACAGATACCATTAGTTCTGAGTGAAGTGGCTCCTTCTGAAAGTCTCAGCTACGTCCTTCAGTGCTAATATTGGGATCACCAGTTGCTTCTCACTTGTACTATGTCAGAATCCCATAATTTCTCATATGCATTTTTCCCCCTTAGTAGCCTTCCAGTATTACCTACAAGTTCTATTGCTCCACTCTACAAAAATGGCATTTAAACAAAAGAAAAATAAGATCTATTGTATTGCATGTTTACTCAGAAAAAACTGTCACACGTAGTATCTGGGGTCAGCACCTAGTTTACTTGGTTTAGGTTTGGGATAAGTGTAAGTGTCGTAGTGCCCTGTGTGGGGTGCTTCCTGTGGCAGGGAGAGGGTGTGAACATAGGCCAGGCACCCTTGGCTGCTGTGAAGCGCTCAGTGGGCATGCAGCAAGACATGCCATCAGAAGCTGCAACTATTTGTGGTTTTTCAGACAGATGGTTGAGGTGCACATAGTTACCTCTGGAGTGCATATCAATTACAGAAAGCTGGGGCCGGTAGGCATTTGACAGGTACTAGCGGTGTAACCTGGTTCATTTCCATGATGCTGTTCTAATAGGATGCAGCTTACGAATGTAGCGAGCATGGGCTAACTGAAAGCCAATTTTGATTCATACAGTGAAATTTCCAACCAGCTGTAGGTAGGCGTTAAGTTCATTTTTTATTACTACATTTTATCCCCCTACGTGATGATGTAATAGGCCAATGAGGAGTTATGTTTACATTTATTTCAGGTGTCATCCCTTTAAGGTAAAGCCATATTGTGTGATTTTTGAAAAGGAAGGTAAATGCAGAGATTATCACAAATGCAATTTTCGTCATTTCAGTTGCTGTGTTGCAGACTACAAGAAAATGGGGTTGCAACCTTTTTTTGGAAATGCTGTCACACCTGTTTTTGTGGTAAGCCTTTGAACTCTGAAAGGAAGAGAGGTGAAGGTGGTACCCCTTCTTCCCCTCAGGTGAAAGAGGTATCTCTTCTTTGTCCTGTAATATTTTGCTGAGGTTGGGCTGTAGCTTGAATTTGAAGTATGTACATTTTTGCCATCAAATTGTTTTAGATTGCTTTAGGTTAGAGTAATTCACTTCATAATAATGCTGGAAATCTGGTAAGATGACAGGTCGTGTAATACCAGCAGTAGCAGCATCAAATACTCCAGAGATTGTGAGAACAGGAAGGCTTTTCCTTGCTTCATTGCATTCAAAGCTTGCAGTAAACTGTGACAAAATTAAGACTCCTGCATTTCTTTGACCTGAGTATGGGTGTAGTGCCTTGTAAAGATGCACGAGTACATTGCCACATCTGATGAGGGAACCGCTGTGGAAAGGTACGCCTGAGGCCTCGCAAAGGATCGGTGGCCTGAATACCTGAATCTGCTTTCATCTGTCTGGGTCCGTGCTTTCTTTTCATCAAAGACAACATTTGTCTCTCCACACCATCCACAGATACTGCCTTTAGCCACTGCAGGAAGACACAGCAGTTCTGAAAAATTCCCAGTTATTCGCCAAGGAAATGAGAAATGTCTCGGAGCTGCTGTCTGGCGCTAAAATTGTGGTGCAATGGTAGGGCCAAATGTTGGAGCACTGTCAGCAGCTGATGTTGTGTGTGTGGAGGCATCATTCATCTTAACCAAAACCGTGTCATCTTTCGTTTTCTGGGTTGCCGTGCCTTGTGTCCCAGCCTGGCTGCCATCGGTGGGGCAGCTGAGGCAGCCCATTACTTGAGCACTCCCACACGAGAGTCTGATGGATACAGCTGCAAAGAGGAACAAACCTGTTTTGTAGAAGCAATGCAATTCCTCCTCCATCACCGGAACACTATTGCCTTCACCACCACCCCTCCATTCCCCCTCTCTCTCTTCCTTTACAAAAGCAGACTAGGTCTGAAAGTGGAAGTATGACTTTAATGCCTGAAGTTTTACGGTTATTGCAATAAGGATGTCTCGTTTTATGCAAATCACAACCGGCAGTGGTTTGCATGGTGGGCATAAATGGAGCTTTGTGGACAGTGCTGTGTTACCCCCTAACACAAAAGGGTATGTCAGGCAGAAATACTTCTGTACACCCTTGCAAAAATCCCAAACAAGTCCTCTCCTGCTAAGCACTCTGTGTAGGTTGGCTTAAGTTATTAATAAAATTGCTTATCCTTGTTACTTACTGATATGTGGGCAGGCGATTGGTATAATTTTGTGAGCTACACAATTCAGATTGTTCTCGGTCACAGTTTTTAATGGCAGTGTATAAAGTTTTTAAGGAGCACCTGTATGACCTTGAGCTGGCTTCATGGTTAAGACAACCTTGGTATGGAGGTCCCTCTGTGACAAGTGGTACTGCCAGCTTCCAGCTGTTGTTGGGAGGGTATGAATAAGAACATGTTAATTGATAACCTATGAGTAGTCAACTTAGCCCTGGTTTTTGTTTTTGTTTGTGGTTTTTGTCTTTTAAAGATCATCTTGTGGTTTTTTCTTTTTTGTATGAAGTGAACTAGAGAGCTATTGCATTACATTTTGAAGTGTATGAGGGCTTTGCTTCTTTTTAGCTGGAGATCCTTTTCACCAGCTGTTACTTTCAGAATACTCCATGGTGGCACACCTCAGTCTTCTGCCCTTTCTGATGTTCATGCCCAGCAGTTAAAAAGCCTTGTAAATTATGTTGCATGCCTAATATCACTATTTTCCCTTTGGCATCCGATGAAATGCTTTAAGCACTAGACCAAGCAACTCTTGCTCAGCTGACCAGACTGGGTTTGCCCTAGGTCCCTTTGGGAGCTGAGCAGCGCAGCAGTGCAGTGCCTCTCCTTTGCCCCACCACACCATGTGCCATCAGTGCAGATTGTTTCCACTCGTGTCCATCTCCCTGCACTGCCCAGGAGCAGCTGAGTATGTTCCTAGTTGCCTTCCGCTGCTCTTTGCTACTTACTGAAAAACTTGCCCTGAGCTTTGAGCCCCTGTGAGGTTGGTTGGTTTGGTTTTGTGCAAGGCAGCCTTGTTTCTGGGCGCGCCAGCAGTCATGTGCTGGAAGTATGTTTTTACTTTGTGACTTGTGAATATAAAATCAAATGTCAGCTTATGTGACTGCAAGAGATACCAACAGTGAGAATGAGGCAGGTTCATGTGCTGTGGGGAGGGAAGCAGCAAAAAATTGTGTTGCCCACTTGACTATTTCCCCCCAGAAAAATCTTTTTTCCTTACCAGTCTTGGAAGAGGTATCTTCTAGTGACCATAACGGTATTCAGATGATGGAGCTTTGGTCAGTTTGCAGCATGAACAGAGATTTATCGTTGCTTTACCTAGAAGTTAAATAGTATGGCCACTGAGCTTTGTTTCTGCAAATAAAATATTTATTACAGAAGGTACTGAAACTTGCATTTAATTGTTTACCTTTATAAACTTTGAACTTAGCTTGGTATCCAAGCAAGACACTTTGAGGTGTATGCTGGTTAACTGAGAAGATCAGATATGTAAATAATTAGCATAGTAAGAAAGACAAACCAACAAACCAAATTTGTCAAATATACTTGCTGCTATCAATCCATGATCTGAATGACATTGTAGCATTGATGAATTGTCTTATGTCAGCTCAAAAATATTTAAATATAATAGAATATGAATTATAGAATCATTGAATGGGTTGCATTGGAAGGGACCTTAAAGATCATCTAGTTCCAACTCCCCTGCCACGGACAGAGACTAATCCCAAGTAGACCAGGTTGCTCAAAGCTCCATCCAACCTGGTCTTGAACATATCCAGTGATGGAGCACCTACAACTTCTCTGGACAACCTGTTCCAGTGTCTCACCACCCTGATGGTGAAGAAGATATACCATCATGCAAAATTTTAGGTCTGGTATATGTTGACTATGAGTCTGTTTCATATTATGAACTTGAATGAGCTTGGCTTGTGTCTGCATGTCCATTAGAAAGTACTTGGAAAATACCATGTAGCATTTTATGGTTACACTAAAGCTGTTCATGGCCTCCTAAAAGTTGAAACCCAAACACCTTGGTTGTTTCAGGAAGCACAGCCCAAAGCAAAAAGTTTTGGCTAGTATTTTACAAGAACTATAGACAAAGTGGTGTGAACATAGTGATACAATATGGCAGGTCTTCAGCTGGTGTCTCAGGTGTAGCTCTCTCTCAGCTGCATTTTGAGCAGCTGTATCTCTGTATAACTGCTCGTTTCAAGAGTCACTCCCAGCCTTCTTTGCTCGACAGGCCTTACTGCGTGGGGTTCAGTGAAGTAATTTTTTTTGCCAAGAAAAAGAACAGGGTTCCATAACTTTCATAACTGCTTTATTTAAAACCTCGTAATCATTATTCATTTAATTTGGCCAAAACACTTTTTAATAATCCCGAGTGTTAACATGTCACTGCGAGCCCTCGCAGGTGAGGGCAGTCTGACAAGGAGCCCTCTCTCTCTGCCCCCGCTTCCCTGGGCCGCTGCCGGAGCACGGGCTGCGCCTTGGCAGGCATGCTCAATGGGCTTCTTTCACTGAAGTGTTAAACTTGGCTGTAAGGCAGGTTTGGAAAGACACACTGCCTTGCTGTTGCACAAAGAAAATTGTTGCTCCTCGGGGAAATAACAAAGTTAGAGCTCTGGTGCCAAATGTTATAGGATGCTGGCACAGCGAGCGTTTGCATTCTGAGAGATCTCTGCCTTGCCATTAACAAGGACTGATTGTGCAGGAGGAAAGCATTGGCTTCACTTTCAAGACCTGTGCAGCAACAAGCAGAATTGCCATTAGAGTTTATTCATTGCCTGATACTTTTTTTTTTTTTTTCTTGGACACCATCAGCTGGCATACTTGGCTTTAAATTGGAAGGAATTATTTTCTAATAGATTGCTGTAAAGTGATATAATAATCTCCCTGTTCGGTAAAAGTCTGATTTATATGGCGTTGTTTTCATCCCAGGATGTACATGTGAAAGGAAAGAGCATCTTAATTGCTGCTACAGCCCATGCAGTAAGAAAGTGGGTTTTGGAGAAGTTAATGCTAAAAGCAAAGTTGCTGAGTAGTTAAAGGTATTTATGAAGTGTTAAGCATTTGACAAAATACCTTTTTTTGGCTCCTGAGTAGGTGATCAACTGGTGTTGTTGCATGTAGAGCTTTCTGTTAAAATTACATTTTTAACTTCTCATCAGAAATCAAGCTCAAGTCTTTCTTAATGCCTTAACAGAGTTTTTGAAGGCACACAGGACTTGTTCTGGTGAATTCAGAGAAAGGTTTTCAAAACTTGTTGTGATGTGGGATAGGAAAGAAAATAATCCAGTCCATTGGAAGTTTAGTGAGAGCATTGGTTAGGAAAGCATCACAGTGTGTCTTCAGGTAGAAAGGGTGTGGACACCTTGAATGCTCGGTGACTACAGAGTAATGCTCTGAAATGGAGACTTCCATAACTGTGGATATAGGTGGAGAAAAGGACTGGAACTTCCCAATGGTAAAGAGGCATTTTGAGTTTACTGGGAGTAGTGCTGCAGCACATCAGCATTTGAATGTATGTGTTCGAGTGTTTAGTAATAATAATACATCCTTTCTTCTGCAATGCCTTTCTCCCTCCACTCTGGCTGAAGCATATTTCAGTGAAGTACTTTTATTTTTAAAACTTTACTTCTTAGTATTTTCTTCTCCTCATCAGTGATATTTTCTCATCCTGCCAAGTTATGTGCAGATTTGTGCTGTAATGGGCAAGTAAAACTTTGTGAGTTCTATAATAACTTTTATTATCAGCTCAGACAGGAACCCATGATCAAATTACTGGCAGGTGTTAGTTGCTAGAATATTACCCAGGATTAATGGAGATCATTAATTTAGCAGATCTTAGAAGCACAGTATCTGTTCTAGAAAGAGTGTAGAAATTGGAGAATAAAGGTACTTTACTTTTTCTAGCAACACCTGAGATAGTCACACATTAAATCCAGATATAAAATGGAGCAACTTTATTGTCTGAGTGGAATTACATCTGCTCATACTGGCTCTGACCAAAATATTTTACAATAAATTAATGTTACAAACTATAGCACAGAATTTGTAGAATGTACTGTCCAGCACTCCTCTGAAATGCCTTTTGTTGTATTTAATGACTCAGTGTGATTCTTCTATAGATCACATTTTGCATTAGTACATTTAGCATATGTGTATCCCAGCCTGCAGACAGAGGGCTGTACTTCCATATCCTGCAAGAGAATTTTCCATGATTGTGTGGGAGTGTTTTCCATTTATTTTTTCCTTTTTTTTATTCTCATGACTTGAATTCACACTTCTTGCCTCCATTTCCAAGCTATAACAGTTTACATGCACTTTGCTTTGAAATCTCCTTCTTTTGCAAACAATCTGCCTGCTATGGGTGAATAAACCACAAGAAAAAGGATTTAACCATTTTGTAAACTGCTGCAGCATCTATTTGTTTATGGTATGGGAGTAACTCAGGGACTTTTAGGTATACAAACACACCTTTCCCATCTCCCATCACTAAATCAGAGTCTGGATCTTTCATTACTTCCAGAAAACTGTGGCCAGGATTAATATGAGCCAGACCACCCTGGCCTCTGCTTCTGTCCTCCTCAGCCCTGTCTGCGGCTTTTAGCTCTTAATTACACTACTTGGACTCATCTCATTTTACTATTGTAACTCCTTCTTTTTAGGGTTTTATAGATTACATTTCCTCAGCTACTAATCAAAAACGCAGGGGCTCATTTCCTTGCTTCCTTTTTCAGAAAGGAGTTGTCTTTTTTTAGGTGAACTTGAGGAAAAGGCCCATGCATTACTATTTAAAGATCCTGCTTACCACATGTTAAGGAAGGTCATGGAGTTTCTTAACCTTCAGTCCATTAAAACAGCTTTAGAGGGCTGTGCATTAATTACATTTCTGCTTAGCTTAGTACAATGGAACTTCTTGCTTGCTGAGGAAGCCCTGACTTCAGATAGCATGAACTCCACTGTGGATGTCTGGGACAGGTTTTCTCCTGGCCATGAAGAATGAAAGAATTCAGTGTATGTTTGGCATACACTGAAGAAAAAAAGTCAATGACTGTTTAAAAAAGTCAATGACTGTTTAAAAAAGTCAATGACTGCTATTCTGATGATCCTTTCCTCACAAACACCACCACCCCCTTAAAGGTCAGATTTGGTGACTTGTTCTTTTTTTTTTCCTTTTGTCCAAATTAAAATCATACCCAATGCAGCCAAATTCTCGGCTGCTCTGGCATGAGAAGTGCTAGCTCATATTAAAATAGGTCATAGTTTGTTTCCCCTGAAATTTTCAGCTTCTTTTCAGTCCAAATAATAAGACTACATTATTTTCTTTAAAAAAAGTATTAATCTCTTCAAAAATAGCCCTTGCTTAGAACTGAACATCCCTGATTTCCACAGTAAAATCTGCCAGTCAAACTTCTGAACTTTCAATTGTTCAGTAGAGGAAACTTTCTTGTTATCTCTATAAAAAGAGAAGTTGCTCTAGGTGTGAGATAACATTGAAAAACTGCATTCTTTTTCAAATGTAGGAACCTTGTCATTTGGGGTGTTTGAGGTATTTGATATACATTGCCTTTACTTAAAGGAACTGTTGCTCACAGAAGCTACCAACAGAATGAGTTGAGGTATACTTCCTCTTAGATAACACTGAATTTCCTATCGGCAGCCTGGCAGTCATGTGACAGTTACAGAATAGTTAGAATGAGAAACATCTTTGACTTTTTTATTTTGTTTCTCAAACACTTGCTTCTTGGACAATATTGCTATTAGCAATGTAATGTTCAGTAAATTATCTGCCTCTGACAGAGCAACAGTGTTTATTTGAGCTTTAGATCAGTGATGATATTGTCAAGATAAGAGATGTTGTAGCAATTTTTACTTTCTTTTTCTTTTTTTTTTCTACCCTCATAAGCCTGGACACTCAGTCTGAGCTCATCTCCAAAGGTCCTGGATTTGTACCAGCAAGTTGGAAAATTTTCCTTATGCTTGGGTGAAAACCTGCCTGCAACATCCCATTAGTTTGCACTTTCCATGTTGCTTTACTTTAATGTATCATGTTGGAAACCGAAGTACATATTCCTTAATTTTACTTAAAGTGACAACTTTCCTTCATCCAGGCTGCCAGGAAGACGTCAGGCTTGTGTTCAGACTCCTCAGTTAGCTTCAGTTGTGTTTTAAAGGCAGTGTTGGTTCCCAGGAGAGTAAAACAACCCCACTATTTTCTCTGTGGGTGTCCCACAGCAGTTATGTGCAGGGCTTGGACAGTCAAAACTTCTCATGATAGCTGAGAATAAATTGTTGTGTATGTAGGTACAGAGCAGCCTCTGTCATTGTAATCATAACACACCTAGTCCTTTTAATCCTTGCTTTCTGGTAGAAGGAAAAGAAGCAAAAATAAGAAGCAGGCTATGGGAATAACCCCAATGACACTGCAATTCAGCCCAGAAAAGGGGGAAATGCTAGACACAACAGGAAGCCCACTGGAAAATTTGCACTTGCTTGCTTGTTCTGTGGAAGGTGCTCAAATACAGATAAGTGTCAGTAGAAATCTTCTTTGATAGCCTTACATGATGATTTCCTGCTTCCAGAAAATAAGAGCTTGCTTTTTTCTTTGTGTTTGTCCAGAGGGATGGTAGTCCAGGTAGTACAGGCAGTTATTTGTGTTTACCTGTATGTGTCCAAAAGAAGAAGCTGCTTATGTATTAGCATCTTCTTCTGTTAAAAATAATGCTTGGTCTGGAGTCTGTGGAATATCAGTCTATGAAATTCTGTTTTCTTGGAGTTTGGGATGAACAGGCTTCATCCATCCCACCTCTACTTCTAGTCTGATTTTTCTAATTTTTCCCCTGGAAAAGTCCATGGGATTTTTTGATTTCCCAAGGACTTGGGACATTGGGAAACACTTGAAATTTGTGTAAGTCATTCTTGCTGTATTGTCACATTTTTTTATTTCCACTGGGGTAATTCACTATCCCAGATATCAGCACTGATTTGCTGGCAGAAAGCACACAGGGCCCTCTGTTGTGGCCAAAAGGCCACGAGTGCCAGAGGAGAGAGGGCTCTGCCCCTTAGTGTTCAGTGATACCATCTCAGCGGATTTCTTGGCTCTGAGGGAGTTCCTCTCTGAAACAATGATGTGCTGTCTGCATTCCCTCCGTCCATATGCTGTTATGAATGCCATATGTTTTCTTCCACAAATTGAAAGGAAGTTGTGGTTTCACAAGGACCTACTTGCTTTTCATTCCGTAAGGAAGAAGCTGGAATTTGTTTTGGTGGTGTTTCTTTACTGGCTCATCAATTATATCATAAAAGGATATGGCTGCAGTGATTAATGAATTAGTCAAAATGTTTATCAACTACTAAAGCCACAAAATCATACAATTAGTGGTGAAGTGGTAACAGCGAGCTGGCCTTTCATCTCAATACCGTACAGAGTTTTCATTCAGAGAAGGAGAATAGTGTGGAGTTCTCGAACATAGGTATACCTCTGCAACAAAAACCTTGGGTGGCTAGTGTATTTGTAAAGGTATATATTTGTACAAGCAAACTTTCAGAACCGAGAAGTGCTCTGGGTAGTGGAATACCACTGTTGCCTTTGAGAGGCGGTGGTGGAAGCTGCCAGCCTGCCTGCTGCACAGCTGGAATCGTCTGTGCACGCGAGCGCTGTCCAGGCTCGGGAATGGCCGCTGGAGTGCTCAGCTCAAGCCAGACTTAGAAAGGAGCTTTTTCCTATGGAATGTTCTGCTTGAATTGTGTTTGTGTTATTCCAGAAAGATACAGCCCTTAAAAATGCAGTCAAGGAAATCACAGAGAAATCTGTTCAATTTGAAATGGAAATCTAAAGCCATTTTTAAATGCTTCTGCTCCAGCAATGTCTGGCTGTCTCTTGTTACACATATGTCATGCAAGAGCTTTGCATCTTAAAGCAGGGTACTATGAGGCTTGATTGCTCTAGTTTCAGGCCAAAGGCTGAGCCCTTATGGCTAAATTAAATGCCTGGTTTTGTATTGGACATGACTCTGTTACATGGAGGTAATATATTTCTGTGTCAAAATATTTTGATATCCTCGTAGCATGCCTTCTGCTCTCAGCATAACCTGAGAATATTGTATCTCTGATCTATTTAAGCAGCTATTATATATTTTTTTTAGATGTGCTATTATGGGATTTACAGAGTGCCTGTATTAGCCCATAAATTCAGTGTTCAGCCTGCCCCAAACAAGATATTACAGAGGAAAACCTTTCAGCACTGGATCCTGGATGCAACAATAATGTCCTTGTTTATATGGTTTTTCAGGCTGCAGTCAGAGATGCTAAAAGTATAGACAGATTTCAAATGATGATTTAATTGTTTACAAGTGAGTGTTTTCTGCAGCATACAAAAGAGATGAACTAATCCCAAAAGGCTTTTTGATACAACTTGAACAGATGATTTCCTGACATTGTTATATATCCTGGTTTAAGGCGATGAATAATTAGCTATTTAAGTTTAAAAAAAAAATACCTTGAGAACTAGATGCCAGCTGAAAAGCTGTCAGTAAATTTGGAACAGCTTTGCGTGTCAACTTGATTATAGCAATGAATAAAAGGAATTACAGGAAAATGAACCATGCAACGGGCAGTTTCTAACTTCAGTCTCCCCACAGTTTCTCCCATCTCATTCTCCAGATTCCTAGGGTGCTTGTGATATTATCAAGCTGTGGAGCTCCCTTTCACAAAATCCTTTACTGTGAGCAACTCTTCCTTGCTGCTTATTCCACTTCATCAATGTGCAGTCACTCGAAACTTTACATTCAAGGATTTCCCCCCTCCAGAGGCCATTAATAGCATCTTTTGTCTGACTTCCTGAAATATGGAAAGCCACTTACTGCACAGCTTCAGTTCCAGGTGACTGCCCAGTACCAGACAGCTCAGCTGAGGGCAGCGGGTTCTGCTCTCCTGCACATCCAGCAAGCTGCTGTGTTTATCCTCCAGTAACAGAGGTTATTTCGTGTTTTCCAGAGAGGATTGGATGGACGTATTCTCTGCGCAGTTAGTAACAGAGCAGTTGGAAGGTCTGAGCGGAACAGTTTGCAGGTTTGGTGGGATGGTACTACGTGAATTGTAATGAAGAGTTTTGGAGCCTTTTCAACAAGAGCATTATGTTTGTTTTGAAGATCTGAACCCTGCCTGTGGCTGTGCGTAAAAGGGCACTATGGACATACAAGCTAATCAGGGCTTAAAAATCTGATTCCTTTAAGCTGGTGGGACTGAATTAATGTTCTTTGAATTATGCAGCTTGAAAATAAAATCATGTATTTGTATTAAAGTTAGGAATTTAGACAGGCTGAATCTCCTCACACCTAGACATGTGGAAGCTGTACTGACTGCAGTGCAGTGAATGAAGATGCTGTGGCAAGAATTGTGAAACTCTGTATTCACATACTTGTATGAGTAGTCATCGCTGTGGAATCTGAAGACCAGTGCAAATGGAGCTGCTGTAGAGCCATCTCATGTCTAGATGACAATTGCTGTTTATCGACACAGAATACCTGTCTTGATATGCTGAAGTGGCAGACTTCACCTTTCTCCCATTGTCATGACCGTGGTGATCCAAAGCAGTGCAGGAAACCTGTTCCAGAAGAGAGAGGGAGGGTCTCTTGGCAGAGGCAGCTGTGCTGTTTATGAAGAGGTGGCTTATAGAAAATAGATTGGTTAGATGGTCTGACAGCACAGAAGAAAGGGTCGGGGGGGGGGGGGAAGGAAAAGAAGAAAAACCTGGAAACTAAGGATGGGGATGAGAGGTTCCTTGCTGATTGGTTCCCTGTTCAGACAGTGAGCAGCAATGAAATCACCCTGCACTGGGTATATACCACTTAAATGTGTGATGTGGCACAAGGGTTGTTCAAGAATGCTTTAAAACCATTGGAATTGGGCATTAATAAACCATGTGTCCCATTTTATTATGAACATGCTGGCTTCAGCTGATCAGTTGATCACTTGAGCATGCTTCACAGATGTTGAAAATAAATGATCATTTTGGGCTGCAGTAATTCCCACACTGATACAGCGTAAATACAGTAGCAGTGTGCACCAGTACAGTGATACCAGTGTGGTGTGTACTAGTGTAGTGACACAAAAATGAACTCCTACAGTGTGTTACAAAGTACTTGGCTGTTTCTGAGGGGCTTAATGGCATCACATGAATGGATTGGTAGCTAAATGAAGGATTGACTAAGCTAATCTCTGTGAGAATCCTCTTTAATGAGTTAATGAGGTGTTCTTATGGGCTCCCTGCACACACAGATGCTAATGAGAGTTTTTCCAACTTACTAAGTGATGAAACTTGGATCTGTATCCGGGCTGATAATAAAAATGATGGATAGGTTCTGTTATTTGGGAAAAATATGTTTTAGTTCTGGCATGAAAACTGCAGAAGGGAGCCAAAAGTACTGTTGTACCTGCATATTCTTTATCTTTTCCTGTAGCATATTGATTAAGCTCAAAGCCTGGTGCTAAGCTGTCAGTACTTCTAAAGATGATCAGCAGGTGTAGATAAAAAAATGGTGTATCTATTTCATCCTTTAAAGATCAGGCCTACCAAATTTTGTGTTAAAAAATTTCACAGGAGACCCAGTTTTAGGGTTTTTGTTCTGTCCTTGGTTGTTTTTTGTTTGGTTGGTTGTTTGTTTTTCTCTCTCTTCTGTTTAAAGATTGGAATGTAATGTGTTTATATTGGTCCTAAATTGATTTATCAGGGATGTTATTCCATAAAACCACGATATTTTTAAGCTATACTAGAGAAACAGGGATAGCCCATCTTAGTGGTATTTAGGGTATTGTGTTGCTTTGTGGTGGGATTGTTTGTTTTCTGGCTGTGCCTGAATGCGAGGTCTCACCTTTCCTTCTGTCAGAGAACTCCTGCATACCTGACATCTGCCAAGGACTGAATTTTTGCGATGCATCTCATTGTGCTCTCAGAAAAGAGAGAAAGTTATGTTTATTTACAGGGTGGCCTGTGGTGGGGGAGGAGATTTTGTACACAGCATGGATCTGTGTGAGGGGTGAGGGGGAAGGATGGCAAGCAGCTATGGCCAGAGCAGGTCTGTTCTGCCTGCCAAGGATCTGCAGGCAGTATCCTCATGGTGGACATGTCCTCTTCACCTTACGGGAGGCTTGCATCCATCAGGAACAGTTTGACATTAATGCGATCTTCAGATTTCCCTAGTGTGCTTTTTATTGTTGTTCCAGGTCATCATGAATTTGTTCAATACGACTTCCCCTCAGCTCGATACAGTGCCATTTATCATTATCATTTGTTTACAGTCCTGCAGCCAGCTCTCAATTCCAGTGCTGTGCACTGGCCCTTCCCAAGTCTTTTTGAATTAATTTTTCAATTACGATTTCGTGAGACACAGTATCAGATGCTGTCCTAAAATCCAAAAAATATGACCTCTGCTGTGTTCCTTTAATCCACTCTGTCTGTAACTCTATCAAAGAACAAATAAAGCAATTAAATTTGCCTGGCAGGCTTTATTCTGTATAAATCTGTACAGGCTGCTTCTCATTCTATTACCCTCAAGATCTTTAGCTGGACTTTCTTAACAAACCTGACTTCTTGTCTTTTCCCTTTCCCTCCTAAAAGACCTAGGGCTGTGTTCCCAGCCACTTGCTGTCCTCAGTTTATTCTTTTGAAAGATCCTGCACATAAGAATAGCAGGATGGAAACGCTCAGGGCATGACCCAGGCTCTGTGCCAGGCTGCACCTCTCTCCGGAGGGGCCCCAAGTGATTGCAGAAGGGTGCAAGATGGCGAGGACCTGAGCCTAGTGCTCCCAGCATTAAATGGCTCCACAGCACAGCTGTCACTGTGTAGCTGTACTTCACTCTGCATTGAGACCAGGGCTTGTGTGGGTGTCTTTTTCTCTGTGCAGTGCAAAATCTAGTAGTAAAAACGTATGTACTTTCTGTTGTTGTTGTTATTGGGGTTATGCAGACACCACTTAAGCTGGCCTACTGCCCTATCTCTTTCTTTTCCAAGTGCTATGACAGGGACTTCTGACTCGATGAGCTCTGAGAGCTACAGTCAAATGTGCAACTCTTCTGCTGACTTGCCTGCTTCTGCTCACACTATAGCAGTGCCTGACTCGGCTTTGAAGCTTGTCAAGCCTCAACTCTGTCCTCTTTGGCTGTTCATTTAAGTTTTGAACATGTTCCTTAGTGCAGGCTTTAGTTTTCTTTTGGTAAGTTACTTGTCTGGCAACTTTAAATGAGCCTGCTTTTTGAATTCGGTCATGGCCTTCCTGCTGATTTCTGCACCGTGTCCTGCTTCAGACAATATTCAAGGAGAGTGATTTGGGATCATTCTTGTTAAGAGATGACAACTGGAGCAGTTGTCAGCCAGGACAGTTCTTCTTTTCCTTTAAATGCTATGCTTAGACACTGAACTGAATTAGTGTCTCCCTCCATGTGCTTTTTTTTATGTAGCTTTTTGTAACACTTAGTTACTCTATAAATATAGACTCCTCTAGCTCTATTAAAGTTGTGAAAATATTGCCTAAGGACATGTATCTTTCTTCTTTTTTTTTTTCTTTTGCCTTTCCATCACTAGAACTACAAGTAACCCACATTTATCAAAATCATACCCAGGCTGTGCCTCCTGGAGTGCCCTCTTGAAGGCTTCCATGGCAGCATCTGCTGGAGAACTGGGCATGAAATGACATTTGACAGCAATGAGAAGCTTTGGGGCTTTCAGAGATGAGCTGGGGCATGGGGGAAGAAGCATCTTTTTCAGTATCATCTGATACACTTTGCCATCTCTAAAGAACCTGGTTATATTGATCTGTTAGATGAGTCTTCCTTGTCTTTTTATGCATTTGTGTTTAACATTTAATTTGTTTGCTGCCTGAAACAAACTGTCCAGTTTGTTAGGACAACTGAAGAACACAGCAAAGCCGCTGCTCCTGCCAGCTCCTAATAAATTATTAAAGAAAGCAGGACAGCTAACCCTTGCCCTGAATCGGTCAGATGTATCATTCATAAGCACAGATTCCAAAAGGTGGTGTTGGAGCAGCTATACTGTGTTAAAGTGTCAAGGCTGAAAGATAAACCTGCCCAGAGTTAATAAGTTAAAACATTAACTGTCTCCCAGCTCGTACCTGTGAGACATCGTGTCTGGCCTGGGTAGCTAACATATTCAAAATGTCAAAGCAGTATCTGGGCAGCAGCATCTGTGGCCAGACATATTTTATAGACATCTGGGAAAGCTTCCTATTGCTCTTGGGATGCTGCTGCAGCTGCTCCGGGCTGAGTTCAGGGCTCTGTGATGAGCTGGTAGCGGCAAATATTTTTTGTGTGGTAAAAGGCACCAAAGATAGGGATAGTATGAGCTTCATTTGTAACTGGATTTTCAGGATTTAACAGACAGCAGATTCAGTCTGTGGGGTAAGTATTTGGAAAGATGGTATAGATTTATTTTGGGTAATGGTTTTTGTGGAGGCATTTGAGAGTTCTGGGCTATTTCTGGGCACTGACTATTATTGCTGGCTAAAGGACTAGTGACTCTTGCTGTAGCTCAGGTTCTGTAAATGACTGTAGTCTTCTGTAAAGCTCCTCAGACAAGGAAACAGTTTTATATTTGTGGAAAAGAAGGGAACTAGCAGGTCTTAGATTTAACTGAGCTGCCCTTCAACTGCTGGGTTACTGTGTGACAGAAGACACGTATGCTGTGCTCAAGTCCTGGGCAGACCCTCAACTTTTTGGCTTTGAAGGAGCTACACTGATTTACCGTACTAGCCAAGGATTAGAGCAGTTCTCACCAAAGCCGTTGGCTATTAAAGAGACAGCAGTTGTTTCTAGTGGTGAAATACCCAGAGTTGGTGTGCAGAGGCCTTGGGCTCATCAGATTTTTGACCAGAATGTTATGTCCTAGCAGTTGGTATATGTGTCAGCACAGAGGAGCTAATCTTCACCAAAGTATATCAAGCTACTCAAGGACTGAGTAGCTGTGAACTGATGTCTCTGTTACATCTCAAGTCCTGCTGACTTGTTTCAAGTTAAGAAAACATGAAAGTACTGCCCTTTCCTACAGCTACCCTGTGGCTGAGTAGAAATGACCTGGCAGCTCAGGCCTCTTCACATTTTTAATACTGCTATCACAGGCTAAATATCCAAATGCTTTCTAATACCCTTTCTTTCATGTGGGAGAGCTGTCCCAGTGTGGTACAGGGTGGTTAGCCCTCTGCCACACTTACGTATGTGTTGATGAAGTTACTCACTATTGTACTATTTTTATTCTCTTTAACTTGGGTGGTCTTAGACCCTCAGTAATCCAGACAGAACACCTGAAGCACTTGGAAATGGAATGAGGAAGAAAGCTGTAACCATTTGGGGTCTTTGATTCTGCTATTTTTGTCCTGAATTTTTGTATTACAAATGGCATCTCTGCAAAGTTCATCATCTTTGTGTTTTTGCTGTGTGTTCTGCTTTCCCCTTCTGGTAAATTTCTTTCCATGGTTTGTTTCTTCCTGCCTGTGCCCCAGCCTTGGTCAATACCCTTATCTTCTAGAGGGTGACAAGTGGTTTCAGTGTATTTACAGGCTTGTTCTTGTTTCTTTGTACTACTTTTTGACCTAGTACTCTCTCCTGGATATGCTACAACTGAGGACAGTGAGAAGAGTTCAAAGTGTTTGGGGTAAGAATCTGAATTAAGTGCCTGTATTGTGTAAAGGGTGTTGAGCAAGTTAGTACTTTTATGAAGCTGATCATGAAATTCTGTGTCTTAAATTTTAGTGGACGTCCTGGCTTAAGCTGCCCTCCCACTCTTTGCAGATAGTTCCTCAGCAAACTAGATGAGGAAATTATCTTGCTTAAATATTTTCCCCCAATGGTTTTGTTTTAGTTAGCATCAGTTCTCTAATTTGAACACAGAAACACTTCATTTATCAAAATTAAGGGCTGGCAGAGGCCATGTGGGCTGATGTTGCTTCTGAAGAACAGGTTCGTTAGCTGTGTACTAGTGAAGCTATTAGCACCGAGCACACTAATTGCAACTCAGTGGTTTGGAGCAGCTTCTGCACATTCTGGTGTCCCAAGAGCTTGTGAGAGCTGCGGAACCACCAGGCATGTTGGCTGGGGCTGCTCCACCTCCTTTATGGCCACATCTTGTCACTGGCACTAGTTGAGAGAGGAGCCCCTGGAAGGCATCTGCATCTTCCTTGTGCTGTCTTCACTGAGGCATTGCTCCCCTCTGCTGAGGCTTCAGTGTCTGTCAGTGCCACAGACAGGACTGAGAGCAGGGCTGAGACCTGGGCTCGGTTCTGTACCAGATTTGGCAGGTGGTGGCTATCAGGTAGTTGAGAAGCAGCTGTTGTCCTGCCCTGAGACTGCATGACCAGTAATGGGGCTGTGCTGTCACTGGGTGACACAAGTCTCTGCTGCCAGAGGAAGGGAGCTGGTAAGTGAGGCTCAGCCTGGCCCCACTTGTTCTCCCAGGGGGTTACTTCATGCTAACTACATCCTTCACGGTTTCTGCTCCCTGGAAGCTGTTGTCATTGCTTGCGTACTCCATCTCCCCTTTCTGTCTCTTCAAAGGACGTGATATGTGTCTGCGGCTCTTCATCATATGAAAATTCTGTTGTGTGGCTTGCAAAGCAGACAGACTGGCTGCCCCTTTTCTGCACCATTAGTTTGTGTAACGGGAAGTTGTACACCCTTTGGGCTCAGCTTCTGCCGCCACTTGCCTAGAGCCTGCTGCAGTGGCTGAACTCCTGTCTTCAGTAAATGTTTGTTTCCCATCCATTGCAGCTGTAGTAAGTGATGGAAAGATTGCTATAGTGATAATGCAGTCATTTCTTCCTGAGATCCACTACCCATTCAAACAGTGTTAGTGGTGGGGAAAAATGGTGCAAATGTGCTAATTTCCAGTCTTGGCTTTTCAAGATCAGTCTTTCATTGAATAATTGTTCTTGATGCATAATAGGAAACATTCTCTACAGTCTTTTTCCTTTCTCCTAGCTGCCTTTTGGAGGAGGAAAAAAAGTCAAATAATAGCTTTTACACCTGTGTACTAGAGCCTTCTGGATGCTTAAGATGTCCAGCAGAAATAATAAAATCATGTTTATGTGACCTGTGATGACAAGTTAAGATTTTTATGGAGTTGATCTATTTGCTTGAAAGGATCCTTTGCAGGGCAGTTACACCAAGGCTTTGGGTACGCTAGTACTAGCAAGTCCTTCCCATCTTTTCCTCTCCATGAAAACACGCTTATGGAGCCAGTCAAGACTTAAAAAAAAAGAAAAACAATCAGGTTAGTGCAGTGCAGACCACCCTGGTAATGCTCATCCTTCTAACCCTTCCCCTCGAGCTGGTGTTCGCAGACATTGGCGCAGCTTGTAATGATACGCAGCATGATAAAAAGTAAAACTGCAAGAGTGTTTTGGGGTTTTCTTTTCTTGATATTTAAATGACATCCTGTTGCTCATGCCCTGCCCCTTCGTGCCTAAGCCATGATCCCTTTTCCTTGCAGTATGAGGACATGAGCTGAGTGACTTTAGGATTGCCTGTACCCCTGCCTGGCAGCTCCCATCTAGGCAAGTGATACGGGTGCTGCCAGAAAGTCTCCCTTCCCCAAATAAGTCAGTGTGTGTCTGTGTGCTGACTGGTGGTGTGGAGGCGGCTGTTAATGTGCCTTGTATCTCAAGCTTACAATTAAGGTTACTGAACACTTCCTGTAATAAGATGCTGGGTTTTGTTGCAGGGGTGTGCCACACCCCCTGTGTCTGCTGGGAAACTCCGTGTGTTGGTGCCCAGGGTGCTGCTCTGTGGCACCCATGCCACCACTGTCCTTCTAATGCATGGGAGGTTACCTGTCTTGTGTACCCCTCACTAGTGAGGAGATGGGCAGAAATTTAGGGAAAGGGCAGTCCAGGAGGTCCCTTGCAGTGTTTTGCTTTGTTTTGGTTTTTTGGTTCTGTGACCACACAAAGGTTTTGAGCCAAATTTGAGCATAGGTTAAAAACCACGGGTTGGCAGGCTAGCAAACCCTGGGTCATGAAAGGAGGGTCATGAAATGAGTCAGCAGAAGAGACGAAGCCGCAGTGCCCTGGCATGGCTGTAGCCCTAACGGCAGTTTGTAAAAACAGTGCTGCCCACACAAGGAGCTGCTGCTTTGTGGTTCTGCCTTGCAGGCAACAGAGCTGTTGGACAGGACGGGTGAAGTGGCACTTCTAGGTGAATGTTTTGTGTCTTTGTCCAAAAGAGTGGTTTCATGGGAAGAAGTACTTTGTGGTGATGCTGGTATTTGTTACTGCTACTTGCCTTCTTATCCTGTCCCCAACTGCTGACTCTTCGTGTCCTGCCCCTCCTGGCTTTGCAGGCCCCCCTCTGCTGTGCCAGCACAGCTCTCCTCACCTTGTTTCATGAACTGGATGAAGGAACTGGTTCAGCTGTAAAATGACACAGAACAAATAAATAAAATTTAAAAAGAACCTTTCAAGCTGGTTCATTCAGCTGTGCAGCTCAGGGCCCAGCTGCACAAAATGTGGGTGCAATATCTGCTTGTCGCCAGTGCTGGGGCGAGGGCAGTGGCAGCTGGCACTGCTGCTGGGGAGCCACTGCCCGTGCCAGCCCACATGCAGAGCAGTGCTGCCTCCAGGGACGGAGAGAAGCAGATAGAAACAGAGTGAAAAACAGCCCATCAAGTGAAGGAAAAAAAAAAAAAGCTTTTCAGGTGTCTGCCATGCTTATGAGCAGAGCAGTGGGGGAACTGAAAACACGCAGTCCAGGAGGGATGGAAAGGGCAGCAAGTGGAAGGCATGTCTGCAGGACTGGGTCTGGTGCAGCCAGCAGCTTAGTCTAAGCACTGGGCTTTCCTGCAGTCAGTCTTGGACCATCACCAAAAATATGCGTGACTCGATTGAGATGTAGATTGAGTTACCATACTCAAACCTGATGTCTCTTGAAACAGTGCGAGAAAAACATAACTTGTGGTGTGGGAGAGAAATATGTCTTGTGTTCAAGGTCCTAGACAGTGACCTAGGGATTACTCTCATATTTCCTATGTGACTTACAAATAGTCAGTTTATTCATCTGTACCTCAGTTTCTCTGAGTCTTCCCATCCTTTAGTTTAGTTTTGTTTTGAAAATATTGTAACATCTGTGCAAACAGCTCTCTCTTTCCTGTATGTGTGAGACATCAACCCTTTATGAAAAATGCGGTAACAAAACCCAGACCAGGGTTACTGTACTTAGTGTCACCTTTCAATAGTACACAGAGACTTACTCTGATCAATCTTTAAATGTGATAAATGTATCACACCGTATATCCCCAAACCTCATCCTTCACCTGTGGGCTATTCCTGTGCACAGTACCATAGATAACTTCATCAGGCCACATGCAGGAGCTGGAGAGGAGCAGTGGAATTTACCCATGTGATGTATTTATCTGGCACTAGTGATAGGTGGCTAATTTTAAGGACATGTCTCTTCCCCACGGTGAGAGTTAAAGCTTTTCTTTTAAGTTGCTGACATTGAGCGTGAATTTTACAACTATTTTTTTGCAGTTGAAAATGGAATTTGACTATGTTTGTGTTCTCCCTTCTTCTCAGCTTTCCTCAGCTTCCTTACTGCCTTGCTTACACAGAACTGGGATGCATTCTCTGTGGTTGCGTTTTGGGGACCTTCAGTCAGCTCAGAGCTGTGATGTGTGTGGTACCTGTAACTGCATGAGTGAAATCGAAAAGTAGAGCGGGCAGTTGGGCACCCAGGGAAAGTAGCCTCTGTGTGAGGCAGAGGTAGCATCCAGAAACAAACCAGCAAGGTTTCTTCATCTTTGTTTCACAGTCAGGGGATGCTGAGAGGCAGCGATATCACACTGTGTGAGCTGCTGATGGGATAAGGGGGGAAAAAAAACGAACTTAAACCTGCACCATCCCTAGCAGTTGCTCTGGTGCAAAGAGAGAGATGGGGAAGAAAAAATTTACCTGTTTTGTTCTTACTTTTTACCATAAAAGCGAAGCTTTATTTTTTCTTAGAGAATATGGAAGTGAACACCATGTCATGTATATAAATGTTGTGTGTTCCTCATGACAGCAGGGAAACAGGTCCTCTGTCAGTGGTACAGTACAGGTTCCCTGCAGAATGGCTACAGTACAAGTTAATGCAAATAACAACAGCCAAAATGACGAGGAGGAAAATAAACAGGAAAAACTGTAGCATCACAGTTTAACTGGCCCACGCTGATGCACCATGTTCCATACGGTACAATTAATGCTGTTCAAAACTTGGCTTTGATTTACAATTTTATTTAGACAAGAAAGCTCTTGAAATTAATAATTTCCTAAGGAAATCTGTTCAGTTCAGCAAGCATTGGACTTCATTTGTCTGGCTTTTAAATAATCTGAAGTCTTATGTGTTACAGGAATCCCCTGATCTTTCCAGGATGTTTTATACATACAGTAGCTGCTTCCTCTTATAGAAATAATGTCATTTGGAAGTGAATAGTACAGGCTGAAAAAGCTTTTGTCTGCGATCAAATTGGCAGCGACTGAGAAAATCCAGATGATCTCCCAAAGGGGAGTCTGTGCAGCTGGGCCGTTCTTTGTTAACAGTAGTATTTTGTTCCTTCTATTTAAACATGTTTTGTATTCTATCTGCCACACACACCTGCCAGCATTGTGATCTTCCTGCTATGATATAAATGCGAGTGGGACAATGTAGGACAACATTGTGATGAAACTAGCATTGCTTAGAGTCCAGCTGCAAAGTGCATGAGTTCATCCCCACTAAGAAGAGCTGTGATTGCTTACATCGTTTGTCTTCAGAAATGTAAAGGCATACAAGGACAAGATTTTTCTCACCTCCTCTCTTGCTTTCAGATTATTATTCCCTGCCTCTGTCTTAGCTGATGACATGTATTTGGATTTCAGCAAGGTTTCTCGGTCTCCATCCAGTCTTGTTATCATCTGGCCATCTGTATCTACTACATGTGTATAAGAATGGTATTCTGGTCTTAGAACATGTTGATGAGAGGTTACATTTAAGTTAGCAGTGTGACAGGGGTGATCATGGACCTCTTCAGCTGGGCACAGCATGCTGCCTGGCCCATGACTTACTGGATGGAGGAAAGGTGTATTGAGGGTGTCAAGGCCAATTTCCTCTGTGACTTTTTTTTTCCTGGGTTGATAGCTTGTTTGTTCATTTGTGTCTTTACAGTGAATATTAAAGCAAAAGCTGCTTTATAGCCATAACTAAAAGGAATATATAGTTTCTTGGAGGAAAGCCAGATGTTTTTCATTCTGTTCTGTGTTTAGCCAAAGTGAGAGTCACAACGACCTCAGTATCTGGGGATACCAAAACTCAAAAATAGTCTCAGAAGTCTGATGATCTGACAGACAAGAATTTGCTCCACTAAACTAAAGCTGTCTAATTTCGACAGACATGATGGATTAAAGAGAAAGCTTCATTGACCTGGTTCCACTCTGTTAGGCTTTCCAATTAAACAGGATGTTGTAGAAACCGAGACCTTGTAGAGTAATACCTGGACCAGCAGGACTGAGGTTTTAAATGTCCCTTATACTTTAAAAGCTGTTTCTTTAAAGATTTTGCTTGAGTCCTAATCACAGAACACTAATGATGGAGTCTCCTGTAGGGATGTTATCTTTTTAACCTCTTAATTAACTGGCTAAATAGACAATTTCTGTGCTTTGTATTTAGGAGGTCTTTAATGAGGTTTGAATCATCTGACCAAGCCATGTTAAGAGTTTAGATTTTGACACTAAGGAAGAAGCCAGACTGCAGAAAGTGCACACTGCACTTGCACATATCATGTGTAGAGCTGGAGAGAGACATTCATCAGGGTGAAATTTTAATGGAAAACAAAACCACCGTGGCACAACTGCAGCTGTTGGGAGGAAAGATTTTGCCAGGGATGTGCCCAACCCTATAGTCATCCAGCCCTGATTACCTTTCTGAAAAGGTTCAAATGCCTTGAGATTATGGGAACACCAGGCAGTTGTAGTCAAAAAAAAAATAAAATTAAAGATGCAAAGGCCTACATGTGGCCTTGAGCTGTTCTGTAGCTAACCTGTCTCTGACATACTCTGCTTACTGCAACTTCCTTCACTCATCTGAATACTGTAGAGATCCTGTGTTTTCTGTGTGATAGTAGGATGTCTGGAAAACGAGGATCTCTTAGGAAAAAAAGAAATCCTGTCATCCTTGTTCAAGCAGGTGTGTTTGTTCCTAACATTGCTACTTTGGACCAATAATGGCTCAAAACACCTTCTTTTCCACTATTCCAGAGTAATGGCTCTTTCTGTCTGCTCTTTTTGTAGATTGAACCTCCTAGTCCCTACACCAGCTTCAAGACTCAGGTTAGTACCACCCCAGCTCCCACTTCTTTCTTACAAAAGATTCTCTGAAAAAGAGGGCTGAATCTGCTGTTGCCCACTGTATTTATGATACTGCAACAGCAGTAGCAAAAGCTCCCAACATGACTGACTGGACAAGAAGAGAACCAGGCTCTTTACAGGAGACAGTGGGTGCAGATGGTGAGGAAGGGACCCAGCGTACAGTGGGACAATAGTAAAAATGATTTGTATTTGTTAGAAGAGAGGATGCAGTCCTTAGGGCAGTGCAGGCATCTATTCATGGGGTCCTCCATTTCTTTTTGTATACTCAGCTTCCTAGCTTTTGTTATGATTCCCACTGCTAGTGTGTTACTCTAAAATACTGTTACGCTGCCAATTTTCCTCTTCAGATGTTACAATGAGTGGTAATGAATCTGTGGAGATGCCTGGCACCAGAAGGTCAAAGTGACGGAAGGGATTTTACAAAGTCACTGATGTTTTGATTTATGTTTTCTAACAAGGCAGCATCATTGATTTCCATTCTTGCTGATCTTTGGAAGACAGCAAAGGCAATGGTACTTGCATACAGAAAATGGGTATTTATTCAGAACACACATTTCCAATGTCCCTTAGTGACTGCATAAATATTTCTACCTTTGTCTTCTGCTGGCCTTTCTCAGGGGAAAGCTTTTGACTGTTTTGTTGTTTATTTCAACAAGTCTGCTACATCTTTTTTATGGATCTCACTTTGGAGCCAAGCCTTTGTGAGTTGAAGCTGGCAAGGAAGGATCACACAAAGGTTGTTATATACAGCGGCATTATAAAGTGGTGTCAAAACACAAAGTAGTAATAATCTGTGCATGATGTAGAACTAGAAATACACACTAATAATGAAGACCTATTTTATTACTGACTTAAAATAGTGTAAGAACATCAGTTTGCGTCAGTGAAGGTACTAGGGGTATGAGTATGAGCATGAGCGTTTCACACTTGGAGGAGAAGGAAGTGAAGGGGAGATCTTCCAGCTGGTTCAGCTCCCAGCTGCAGCAGATCACTGGCTGAGGTGATGCCTTCAGCCCCAGCACACCAGTTCCTTGTCCTGCCCTGCTGGTCTGCATCTTCCCTGACCTGCATGCCATTCGTTCTTCTAGCCTTGTTACCTCCTTCCCAAGACTGTCAGCAGAAGAGCCAGGTGACTCCAAAAGTTACTGTGATTTCAAGGGGTGTTAATATTTTGGGGGTCAGGGAGGGCATAAATGCATTGTTTATGAATAATTAAGGTAGAAATTAAGTGTATGTGTTGGTATTTCTTTCAGTGTTACCGCAAGTCACGTCCATTTCTGAACCCAGAATGCAAGGTCCTTACTTCTGACTTTGAAATAGATGAGGAGAGCCCAAACCAACTTCTTACAGGCATCACACTTACATCCCAGAGTGTTCTAGGCAGGTGGGTGCTGCTCAGATGTAGGAGCTGAGATCAGGCAGATAGCTTGGGGTGGGGAGGGAAGGGGTTGTGTCTTGAGAGGTGAAAGTAAATCTGAGCATCACAGCTGAAGGTCAGGGCAGGACTAGGGATATATTTCCCCTTGGGTGAAATGCTCAAAAGCATTTGGATTAGCAGTGGAAGTTGTTTTATATCCAGACTAAGAAGTTAGCAATTCAAGACTGGGCTACAGTCTTAGTTGCGAGTGTCTCTGTTTCCTTTCCTGTGAAAAAGCAATGTGAGAAAAATATCAACAGCTTTAATGTTTTGCTGACTTGAACAAGACTTTAACTAATACGTTTAGTAAAGAATCTCCAAATTTGCAGAAGCTTCCCTGCATGCTTTATTCTCTTTGCTTTGAGGACAGATGGGAGTGGAGAGTAGTGCTGTATTCATTTGAGACGCGTTGAATAGACTGGTGAGCAGCTTTAGTGGTTTCCTGCACAATGTTGGAATGAATCAGCTCATTCGAGAGTTTCTCTCCACTGCCCTCTGGTTTCCTGTCTCAGTTCTTGTTTGGTTGGTATTTTGAATGTTGATTTTTCAAACTCATGCTGTGTGTTGAAAGAGGACTGTGTTCTGGAGGCCTTCTCATGAATTTTTCATATCATTTCCTCTCCTTTCCCTAGTCTTCCCATTAGCTTTAACTGTACAATAGTTGAAAATTTTACAGGTATAGCTGCAAGAGATCCTATAAAGAGAGAATGGGTATTCTCCAACCAGCTCAGCTTTGATCTCTTTGAATTGCCCTACAAAGATATATTGTGGGTTGCATATAAGTAAGCAGAGACAAAACATTTACTTGAGAGCTAAGCAAGTGGTTTTGGCTGACATTTTTCCAAAGAAATGACAGTTACTGCAAACAAAATAATTTTTGCACAATTCCCTCATGTTCTTCTCTTTCTTAGAGGCAGATCAAAATACTTTGTTCAAATTGGACCTGCCAAATCATACTACTCATGCCAATCAAATAGCAGTATATTGGGGATCGGTCTGATTCATTTATACCTGTCTGTGCTGGGACAGTGTGTGAAAGGTGATGCAGTCAGGCAGTTCCTGTTCTCCCTGTTCTTTTTTTTGTAAGGCAGATTATATAGCTCATAAACGAATTTATTTTATTTTTTTTAGCTTTTCTCATGTTAGATGGTGTGTAACAAGTGTGAGTCATGTAATATATAAATTTGGTGCAGTAGATTAACAACTGTTTAATCAACTGTGTTCAAGGGAGTAGGATGTGGCAAATTTAATTGTACTATGTTGCAAAATGATACTCATCTAGGGTCAAACCCAGAAACTTGGTCTTTGCTGTATTTTTAAAACAAACCTCCCATTTCCTGTCTGTAAATCTCACTGTGAGGTAATGCCACAAACAGATACCCCTGAGCGTCCTCGGTGTTTGATAAGGTCATGTTGTCAGGATTCTTTTGGAGGGTTCAGGCATGTTTGCACTCTAAAGAGAAGCTGTGTGTAATCTGGAGAAAATGAAGAAAACAGAAAGAATGAAAGCTGTTTTCGGTAGCTGTACATTACATCTGAAACAGCTGTGACTTTTCTCACTATTTCAGAAGTTATCGCCATCAATAAGACTGTGGCTGTTTGCATTTTGCAGTTCCCATCCTTCATTTCACAAAAATACCAGGAGCCACATGTAATGGCTTCAGCAGCAGTTAGCCCAGAGATAAATTTTGGCACAGTTTTTCATTCCCTTAGAGCAATAGAGTTTGTTATAATCTCTGGGTTATAGAGATCGTTATCGGTCTCCTTCCAAAGCTGTAGCTTTGTGACTGTTAGAAGTTCTGTGATCAGATGCTGAGAAGCCCTCTAAGGTTCACTGATACAGGACCATGGAGTATTGCAGCTGGCAAAGGGAGCGGGACTCTGTGTAGCAGGTAACGGGACTGAGTGATTGGTGCAGCAGTTGCAATCCTTAGAGGTAAACTCTGCCCTGCCTTTTCCTTAGCCAGTGCTGTCCCTGGCACGAGCACCCTGCAGTGCTTACCCCAAGAGCCACTGTCTGACAGGTGCCAGGCTAAGCCTGCAGCAGGCAGATGTGCACAACATCTGTGTGGTAAGCAGTTGGTTTTCTACTGCTTGAAGGTCAACATCATATCTTCTAAGCTTATGGCAACAATAAAAATCCCTTACAGTTCTTCCCAGAATAGAGAATACCAATTTTTCCTTTGTTGTTCAAAGTCAGACTCTGAACTGATTTTTACTATGCAGTTTCCTGAAGATGCTCTTAGGGTAGCTGCTTGTGCTAGAATGGCTGGCAGCTTGAAGCCCCACTTTCAGTGAACAGTGCAGTTCTCAGGTGCTACTGAAGTGTGAAACTTCAGCGATTGCTGTAATAACATTCACACTCAGAATCCAAACATGAGACCTGTGTGGAACGCATATGCCACACCAGGAGTATTTCAGCTGGAAAGTTGCCTTAGCCAAGGGGGACACCAGTCCAGAGAGGATTACGGTGGCAAAGAGCCAGGGTGAACTATGCTTTGAATGTCTCTTCCCACGGAACCCAAGTGCTCTACCACATTGCTGAAGTAAATACTGATGCTTGAGTATGGGCAGCAGTGTGCTTGTCAGAATCCAGCAAAACCAGACTGCTTTTTCATACCTGTCTGTAGTTAGGGGGTACCTGCCTGCAGCGTAGCTGCTCACTATCTCTTACCTGTGTTGGCCTCTTGTCTCTGAGAACAGCTCAGATGCCGATCGGTCCCAAACAAAACTGGTATTTTGCGAGTTATGCCTTTAAAGAGACCAGAGCAGAAGACTGCTTGTTATGGTCCTCTCTGCTGGTTAATTTATTTAATTTCTTTTTTAAAAGCTCTTTTTAGAACAAAAATGCCTTAGCCTGTAAGGAACAAAAATTGTCATATTAAATGATATTTATTATCCTGTAATTCCTTTCTCTGAAATTGATTTCTGGCTTAAGTCAATATAAAGACTGAGTGCTGAAGGTTCGCGGTGTGCCGCTCTGTTGTGGGTGTTGCACTTCACAATTAAGCGGCCGATTTGAAAAGCAAAAATGTACTCATGGTGCTTTTCTTGCAAGTGCCTGACAAGATGCCTTTGTCATTGGTTGGAGTCAAATAACTTCACTGCCTATAGGACTCTTTTAAGTAATTGTGTGCTCAGTTGTTTGACCTTTAATTATTTCTTCTGTTCAACCCATAAATTTAAAACCATAACCTTCAGCTGTGAATGCCAAGAGGTACCCAGGTCTGTGATCTGCCCTTGTAGCCTGCGGGCAGGAGAGAGGTCATCTGGAGAGCTGCTGGAAAGCTCAACACCTTTTACCTGGTTCTTGGCTGGGAACGATGGGGTGCTGTCAGCTCTGCTTAGATCCAGAGCACAAGTGTGGTGGCAGCGACAGCTGCTGTACAAGTTGCCTGATCACGCATCTTAAAATGGAGATAACCACAGATAAGTGAGTGTTTTGCTCTTTGTGCATGAACTTGGTCAGCATCTGCTTCACTGGGGCTGCACAGCTGATTTCACCTGAGTGCCGTGTAATCAGCATTTCCCAGTAAGAGTTGATAAGAACTGCAAACTTAAGGGTACTATATCCATTACTAAAAGCAAGACTAGAAACACTCCCTGCATTATTTGTTAGACTATCATACAAAAAAGAACCATTAAATAATATGGAAGCCTTTTTAAAAGAATGACTAAAAGTTACAGATTGGACTAGATGACCCTTGAGATCCCTTCTAACCTGGCATTCTATGATTATAAAACTCTGAATCTCTTCTGTCTGTGTTTTTTGGGTGTGTTTGGGGTTACTTGCTGAATTTTATGGTTACCTAACAAGATAAAATGAAAAAATACCCAGGTTTCTTAGTCAACATTCATGAAAAGACCCTGAATACAGGAATCTTGAGGCCTGTAGGTAAAAGAGCATCTTGCAGTTTCTGTGACAAGAGGATTGTGATTGGTAACACCATAACCATGGAGTCTTTCATGAAATCATGTTGTGAAGATATAGTAAACTTCCAGGGCACTTGCTTTTCAAAATGCAGATAAATATTTTTCTTGGAACGCTTTAGTTTGGGGCGCGAGGAGGGGTGTGGGCCATTTCAGAAGGTGCTGAAATGAGTAAAGAGCTAAAAAGCCTATGGGATATATGGCCACTGGGCAAAACACAGCAATTCCTTGCAGTGACTGTACTCACTTTAATTGAGGATTTAGTATTCTGCTGTCAAAGTGAAGAGGAAACAGCATGTTTTCCTTCCTGAAGAGGAACATGAAAATAGAAGTAGAATTCAGGGGCTTACCTCTGAAATCTTCATAGCGTAGTCCCCATAGAAACATCCAGTGCAATCAAATTGCTGAGCTGTTATTGTCTACTAATCAGAGACACTGATTTTGGCAAAGATAAGCCCAGAAACGCAGGAGCTAGAAATGTCTGCATTGTTAAATCACACAAGAAAGTGAGTTTAGGTCTTTGGGAGAATGTGTCTTTCAGCTGTATTTGCTGAGTTGGTCCTTTTTGGATATAGGTGGGAAATAGTCTGCAGCATTAACTAAATATTATTTGCATTGAAGATACCTTGGCACAGTCTCATGCAGCATTTTGGGAGTTATAACTTTCATTACACACACGGTCATTGTATGTGATCCAGCCATGTACCTAAAGAAAGGAAGATCATATGGCTTTGAACTTGCATCTCCAGCCCTTGTTTTCTGCATTATGTCTGTGGACAAGCTGTGAGAGTTTTGGCATTGAAGGCCAATGGAGGCCTTTGCAACAGTCTGTAGCATGAAGAAGGTACACACGATATGTCACTTAGATTCCTTCCTGCCAATGCTGTGAAGCTTGAATTGTATATGAACTCATTAAAAAAAAAAAAAAAAGCCTTAAAAATCTTTCTAACTTATGTAGGGGGAAAAAAAAGCAAGCACCTAGTTCTCAGCTCATAGGAGGACTCACAATAATAATGCAATTCCTTTCTTGTGTTATTTGGAGGATGCTTGATATTTTCAGCATGTTTTTGGTCTGTTTGGTGCTTGTAAAAGCACTGAGAATGAGATCTTCCCAGACCCAGCACATGTGGAAGGGAAGGTCTGTATGATGGATGGGATGGTGTTTTTAACTCTTCTCTGAACTCTGCATCCAAAGCTTGCTAAGAATCCTTTAATTGAGCCTGGACTACAGCTCATATTCTCTGGATGTCAGACGTGGGTTGGTTTGTGATGGTTTGGGTTTTTTTGTTCCCAGAAGTATTTCTGACCTGTCCAGTGGATTGTCCCTTTCAATACTCATTTGAAAAAATATTTCTGTCCTTTCTAGAACCAGGTAAGTTTCTCATTGTCCCTAAGTCAATTTGTGTGATGCAGCTTCAGTAACATGAGGTGTTCCTATGGAGTTATCTTTAATTATGAACATTTTTAACAGTACATCTAGCAAAGCCTTATGCTCCCGAGCTAAGATCTTAAAAATATAAGAGGATTGTGCTATTTCCCAGCAGAAGCTGATTTGGCAGTACCCTTTAAATTTGTACAGCATTCAAAATGCTTACCAGCAATAGCTAATTTTTGTGAAGTCTTCAGCCTCTGATTGAAAGAGAATTGTAAAATTTAGTTCTGTACTTGCTCATTTTTATTGTATAGGGCAAATTGGCAGAAGGGAAGATCTATAAATTACCTTAATTATAATCAATTACCATCAGAAGCAAATGGTTCATTTGACCCTGTCCCTGCTGTACAGTAAAGCTATTATATGCTGTTGTGCTCTGCACTTCAAATGACATCACAGGACAGGAAAATTCTTGATTATTCCAGAATAATGGTAACTGGGCTAAAGGATAAAATATTTATATTTGATAGCATGAGGTCTGGCCAATTGCTTAAATAAAGCCCTAATGCAGAACTGTTCTGATAGCAAGTAGAGAATTGTGGCAATAAACTGAAATATTCTGAGACTAATTGAATCCTTGGGTATCTGTTGCCATTTTCTAAGAGAAATAAATCTAGAAGTTGTTTTGATAAATATGTCTAGAAGTAAGTACGTACTTCATGTCTCACAGATTGCAAATACAACGTGTATCTATCTGTGGCAGTTGCAATATTGCAGTGAGGGGCTTGTAAGAGTTTTACAGCTGTTTCCTTCCTCTGCATCCCTTGCTGTCAGAACAGCAAGCTAGGAGGAACTCACATGTTATTTTCCAGTCAAAAGTTCGGTAGCTCCCCCTTCAACACTTCCTAGGCTAACATTTGAGAGCATGCTTAATTACAAGCACCCACTTAAGTGCAGCTGACTTCAGGGAGAGTTTTCCTTGAAGTTCCACTGTGTATCACGCCTTCATTTCTTACCTAAATCCAAGTTTACTTTACAGTAGTTTAAAAAGTATTTTTTTTTTCCTCTGGAACCCTTTTACATACAGTGGACTGGATCATCTGAGTAACTCCCTGAGCCTCTCCTGGCTGAAGTGGAGCAGTGTGGGCTTATCCTGGCTGAGGAGGTGACCGAGTGTGTTACTGTGAGCAGTGAGGGAAACGCGGGTTGACTCAGCAGGCTGCCGAGTTGCCAGCGCGACTGGCACGTAGCTGTGGAGGTTGTGCAGCAGGTACAATGAGAAGCTGCGTGCAGGTGACCGCTGTCTGATCTTACCGCTTGTGTGGCCTTCTCTGTGCCACAGTTCTTGGGAGACATCTGGGATGCATTTTGCTTTGGGCTTGGTTTGAAATGATACTGAAATGTGGGATCTGTTTCTGGTTTATTTCATTTTCTGTAACAGCTACAGGTACATGGAACTGAAAAAGCTTTTGAGATGCTGCTGCTTTTTTTTTTTTTTTTTTTCCCCTTCCCTGCAATTTTCTCTTCCTCTGGTTATGCTGGATTAGACCTCAATGGCATAAACAGCTCTGATGTAGCAAAGTGGTTTAAAGTGATAACATTATTTTTTGGGCAGTGAAGCATAGCACAGGAACTGAAAATGCACAAATAATTTCTTAAAAACAATCAGATAATAATTGGATAAATACAGAGATGCACAGCTGTGTTCTGCAGGCAGCATTTCCCAGATCTAGTTACAATCATTTTTGTAGCCAGGGTGCCTTCCAAGTGGCTCTATCCACTTTGCTGTAACACACTGACAATTTTTTCTGGTTTTGTAGTTACCTAGTCCGTCAGGTACTGGAGACCACAGTAGAAGGAGAACCGACTTCTAAAACTGTTGTTCTGGGTGTACAGAAGTAGGAGGAATGCTGTGGAAGGCTCTTTTGCTCACATGCCTGGGCTGCTACACAGATCACACGTGTGCTCTTTCACATGAACCTTCCTCCTCCTCCAGCTGCTTGTTTCACAGACTTGTTGATGTAGCTTTGCAGTCCCTGTAGTTTTGCCTCATTGTCAGAGTTCACTGGTATCACTAGAAGAAGAATTAACTGGGAATAAAACGCTGGCAATAAAAGCGTATTAGTAGCTGGTAAATCAGATGGAGATGTGGAGGTAGTGTCTGTGTTATACGCTCCTGTTTTGTGTGTTGTGGTTGGGAAAATGACTGCAATTGGATAGACTGCAGTGCTGAAGACAAGCAAGATTAAAAAGAAAAAGATGCATGTATTTTAGCGTCTTGACATAGAACAATGTTTATTGCCAGAGTTGATGATGACGTTGAGGCAGTGGGCTAGTGAGTGACAATGGGATGGTGGCCCCTCCCAGGGGTGCTAGCTGGACAGCCAGTGATGGAATTTGTCTGAAAACACTTTTCTATGGGAAATTTAGAAGTAAGGTAATAATCTTAAATTGCTTTAAATGTTCCCTTTATTTGCTTTTCAGAAAAAAAAATACAGGCCACAAAATTGTGACTTGCTGGCCTGGACCCTTGTTAATACTAGTGGGAACTCTGTGGTTAAATGTCATTGTTGTGACTGAAAATCTTGCACTGGCCCAGGCCAAATGAGGCATTTTGACCATGGAAATGGCACATTCCATGCACACCAGCTGCTTTCCCTCCCATCCAGCACTTTTTTGTGGCATCACCATCATGATGACAGGGGTGGCCCTGGCCGTGAACCATTGTGTCCAGTTCCATAGGCAGCCCCGCACTCCTCTGTCAGTTCTGTTTCGACTGCATCCAGCCACAGCAATCTAAGTGTTAGGTAAGGTTATATGGAGACTGAGCATTTGGAAGCTGTGTCCAGTAATCAGCAAAGCATCTAAATTTGAGGCTTGCCTTTCAAAGCTGAAGCTGGACCCTGTATTATTTTCTAAGCTTCCATGTATTGTGTGCGTGTACAGAGCTGACAGCCTCAGAACAGGATTAGCAAAACCTGTCACCCAGTGAAAATACCGAGGATGTGAGATTCCTGAATCTTGCATCACTGCAGCCCTCAGGCATAGCCGAGGCTGTTTGGCATTTGCAGCCTGCCATCCCAAAGTGTTGTTTGTGTCCATTCTCGGAGCAGAAGAAAGCCAAACACAACACCCTGCCAAGACTTGCTTCTTTTGGTGAAAGGTGTGGGACGGTGAGAGGTTACCCCATGGGAAGCACTTGCCCAAGAGATGGGAGCCTCAGAGGGACCCTCTCCCAGTGTGCTGGGATGCCCTGGCCATGCTGCCCTGTGCCACCCAGGTGGGGTTGTGGGACTTTGGAGAGCAAGCTATGCTGTCTCTCATGGGAAGGGTCTGTTCCCTGCTCCTTGTTACAGGACTGTTTCTCTATGCACTGCTAAACAGGAGAGAAAAAAGCTGCAGTTTTAAGATTCAAATGAAAATAGAGGTTAGGGAGCCTGTGGTGCTGGCTTCTGTTAGGTAGCAAGTGCCAGGTGCTGACACTTGTAATGGGTTAATAGTTTGTATGCATTACAGCAAAGCCAGGCTTGAAGAGGAACTTCCAAGAAGGGTCATGCCACAAGTGGGTTTGATAAGCTCCTGGCTCTGCTTGGAGAGTCAGCTTTAAAACAGTTGTAGCCCTGAAATAGTTTTCTTCTTACTGTTTATGTGTAATATAATTTATTATACATATTATTCCATGACTTCATGGGAACCAAAAGTAATTTTTATTATTATTTCTTTGTTCCTGTGTTGTTTGGCATTTAATTGTACTTTATCCCATGTGGTAAGTGTTACCTAATGTTTGTAACTGCTTATAATATGACAGTCTTCTAATGTTTACAGGGAACAAAATATTTTTAATAAATGCTGATAATAAAATCATGATATTGGAAGAGCAAGCACTTGGTGCCTATAAAATGGCACTAAGTTGATTATTTGCAAATTTTCTAGATGCTAATTTGGTTGCGGCCTTTAACAGCATTTGGTTTCTTAGTAGGCAGGAAACATGCAACATTTGATTGCTGCTTCCAGAGCACCTTTCTGGCAGCTCAGCTTTGAACTTCAGTTGGCACTCTTACCATGATGCTTGGTAGCTAGACGGTGTGTTGTACAAAGATCAAAAAGTTAGTCTTGACTAAAGACAAAAAAGCAAAAGACAGATCAATGAAGCTTTATCAGTAAGTGCCAGATCAGGCTCGTGGTACCCTTTCTGAAGGCCTGCTGTCTATTCCTTTGCCAATGAAAACACAGAAATGTCTCATGACTGGCATGCTTTTCTCATTCCTTGTTTTTTCTCCAGTTGAATAGCTTTGTATTCTTTATAGCCCATCCTTTCAAAACTGGCACAGACCTAAAACTGTTGATGTTTTTTATCTTATTTTTAAATTCAGATGTGGAACCTAAGTTAAAACACACCCAGGTCTCTGCTCCAGACTTCTTGTGTCACCCTGGGCAGGAGTCCCTTTCTGACTCTCCTGGTCACACGGCAGTTTGGTAGCCTGGGCCAGAAAGTGGTGGTGATGTGCAAGTGCTGTTACTGTCAGAGATTTGGTTGTTTTCGTGGAAGATTTAGCATGTGTATACCTTGGCCATTCATAAGGAAATGATTTAGTTCAGCATGGTGGAGTTCATTTAAAAGGTAACAGATTGCAGATTGTGCTGCACAGGAGGAGCTGAAGGAGGTCTATGGCAATTTGGCAGGTGGGTGTTTTCTGGGCAGAGCTCCTCCAGGCTTCCTATGGGAGGGCTGTAAATCCCAGTTCGGTTCCAGCTCACCTGAGGCAAACCAGTGGGCTTGGAAAGTCCAAAAGCTTTAGAGAAGCTAAAACTCAAATGAAACTCTTCTTCAGGATCATAATCTGCCATGGTGACCATGAGGAGCTCTTCTACAGGAGATGTATAAGTAGCCTTGGTGGGCTGGCCCTTGTCTCCATGGAAAGCAGAGGTTTCTACTCTGTGGCTGTTTCTTGTGACACCATAAGGTGGAAGTCTGGGTTGTGTCCATTGTCTATAGGTCACTTGAAGTGACAGTAAAACATTGAGTAACTTCACTGGAATTAGTGGAGCCTGTGTGGTGCCTGTGAATTTGAGGGTGTGCAGACCTCATTCGTGTTACAGACATTTTATAGATTGTGTTTGGATATCTACTATGTAATATAAATTTCCCACTCTTTTTTGTCTTTTACTAACATTGGTATTTTTGGTTAATTTTTGTTCCATCTTAGAAGCAACAGTTTTTCCCTGTCTGTTGTATACCACAATACACACACTGGTTTGGAAGCTGTTTCTTTACCATGCAATGAAAGAAGTTAATAAAGATCTGTTTTGTTTTATTTTTATATAGAGTTCCAGTACCATGACTGATCCATGGGTCTATGCCACTTTTGGCTATGACCTGAAAATTCACTCCAAAGGCCATGTCGTTAAAATATGAGAGTGTTATTTCAGATTACATTTACTCCAGACTTTGGCATAGCGCCTCGTTTACACTAAGCCTGCCAGCAGAGGAAGTTAATCAAGGACTGCTGGTCCAAGGTGAATTCTTGCTCTGTTTTAGCTTGAATGACTTTCCATGGTAGACAGCCCTACATCTTGAGCTAATCTGTTCAACTCCAGGATTAGGTTTTGTATTTTCAAAAGCATGATTTCCTTGAAGATGCTCCTGAAATGGCCAACTGAGCCTGTATGCTTCCTCATTCCCAGCTGTGTTGCTGGGTGCAACCACAAACTCCAACACCAAATATTGGCATCATTCAGAAAATGTCATCCATTTGTTGTGCTGAAGTTGTTCCATGTGAGGGAGTGTGAGCCTGAGGCTCCCCAGTGGGAGAGTCAGCATTGCAAAGAGCTGGTCAAGGACCTGGGGTGTGCTGGCTGGCAACTTTATTTTTTTTTAATTGGGCTCACCAAAACTTCTCCCCTCTGCCCAAGATCTTAGCCAGCCATGAAAATACAGTATTAGCAAGCTGTGGGTTGTCATCCTGGGAAATTCAAGCTGTAGTGGGTCAACAGAGCTGATCATTTGACCAAGAGGGAGGTTTGCTGTCTGTCAGGGATGCTCTTTTCTCCAAAAAATGTTTATTTCTTTAAGTGTCTGTGGCCCTCTTCAGACCTTCCTACCCTCCCTTGTCACTTCCTGATGCAACAGTCGTGGCTCTGGAAACATAATGTTTTTTCTCCTAGCTTTTATGTTCTTAATTGGGTTTTTAAATTTTAGTTTAGTGTTTTCCACTATCTGAATGTTTTTCAGACTGAGATATCTTTTGCTTAATATCTGTCTTCCCACTATGGCAGCGCTGGCTGGAGTAGAACACTTTCTTGATGTCCTTATTCCCATTATTTTCTCTCTTTGTGATATTGTATATATCTGAATAACTAAGTATTTTGATGTCTGAAACAATACAGTGGGTGTTAAGTTCTGTCAGTGCAATTTGCTTGGAAAATTGCCTATTCAGATTCAGGATTTAGGTTGAAATTAGACTTGTAGCTTGTCTTTGTAGTTATGAAACTGTTGCTTTCACTAGATATTTTGAAATCTTGGAATAACTGTGTTTCCACAAGGGAAAATAGTTTACAGAGCTGTGTAACAGCCCTTGCTCAGTACAATACAAGAAAACTTGCAAGTTAGGCAGTTGCATCAACGTGGATGCTCATGTACTTTGAATTGAAGATGTTGTTTGAGCATTTCCCTGAGCTTGGCCCTTGATGTGAGAACATTTGCTTATAATTTCAGTGAATTGGCTTTTGCTGTTTTAATAGGCTTTTAAATTATTTATTGGCAGTATGAAAGGGCATGAATTTCAAAGATGCATGCACTTTAAGTCAGCACATGCGAACAACTGCATTTAGAATGCCTGCTTCAGCATTCAGTAGGAAGGAGGGATCCATTAGGCTGGTCACAATCACAGCACAATGCTGTGCGAAGATGTACAGTGAAATTCCTAAAAATACTGAAGGGTGTTTGCCAGAGTGCTTAAAGGCACCCAGCTCCTGTTGCCTTGGAATGAGACCCATAGAGCAGAGTAGGAAAAGCTTTTCTTAGGAGTTACGAGTTTTAGAGATTTGAAGTGGTTTTTCACTTCACTGCAAAACAAAAACAAATCTTTTGATATTGTCATAAAAGATGACCAGAAGAAACTGCTTAAATACAGTACTGTTACGCACACATGTACAAGGGAAGTCCGAGATTTTCAGGTGTTCTCCCTGCTGTGGAACAACGGCAGTCACCAGATAATAAAAATTGCAGAGAGGTCTTCTCTTTACCAGCCTTTTGAGCATAGTGGAAATGCGTGTGTGCTGCAAACCTCTGGTCTTAAGCATCCATATACTCCCAGAAGTTCGGAGTGGGGGAAGAAAGGAAAGGTTAGAGCTGCAATTTTATTTTCTCAGTCTTCTAGTTGTCATGTTTTTGTCATAAATCTCATGCAATAGCAAAGATTGAATGTCCGCCTCAGCCTGAGAGATGTCAAAAGCACATATTTCACTGAGGGTCAGAGCTCTGGCTCAGAAGCTGGGCAGTAGAACAGAAGTGGTAGGTGGTATCTCTGTAAATGCAAGTGCCAGGTAGCGTGACCGGTCGCCAGAGGCAAAGTCTTGCATTACAGGTTTAATTAAAGAGTCTGAACATTATAATGCTCAGTAGGAACTTTGAGTCAAAGCCAAAGGATAATAAGAATTAAACCACATTTTAACCAGGTACATTACAAGGATTTATATTCTTTGCTGGAGCTGAATAATGCATTACTGTAGTGCTGAAACTGGTGTTATATATGACCTTATAAAATGTTGTGATCCTTTCAAGTGTTTATTATTAAGTAAAAACCAAAGTATTTTTTCCAGCTATCCCAGTTTCATAGCTTTTCCAAGTTGAAAATTGGTTTTGGAACATAGCCTGGAAAGAACAATTACACTGGCATCATTCTTTTCAGGAAAATTTGTGTAGCTTACTTCCACACAGGTATATAAAGACATAATGATGCTGGATGTGGAAGGATAGCTGTGAAGTGCTTTGCTTTTCTTTGTCAAAATTTCATTTAAGCACGAGGTCTCATCTGAGGGATTGAGATCAAGCTTGTAATTTCAGAGCAAAATACGAAAGCTGCTTCTTTAGTTTAAACTTCTGTTGTGTTGACAGAGGCTAGCAAAAGTAATAGGAAACAACAAAGAGCTTAAAATAAAGAATCTCTCTTGTGTGTGTAGTAAAGTATATGGGCATCTAAGCAAGCAAGTGGACAAAAAGGAATCATTGCAGTCATTATCAATCACCATTTGATGTGGTGGATTGGAAAGGGATTCACAAAGCAAAGCACTTCCACTGTCGTCTTCAAAATCACACTGTGAGTCACTAGCCAGGTCACTAAGTTTAGGCTATTTTGCTCTCTTCTCCTGTTACTGTTATTTGACAACCACTTCTCCTTGCAGCCCTTTGTAAGGACAATGTCTGCTTCTTTTACTGATTGCTGCCGTTGATTTCTGAGTAGTGCAGGGTGCTGAAATAATTTTTGAAGTTTGTCTTAGGTAAATGAGGTTAAAGAAAGGGAGCTAAATGCAAAGAATGATCCTAGCTCTGGCAATGAAGAGACGAAAAGGTGACAGTTCAGGATGAGTCTGGGCAAAATAGATGGTGAACCCTCAGTCAAGTCTGAGGTCTCTAGAGTTTAGGGTCTGAAAATCCTCTGCAAGCTTTGAAAATTTCACCATATTCATCTACTATGCTGAGGTAAGACTGTGATTGTTCACGTGTGTATCTGTCTACCTCTGTAAAAAGAATTGACACTTGGATAATAGAGAGATCTACTGGCAGAGGGTATAGCTGCACTGAAATGGGCTTGTCCCCTGGTGGCAGAGGGTACAGGAGGGTTCTCAGGAGATGCTCCCCAGCTGTCACTGTGATGGTATTTTCATAACAAAAGCCAACACCATGTTAGTAACATTTATGTTCCCAGATTGGTTTCTTGAGCATCTGAGTGTTTCCTCTGAGGTACGACTGTGCTAACTGCGCTTTTTCCACAAGGATCTTTATTATAATTTTACTTTATTTCTAATTAACTTTGAGCCAGCCTTCCAAAGTGTTCCTGTGACGTGTGGCCAAAGCAGGACTGCTGTGTAATCAGTAAGACCATATGTAGGAAGGAGGTGTGTGTATTTCCCTTCTCTTTGGTCTCTCTGATGATTTTTTTCCTAGCAGGTTTTGTGCCCTGTAGCCCAAGTTTTCAAATGTTTACCAAAAACTTAGAAAGACCTCATCTTAGAAAACTTCCCCATCATTATATCCCTTCTACTGGATCATTTGGCAACAGCACTTTCCCTGAAGCACTTTCCTTTAACATAAGTGTTGCTGATGCTGAGTGTAGGCTCCCTGCTTTTGATTATTTATTGTTGTTGTTTATTAAATATATTTAATTATTATATAATGCTATAAAAAGTTTTGTTTCAGAAGGAACGTGGTGATGTGATGCTCTCTCTGTTTTACAGTCTTGGTGTAGCTGTGTTATGCCAACTTTGTATAAAGAATGTCCAATTAGTGCAATCAGTGAAAATGAGTTAATACTGATGTTTCTCTACAAAGCTACGTAAATACAAAATTTCGTGGCATTAGTTTCAAAATTCTAACAGGATCCCCTTGTTATTTAACAAAGCATAAGGTACTTGTCCAGGGAGCATAACAACCACCTTCAGGCAGATTTCTAAAGGCCAAAATAAGCTTAAGGCAAGTAATTTGGTATTTCTGCATCACCTTTCATGTCTGTTCTTTGCATTTGTTTGTTTTCTTACTGTTGTTCTGTGACCCAGAAGTATTTGGTAAATTCTAGCCAAGAGTAAACATTATTATTTTTGTTATCATCATTATGAAGTAAAGCTATGTAAGTTTGTTCTGAGTATGAGAAAGGGGTGCACTGATTGCTCTTATGTAACTGGCATGTTACAGCAGACGGAGTACCAGATGATCTTGGGCAAGGCTTGATTCTACTTAAATTTTTGCCCTACACTGGGTGGTTGAAAATCTGTCTTGAACTTCTAGCTGTCATAAAATTGCTGCTTTTTGTGCCAGCTCTTCAGTCCTCCAGAGTCTTGCTGAGAGGGATTTGAGGCCCATCTTACTCTTTAGTAATGACCTCAGGTGTCATTGGGTGCGATTCTGTGTTTTGCACAAGGGAATTCCGAATTTTTATGCTGGTGTTTAAATCTGAGCTCAGTTGCTTCTAGTGTTTACGTGATGTCTTAAGCAACAACACCTTTGGAAGGGATGTTAATGATTTGAGGGGCTCATCAGGCCCTCCAGTAACTAGTGTCCCACACTCTAAGCCAAAGATAGTAAGCTGTGAAGCAACTGCAGTGAAGACTGTATATCCAGCTTCAGCTAAATAATTTGCTGTGCACTGTTTCTCTGTTTATGATTCAGTTTTAAAGGCCCTTTTAAGTGAAATTGGATACACTACAAAGTGTTGGTTTCATGTGTTTTATTTGCAGTTTAATCAGCGTGATCCAGCTGCCAGTGCAGGGGAAACCAGAGCTCGATTTTTAACTATCCTTGCTTTGCCTGAGTTAGGAATTCCCAATAGTGCTGTCTGAGAAAAGATGCCAAAAACTGCATTGTTCTTTAATTAGCTGTTGTAATTGTTTCAGTCTAATCTCTGTGATTAGCAGCAGCATTAAATACAGCAGTAAGAATAGGCCTGCCCTCTTTGTGCTGCCCTAGTAAACACGATATTCTTTCTTCTGGTAAGGGACATAATATAAAATCAATTAGAAGGCAACTAGTGTTGATTGGAAAATGATAAAGAGCAGCTACCATGAAGTGCAGATCACTTTCTAAAGTTGGTTTATAACAGTTCTTCTGGGATGGCTTTATTGCCAAGTTTTGGGGGAAAACCCCAGAATAACAACTGCTGTTGCAGAGAAGCCTTTGATGATCTTACAGAGTCTTCATCCTATATGAAGCCCCAATACAAGCTTTGAAATAATCTTCGTTGTCACTAAGGTTAGTGCAGTCCAGCTGTTAGGAGAGGGTCATTCTTACCACCGTGCAAAGCAGGTGCATTGTTAGATATGAACAATTGCAGAATATTCCCCAAAGAGATGAGCTTTCATTGTGAGTTGATCTGAGCTTTATCCTGAGGATCAAAGATGCTCTGCAGTGGTATATTTGTAGTAGGGAACTGTGCTTTGCAAGGAACGCTTCTGCACAAGCACGTTAGGTCTATTTTGGAATGGATTATGATATTTAGACATGTAACAATACAGGAAAGCTACTTCATGAGATAGACATGCAACTCCCACGCCTGCTTTGATGGTGTTGAGGTACTGCTAAGGTACCCGTTATTATCTTTGAGTCCCAAAATACCTTTGTACATTTGGCTTTAAGTATCATTGCATGTGGGAAAAGTAGGAGTAATACTCTTGGAAAATGCAGCCTTAAGGTAAGTCATGCAGCTTAATGTGAGCGTTTGTGAGTGTCAAATGAGCACTTAGAAATGTAATTGCTGTAGTAATGGTTGTAGTCACGGATTGTGGAAACGTGAATGTTTTGGCTGGTGGTATGGTTTTGTAAAGTAATTGATACAACTTATGTCTTTTAATGACATCTGTCAGAGCCACAGTGCTCAAGTGTCACCAGCAGAACTGGTGGCCTAAGTTCAGGTTTTGTATGTCAGAGTGCAGGTGTGGCACAGAGCTGCAAAGTGCTTCCTCTGGGCGTACAGCCAGGAAAGCTCAGAGATCTGAGGAGTTTACTCTTGCTTAAGCCATACGAAATAAGGTGATGTTACCTTCCTCTAGGAGATTTAAATAAATCAGATTTTGTTGCACCTAAACCCCAGATTTTCTGAGTTTAAACCCATTGCTTTTTTGGAGGGGAGAGGAGGAAAGTCCAACTATTCTTCCAGAAAAGCAACTGCAATTATGTGTGAGCTAATGAAAGAAGTGAGCTTACATCTGTATCAGACCATTCTTTGTATCAAGATTACTCTAGTTTACAAATTTTAAAAAGATTATTTTCTTGTCAATGAAATTGAAAGAAATTGCACAAATTTTTGTTAATTGCTTTTAGTTATCTGAAGAGTTCTTCCTAATTTTCAGAAGGGTCAGATCAATACCTCTGATCCCAGTGCCTGATGCCTTGTTTGAATAGAATGGCAGGGGAGTTGATCCAGGTTTACAGCAGAAATCCAGTTCAGTTAAAACCCTAAAAAAACCAGTCTTTTGTTCTTGTCTAATGAGAAGTAAACTCAACTGAAATATAGATGTATTTATTAGGCTATTTAATTTTAAGATACATTGCATGAAAATCAAAAGCTACTTATGCACTAAAACATAGTGATTGTGGAAGTCGGCGTGCAAATGCTTCATGTTGTGAAGCTTGGTATGTGCAAAATCTGATACTGCCCATATCAGAGCACTGATTAAATAGGTTTGGCTTTATACTACTCTCTTATTCTTTCTGCCTGTTATATACATATAAAAGGAGAAAGATGCCATTTTTTTCCTTCATCGTTTTAGCTGTAATTTTCCAGTGTATAGACCTGATTAAAAGTAGAAAGAGGAAATAATCATATGTAATCCCAGTGACCTTAAAAACATGTGCAACCACATTTGCTCTATCAAAAGCAGCATTTGATAGATCCAAATTACTGCCAATCTTGTTATTTGCTTTGCAGTAACAATATTAAAATTATCAGTTGAAGTAGGACTGTACCTGGGAAAGACTGAAGGCTAAATAGTGCACGGTGGTGACACAATGTTCCCATACCATTTATCATCCAGGATTTCTTGTATTTTTTTTCACAGTAGTGCAAAACCTCAGCCTATTTAGGAAAAACCTGTGCTTGACTTTTATGGTACTGGCTGGTTTTCAGTCTGAAGATAATAAGCTCTGACATGTGTGACCATTGCTGCTGCACAGACTGTTTCTCCACCAGGCAGTCCATCTATCCAGTTGAACTTCACTGCTAACATGATCCACCTACCAACAGACTTTCACATAGAGCTTAAGAAACCCGGTAATGAGCCAGGATGCTGCTAGGTCTTGTACAGCGTAGGCAGTGAAGGTATACTGACTGACCCTGTAAGGAAATACTAAGTAATGTAAGCTGGTTAAAGGATTGAAATCAGAATAGTTGAATCAATATAAGATGGAAAAGGTTGGAGAATTAAGTCTGTTTTTTCTGTAAGAAGCAGTTATCGCTTTCCATCACTCATGGGAGGCTGAACTAGTCATAAATCAGCTGACCACTTATATTTATGCTGAGGTGTAACCTTATGAAGACTTCTTTAAATAAGTGTAGATAAACTGAGCTAGTTTTAGTGCTTCCACAATTAAAACCAGAGGATTTTGGAGTAGAGGAATTCTGAGATGGCAGTTAAATGTGTGACTTGCTGCAGCAGTTGGGTTTCTGGATGTGATTTCTGTCAGTATTTAGGAACTAGTGACTGACAGGCATTGTGGAGACAGTATGTCTTCCTAGCAGCTCTGTAATCACAGTAAATGGAACCAACTCATCTCATTTTACTGCTTCTGACACAGTATGTTCATACTGCTTTGAATACCCATAAAAGAAAATACAGACTTAGCAGAGTACATGCTAAATATATGAAGTTCTCTGCACAAAAGCTATGAGGAGCTGTGTTAATTATTATGTTGCCTTCTTAAACTGCCAAAACCCACTGATTTTGCTATAAGTTGGAAAGATAGCAGCATTTCCTTAACTTCATATTTGAGGAAATGTCTTGAAAACAGCAGAAAAAGCTGGGGCAGTTAGTCAGCTCAATACCACTCACACCACTGGGAGGAGCTGAAAATGGGCAGAAAACTTATATGCACAGAAAACAGCAGCATCAGATTTTTACATTAGAACTTGCCTCGGAGGTAAGCTAAAACAGTCTTATCTTGGTGGAAACTACTGTTATTCCTTCTAAAGAGGAAAGATTTTTAAATATCCTGGCTTTGTTTGGCACACTTCACAGAATTTCTTTCATAAATAAACCCCTGAATTTTCTGATCAGAAGGAATAGAGAGCAGCAGAACTGTCATGCAGTTAGGGGATCATTAGCCTTTATAAATACATCACGTATCAGACATAGATAGAGCAAGCATAAATGCTCTAGTTTTTATAAATGTACATTGATTCTGTACATTCATATTTGCAGAGCACTGCTGGAAACTGAAGCCAAAGTTGCCCAAAAGAAAGGAAATGGAAGAGGCTAGCAGGCAGGTTTGGTGCTGGCAGGAATGGCCACTCAAGGGGGTTTGAGGGACTTGCACAGATTTGGGGCAGTGGGAGGCAAATGATGCCCCATGTCCCTTCTGCCAGAAAGTGCTCTCTGGCATTTGTCTGACCCCCTCGAGAGACACCTTGGAAATGCCTTGGAGGGGTGGACTGATACTACCTATGGATTTTTAATATGTATATATGAAGTTAAGTAATTATAACCTCTCAGGCTCACCAGCAGTGCATCCAAACAACACAGTTTTAAAACTTGCTTTGTGTCAGTGTAAAATCACTTGCAATGTCATTGCACTTGCATAATCCTGTCTTGTGGCTGCTATTAAAATGTGTTTCTGAACATGAATTTAAATAACTAGGTGCCATGCAAGCATGGATTGTGTAAGTGCAGCAGAGGTCATCCTGCTGCTTCCCGCCACCGCCGATTCGTTCTTGGGCCAAGGTGGGGGGAGGTCCCATCCTTGGCAGCGGCTCTAGAAGCCTTAGCAGACATGTGAGGAAATTCTCATTGCCTAATCTTGCATCTAGAAACAAGCGATATATATTAATTGGTCACCTAAACTTGCTGCAACTGTCATTTTAAGATTTTTAGTTAGTAACCAAGAACATGAAACTTTCTCTTTTGCTTCTTGAGTTGCGGTGCAATTATTCCACTGATGTGCTCATTATAATTTGTCTCTAGTAATCCTTAGGGACTCCAGCGAGCTGCTTCCATTAGCCTATTAAGTTCAGGCTGTACCGACTATATCAAACAGCAGAATTTCTCTTTAGATATAAAACTACATTAGAATCAGAGTACATTATCTCAGCCGTGCACATATTGCTGTGGGACTTTCTGTGGAGCTGGTTAAAAAGGTAATACTCTGTTTTCTGTTTAAACAGGCATCGCTTTGCTTGTTGTTCAGTTGTGGGCTGCCATGAGCTGAGGGTGTGGAAGAGATGATTTCATCAGCCCTAGAGCCAGGTCCTTTCCCAGCCAGGGTGCACCCCACCCCTTCCAGCACAGAGAGCTCCTGCAGCTCTGAAATCCACAAGAGCCTTCCCAAATAAATATAATTAGGCCTTAAATTGCAGGAATGTCTGTGGGGTTCTTGCTGGCAAAGTGCTCTAGATTGAGAAGAGCCACCGCCTTTGAGAGCAAGCAAGTAATATAAAGTGAACGAGCTCCCCAAGGCTTCCAGGTAGTGCCATTGCCACATGAAGTGGTGCGAGAGCCTGTCAGGCCACTCAATAGAACCAGGAAAATTTTTACTTTCTTCTCTTTGTCACTGCCTACAAAACAATTGAACGAAATAAATGGAAATCAATTGACTTGGTCTGAGCATTTTTCTGGTTTAAACTTAATTCTCTACTGAGCAGTAGAGCTTCTCTGATTTACCAGCTGAAGACTTGCCCTGACAGAGGAGGCTTTGTTTGGGTTGTTTTTTCTTTTTTTTTTCTGTACTTTTTTTTTTTAAAGAAAACTACTGAGTGTTGTGTGAATATTTGAATTATTGCAGGAGCAATCAAGGGATGTCAAAGGCTTCTATGGGAAGCAGCAAACAAGCTTCCTTTTAGAGAATTACATTGAGAATTACCCTGAAAAGGTTCACAGCAAGATTGTTTTCCTGCAGTTACAGGGAATGGTAACAAACCCAGTGATTCTGAGACCTGCACTGGGTGCTTGGAGCAGGACTCGTTCCCCTCCCAACAACGCGCCATCTGTGCGGAGGTGCTGGGCGGGCGGCTGAGCTGGGCGGCCAAGCCGGGCGCTTCTTGCAGCCACAGCCCGGCTCTGCCCTCCACGAGCTGTGGCTGGGCACTGAAAGCACCTCTGTGCTCCTGCACAGACCCTTTTTGTCTGGAGACCGTCCTGAGTTGTCCAGGGCTTGCTCAGGGACCGCTTTGCGAGGCTACACGAGGAGGATAACGATTGCACCGCTGTGGGGCTGCAGCTGCAGACAGGATGCTCTTTCAGCAGCTGTGTGACAGTCACATTGTTCTTTCCGAAAAAACAAGGCTCTGAATGAAATCTCCAAGGTAGATCTGTGGAAGAATTACTTTTCTATATACTAAAAAAGAAATTAGCAGTGAATATCATTTTTTAGTTAGGTTGAAAAGTATACTGCGTCAAAGGAAACTTTTTTTGGTCCCTGGTTTGCTGCTAGTACTAAGAGATGTTTCTTTTAACTCTGAAAATGTTAGCATTGATTGGTTCTGTGTTTGTACTTCAGCCACTTAATGACGTACCAGATATTAAGATGATAAAATCCCAATTGTCCTCTTGCCTCCTTTGCTATCACATCGTGGAGGTTGCACTTTTGCCTCTGTCTCAGGTGATAGACAGTTTCAGATCTGTCTCTTCTCAAAATACCAACTACAAAGAGGATTTTGAAACAAATGAGAAAGAAAGGGTGAGGTAAAAATGGCAGACTGGTTAACTGGAGGATACAGCAATGAATTCATATTTTATAGCCTGCATGGCCTCAGTATGAAAGTTAAAATCTTTATAAAGCTGACATTACTCAGCTTATTAGCCTTTGGATGTATCACTTCATCATGTCTTTCCTGGCCTTACAATCATTTAGGTTAGAAAAGACCCTTGGGGTCATCGAGTCCAACCATCAACTCTTCAAGTTCTCCCCTAAACCATATCCCCCAACACCGCATCTAAATGACCCTTAAACACATCCAGGGACGGTGACTCAACCACCTCCCTGGGCAGCCCATTCCAATATCTGATTACTTTTTCTGTGAAAATTTTTTTTCCTAATGTCCAGTCTAAACCTACCCTGTTGCAGCTTGAAGCCATTCCCTCTTGTTCTATCCCCAATTACCTTGCCTTCTATCAAGACAGGCAAACACAGAAAATCACAGATCTTTGGAAAGAAAATGCAATCTTCATTTTTCCTGGTCATCTCTATTTCGCATACAGTAAGGTTGGAAGAAAATTTTTTTCTTTTTTGTAATTAGAATTTTATTGATGTCTTCCTGCTAGTCATAGTGGGGGTTTAAAAAATATTGAATCTATTTCTCATTCATCGTATTGTTTGAAAAAGCCATTAAAATAGATGCTGAGAAATCACATAAGAGTTTAGTCTTTGTATTTTGTGTGTAAGCTATAGATTTGCTCAGGAGCTAGAACATGGACAAGCCATGAGAATGTGCCAATGCTGAGCCACCAGGTTGTGTCCAACTCCTGGGCTGCTCCTGGCACTGCAGAAAGAGCTGACTTTTCGGCTATTGCTCTGTGGAGGCTGGTGAGAGTAACAGCAGCATCTGAACATAATTTTGATTGGCCAAATATACTAACCAGGAGAAATAGAACATGAGCAATCCTTTCTCCTCTGAGTTTTCCCACATCCCTCTTACTTAAGGGGTAATTTGTAGTGCTGTGATACATCTGTCTCCTCTCCAATTCTGCAAGTACCTTCATAGCTTTGACTATCATCCTTTGTGTATATTTATGTGAGGAAGTAAGGTAGAGAGGGTTTAGGAAGTATATATCTCATAGAGTAACCTTTTAAAACTTCAGTATGTACCAGGACCTACTTGGGGCCCTGATTTGATTAATTCTTTTTCTATATTACGAAGCTTCTTCACATGGAAACAGACCCTATGTGGAGTTAAAAAGCACTCTATTAATAGCTGATTTTATTAAAAAACCCAGGACCCACAAAACAAAAAACTGTCGTTCATTAGCTCTAAGCAAGCCCTTATGCTCCTTCAAATGGCAACAGGAATTCAGAGCTCTGCGTCTGGACAATTTTAGAATCATTTTGTTTGGAAAAGACCTTTGAGATTATTCAGTCCAATTTTAAAGCTTGTCTCAGTTATTGATCAATTAGTGTTTCTTGTCTTGCGTAGCAGAATACGCATTTCAAATGATTCACATTCCCATCATTTCCAAAAGAAAATTTAAACAAGGGATTTCCTGACCGACTCAATCTCACTGTCTATTGCTATGCAGTTAGGTTCTCCAGGATGGCAAACTGCTGCATTTTCCTATGCTAGTCCATGCCAGGAGTAAGGCCAGGTCATTCAATATGAGGCTCTGAAAGCCTATGGAACTTTCTATGGGAAACTTAAAATCAGCTACAAAATGTTACTTCTTCCAAAAAGAGTCAGTTTCTACTTGTCAGCAATAATCTGGCATGTCCTCAGAGGCCTCTGCTCAAAGCTGTCCTGCATGGGAGGGCATGCATCGTGTGAGAGGCGTTTCCTGCCCCAAAGAGCTTGCAAGACAACCAGGCAAGGGTTATGACTGGAGACAGGAATGGAGAAATGAATGTATTCCTGGCCATGTGGTTTTTGTGATAGCTACTGGGAGGTTGTCAGGTGAAGCTAATTGTCTTTATTAGGTCTGTACGTAATTCCTGGAAAATACTTCATTTTGACACTGCTTTCTATTTAACCCATCTTAATCATGTGCAGAAAGTAACTTGAATTCCCTATGCTTTACCTGTGAGAAACTTTGCATGTGGGTTGCTTGAGCTAGTGAAGGAAATAGGAGTTGAGATGGTGACTGGCAGCAATTTCCAGGTGGAGCTCAGGTGTGCAGAGGACATGCAGGCTCTGTCTGTGACTGGGCTGCCCGGGTGCAGTAACACACGTATGTTACATGATATCGACAGACACCCTCTCGACAGCTGCTGAGCCGAACGGTGCGTGTTTGTATCACATCTGTTGTCTGCTTGTATGACACATCTGTCATACTTTTCTGTATGTGCTGTGACAGTTTCAGCTTTCTGGTCTCCAGCGCTCTCCGGCACCAAACAATGTTGGCAGCTCAGTAATTAACAGTCTCCAGTCCAGTGTGACAGTTACCATTAGCTGTAGTCACTTCAAACTCATCTGAAATTGTCTTCTGGAGGCTCTGATATACTAAAAAACATGATTTCCCTGCTTTCCTTTTCTTTCCTCTTACATTTCTACCTTCTGTCACTTCTTCATGTGCATGTGTGGTTTTCCGTTTCTTCACATTGCACTGAGCAATGGTACGGACCACGGTAATTCAGTGATGACCATGAAAAGCTGCTTGGTCCTGATTTCTGTGTCACCGAGTACCCAGTGTGGTTCACTTGACAAATTATTCCTTGCTGCAGAGGAACAATCAGGGTAGCAGGGACTGCTAGCTTCTGCTCAGTAGTTTCTAAATTAATAGTGTCATCTGAGTACAGCAGTTGTATCTCTTATTATAGCAACACACATTTGCTTTACTGGTGGCTAAAATCAGCTGTGGACCATATGGGTAGCTTCTAAGCTCTTTTGGATTTGCTAAAGTATTGCTTAATGATCGTGTGCTCAAATGTCGGGCATCACAACGTCTATTATCTGAACTATAAAATCAGTGAAACACAAACTGTCAGCTGCCAGAACTCTGTCAGAAAGACCTGATGACTTACCTGAATTGAATGTTGGTGCACAATCTCATCTCTCTTTATACAGACTTAGGAAGTTGGTTGTGAAGCCTCCCGTATGTAAACTGAGCTATAAGCCCAAATGAGATTGTGTTTGGATTTTTTAGAAAGGGAATGTTGGTTACAGGAGTCCTGTTTTGATATTTATGTAGGAAGTCTTAACTGGGAAGTATTTTGCCCACAGCTTTCCAAACCCATTCAGGACGATACTTTTATTTTTTGGTGGAAATTATTTATTGCTTGTGCTAATATGGATATGTCCAATATTTCCGTTGAGATGTGTGCTGTGGAGTGTTCGGGATGAAAGATGCTGTATCAGCATTAGACATGTACTGCATTTTAGTGAAAGCTGGCCACAGACTGCAGCAAGAACTCAGAGATAAATCATCCTTGTTTTCTCCTTTTGAGTTTGCTGAATCTGCAAATTGAATTTGCTGCCTCCTGTTTTGCTTTAGATGAGCTATAGTTTTTCCTGTGAAAAATGCCTTGTATTTCTCTTACAGGTCTGGACAACTCTTGCCTGTCTCTTATAATTGATTTTTGAATTCTCACAGTACAGTAGGTCAGCCCTATTTAGTCAGATATGCACCACTTTGTGACTGTTCTACTTACATAATGATGTGCTACCATATTCATAAGCCTCGGTTCTCATTCTGGATTGACTTGTGTCTGTGTCCAGCGCAGCTTGCTGCTGCCTGAGGGAAATGCCTTCTGGCTGGAAGCGAGCTGCTGGAAAACCAGTGTGAACTGGTAGCCTCCCAGAGCTGCTGCTGGTCGGTGCGGGCTGCGCAGAGCAGGTCCTGTAGCCAGCTCTCATCTAGCTCTAATGTATTTGTTTTATTTGCTGCTTTATGTACGTAGCAGGTTTAGTGGGATGAGTGTCAGCTGCACGGTAATTCCACTATCCTCACTTCAAAATGAAAAAAATGACGCCCAAAAGTCCTAGGCTTCCTTGGGAGCCCAGGCTTCGTCAGCAGCCATGAGTCACCATGGAGTGCGTGAATGTATGAGATGAAGCAAACGTGATGATTTTTCATTTGTTCCCTAACCTTTTCTGATTGAGCAGCAGAATTGCCTCTCTGTGCCTTACCACCTAAAATTTCATTGGGGCATGTAATTCTTGGACATTGCGTTCAAACACTGGGAAAGTGCCACATCAGCGGCTTAATCTGTTGACGTTGCAAAACAGAGAATAATATTTTTAAGATTTATTTATTTACATTTTAACTACTTGTTTAAATATCCAGGTTCCTTTAACTGAATCCACAAAGAGGATGGATGCCTGTCAGAAAAGGGTTTTTTCCTTCCACCCACTCCTTTGCTTGTTTTGCTGTAAATCGGGTTCTTCATAAGAGAGGTTGCAAATTTATGAGGTTGCAGTGAAGACAAGCAGGCTTTTCCCAAGCTTTGTTTAAAAAGCTATTTGATAGATAAGTCCATTGATATTTGAAAAAGAATCAGGAAATGTGTAATACGTAAATTCTAGGTAAAAAGTAAATATATAATAGGGATGCATAATAATAGCATCTGTTGTTTTTACTTTGGTCTTCAGCATATGCAGTATATTTCAGTTTCACAGTTTCAGAAATATTTCCATTTTGTGTGCATCTTCATAAGGACTGTAATGGTACTTGAAAAGTAGGAGGAAGATCTCCAGTGTCAATACAATCCTGTTTGAAGCAGTGATAATTCAAGAGAAACTAGGGCTGTGATGTTGGAGATGGCGAATTAAAGGAAGGCAGAAAGTTGTAAAAACACAGTGTGTTCTTCCACGTCCAGTCTGCTGGCTGAAGGTCATTACCAGCAGGACAGGCAGAGACTTGCAGGGAGTCAAAAATTAGATTAAAATGTCTGGGAAAGGAACAAGGAATCCATTTTTATTTGTTTTATGTGATAACATAAACCAGATTTTAGCAAGGCGGGAAGCTCTTAGAGTGGAGTAGCTTTATCCTTTGAATTACTTGGTTAACTCTTCATTTTACACACAAATTTTTATGTTAAATAATATGTGCAGTCTGCGTGCATATTTTGAATGCTTCTTTCCTCTCTTTTGAAGACTGCTATCACATATGTAGGAGGGAGATTTGATTAATACAACTTTTATTAAAGGTGATCTACATAAACATCAAGATAGTGTTACCATGCAAGGAACGTAACCTTAAAGCATTTTCCCTGTAATAGGAAAAAATAGCACCTTTCTTTGAACATCGTGCACAGCCATATCCTTCTGCTGTGGGGGTAATAAATACCCGCGAGATCTGGCAGATCCTTTGTTGCTGTAGTTAGCCAGCTTTGCAGTGCCATGACATAGAAGACTTATTGATTAACTTTGGTTTAGGACACTGTTAGCCTCTCCAGTGACGTCTGTTTGATTTAGCCCACGCTACCTTCATCCCAACATCATGGCCACGATGGTTGCAGCTGCAAAACCACTTAAATCAGCTCTTTGTGTCAACTGGGGGGAGTCTGTGTTCTGCAGACCCACACAGCCTGCAAATTCATTTCATGTGGCTGGTAGCCTGGTGATGGGGGCTGTATTGTTTGGGTGGGTGTCTCTGAGGGGCACTTCAGCATGATACACGTTTGGAAAGCCCTAGGAGCCTCCCAGCAAAGCCAAGACTCCCATCCTCATTACAGCTTTGCATGGTGCGATCTTGAAGCTTGCTCCAGCACTTTGACAGCAGTGGAAATACAACGTCCTGGAGAGTTAACTGTTAGAAATGTCAAATCCATATTTTCATTTATACTCAAATCACTTGCGGTTTGACTGCAAGCCTTTAGATCTAAACTACTAAAGTCATTGTGCAAACATTATTTTATTTAGAACTTTGGAAAGAATAGTAAGAGAAGAAGAAAGCAAAGTGGTGTTGGCAATTTGTTGGGTCACTTTGAGAAAGAAGAGGTAAGATTTTTACCTCAAGGGTTATTAGAGAGAAACCTCAAAGTTTTATTTGACAACTTTCATTGCTAACAAAGAAATGAAAAATACTGGTGGCTTTTTTGATCCCAGTATTCCTCTAGGCGGTTTTGTTCAGCCAGTCTTGCAGGACTGGGATGTTAAGTCATTATGAGCTCCTGAGCCATGCTGGCGCTGAGGCCTTTGTGTTGATGCAGCTCTGCCGGTCCAGCAGTGCAAGAGGCAGCCTTATGTAGGTGCATGTATTGTAAAGTCGGGTGGGATGGGGAGCTAGTGCAGCTGTGCTTTGCTTTGGTGTGCTGGTCCTCACCTGAAGCTGTGTTATGGCTTTAAGGCTGAAAAGTTTTTGGAGATTTCATTTGTTTTCACCAGCAAGCCAGCAGATTAGGAAGCCTGACTCATCTTGACAGCACTTCACAGAATTCACAGAATCCAGCCGCTGTCCTAACTGTGAGTGGAACTTGACCCACGGCTGTTTTTATGTTCCCTTGTCTATTTAGAAAAGAGTCTTTTGTTCCTTGTCTGACGGGTCTGCAGATCTTCAGGGGTTGGAACCTGAACAAGGGCAGCAATCAGATAACAGGTGAACTATTGAACACAAAAGCAGAAGCCAAGAGATGTGACAAGATTAAAAGACAAACACAAAGGGCATTGTATCAGCCATAGATGGCATCATCCAGGAAGGATGCCCAACAGCAAGGGTCAAGATTGGGTCAGAAACTGTAATCTGAAGGAGATTGAGGGCTACATAAGTGTTACATAGACTTAATCCAGAGTTCATTTCTTTGAACTGTCCATATTTGCTAGAGAATAGGCTGAATATTTATGGAACTCCTTATTCTTTCTCATTGTTTATACAGGCATGTTCTGATGAATGTATGTAACTTTTGTTACCTATTCATTTACATGTTTTATATTTTAGAAAGCTGCTTGCTTCACGTTTTCCTGTCTTCTTGCCTGATCTTGTAAAATGCTTAGGATTTTGAAGGTCTGGGCACTTTGTTTAATGTTTCTAAAGGCTGACTGTCTACCTTCACATCCATATGTGCTGATGTCAGTCTGCTCTTGCTTGACATAAGTTGTTATTATTATATCTGCGTCATCTGTTCATCTCACTTTTGTAATTTTGCCATTAAATCTGCTTGACCATTTTTGTGTTATCATGAACTAAAATCTTTAGCCTCTGGCAATTGGACTGATCTTCAGTTTTTCCTAAAAAAAATAAATAAATAAAACCTGCAAACACTTAAGATTGTACCACCATCTGCATGAGAGGTAGGTTGAATAGTCTATTGCTAGATTATTTGCTGACCCAGAATTGAACTCTAAACAAAGGGACATTACACCTTGTTTTCAAAATTCCTGGGAAAATTTAGCCCTTGAAATAGTGCTCCTAAACATAAGTGAGGCATGGGATTTTCTAAATCTGGAAGATTCTCTCAGCCTTCTTACTTCAGTGTTCCTTTTGCCTCATATCCTTTGTAATGAAAAGTGACAGTTGTTTTACATACTGGAAAATCTTGCCTGATTGGTCTCAGTTCAGTATCTGCAGGAGGAAATTAAGATTACACTACCCACTCATTAATGATGAAGTTCCTGTGGCTTTTTAATGGTGTTTTGCTTTAAATGCAAAGACACTGTGTTGGTGAACAAGATCACTACAGTAAATCCTAATGATCATTATCAGATCATATTTGTATTAATATGATCCGTAATTAAAAACTACTGCTTGGTAAAAGCAATTAAAACATTCCATGAGTAAATGCTGCTTCTTAAAGACCTTTTTTTGCACTTGATGAATGTCAGACTGACAGTTAAGAGGACTGATGTTAAACAATTTCCTGCAAATACTTGTCAATTAATTTTTTCATGTGAGATAGTTGCCTCGCAGTTGACACAGTTGGCTCTGCTCTTTCCCTGCTTGCTGAGCTGCATATCAGTGCTTTTACCCCTATATGCAGTGGGTACGCCATTTCCTTGCTTAGACTCAGTTGTTATCAGACTTCGTGCTTGGTTTTTGTCTTGTGTTGGATATTCTTCATTTCACTGTTCTCCCCTGCTCTGCCTCCCCAAATGCCTAGAAGAGCTGTGGAAGTAACTATACTTTTCTGCATTTGTTAGGAGTACGTTGGTTCAACTACTGCCCTGTTAACACAGCCCTGGTCCTGCAGTCATGGGCCCATGAGAGGTCTCTGCTCTTGTGGTGGATCCGATGTTCTTGGAAGTGCTCCAGCTTAGCTGCCTCCCTCTTCAGCGAACTAAATCCTATAAAACTTGTTGAGATACTAAGTGGAGGGGTAGTGAGGAGATGAATCACAGCACAGATAGTCTCATACTGCTTTACTGGCTTCTTTTTTGCCCAGTCCCTGCTCTGTGCACCGTTCCCCACAGGGCCTGCATGAATATAGCTGTAGAGAAACTGGTTCACAGTTTGTGGTACAAATATTTTTGTTTAATACAAGCGGTGGTGTAAGGAACAAGAGCAGGAGAAGGCTCACTCTTTGGCAAGTTTCTCATGCAGTGTCATCCTGGTTTTTGAGTGGTTCCTTGCTAAGAAGTGTGTTATTTTGGACCTCTTTGCAGGCAATTTTCATTTGGCAGATGTATTTAGACATTCAGAAATTTCTGTATCAGCCAGTGCACCAAGCATCTTTTAAAATATCTGGAAATATGTTGTTAAAAAGCATTGATTCCTTGTAAGAGATTGCATTAAAATATGGCCATTGCATAGAGTAATTAGCATTACAAGGAATCCAGTTGCTCAGTACAGTTAAACACGTGTACTTAATTCACCTTGCTTTCTGCTTGTGCATTTTTGTTGGTGATAAGCAGTATCTTAGCTTTAAATTAATAAAGGAAAAAACCCTCTATTTTACCGCAGCAGTTGCTATTTATGATTTAAAAAACAGGTCATGGCTGGCATCTTTGAAGGGCACAAGGGCTGAATGAAATGGTATTGCTGGGTCACCTGTAGGAGCATGGAGACTGCCAGAATTCCACCTTCATCTGTAAAGCCAGCACTGAAATAATGCACTTACACGTGGGAACAGTCTTGTTGACTGTACAGAACAGAGGAATTTGTATTTATAGCTGTTGTGTAATGTTGTAATTGTCATTCTCTCTCTCTATGGACAATTGATGGCAGATAAGATGAATGGGGGGTTTTTCAATCACTACTCCTATCTTGCCGCAATATTCTGTGTCAACAGGGACTTTTGGCTAACTAGCACACATTTATTCACTAACAAGGAAGGAAAAAATAATCCAAGTGAGTCTTCTATTTATTTTAATCACTTCTCTAAAATTATCGCAAACCACTTGTTTACTGGAAGCAGCCCAGCTTGGGTCAAAGAGTTAAGGATTATAACAATCTTGTTGCTTTTTCCAAGGCATTCATTATCTTAGAGATTTCAATGCAAAGAGAAAATGTTGCCTAATAGATTCCTATATCTGCCCTTTTTGAATTTCCTTGAGCAAGTCTAGGAGCCAATAATAGCTCCTGTACATTTTAACAGTCATTCGAAGTCTTTACTTTCAGAAGAATGTAAAATTTACTTAGGCATAAACCGAGATTCTGGGCCACAGACAGAGCCTAACATTGTTTCTTCTTGATAAAGCTTTTGCTGTTGTAAGGACAACACATGAATTTAAGTGAAGACGACAGCTCATTCTTGGCTTTCACTGCATGCAATATGCATCTTTTCACATCAGTATTTACAGCAGGCTTCTGCTTGCATCAGATTTCTCCAGATCGACTCTGCTAACATAATCTGATGCTAATAAAGAATAATAAAGGGCAACAATTTCAGATCTGCTGACAATAATCAGTGGTCCTGCCTTTCTAAGTGATAGGAACCTAGAGCTTGTTTTCCTAGAGGAGCCTCCTCTATCACAAGTGCTGATCTCTGATACCACCACGCTCTGAATTACAATGTGGTACCTGCTGGGAAGGCTCATCTCCGGCTATTTGTTTCTTTGGTGGCAGAGGTTTTTTCCTCCTTCCTGTTAAGCTCATTGCTGTGCTGCATTGGTATTCCAGCCAGCACAGCCTTGAGTAAACATTTCTGTGCCATCCTTCTTGTGCAGCGGGGTTTGCCCAGTGTGGGGGCGGTGGGAAGGGAAGCAGGGGAGCTGGTAAAACCCTGTGTTTCAGCATTTTTCCCATGCTTTTTCTCCTTAACTCCTCAGAGTTCAAGAAGGGGAATTATGTGCAACCTATCACCACGAGGGGCTTTTCCAGGAAATCGGTGAGGCGTCTGCGGGCTTTACAGGCTGCTTCCATGGGGAGCAATCTGCTGCCTGGCAGATGTGCACAAGGACCCAGAGTCCGGGCACTTGCTGAATTAGCTTCGTTCATAGCAGCATTATGTCACTGAGAGGCAGTAGGTAATCAGACAAAATAGGATAATAATAACCTTTTTTTCTTGGATATACAGAAAGCACCAACCAAATGGCCAAAGCCTACAAACTGACAGTACTTTATCTGCACCCATCTCAAAAGGGACACAGTGTGTGTATGCCTCTCCCTGGTATTGCTTCACGTAGAGCTGCTGATATATCCACCTTTATAAACCGTGGATTAGAAACTGTTAGCTTCAAATCTGTAATACCGATAGTTCCCTTAGGCTGGCTTCTGGCAGTGCCCTCATCTTTGCCGTTTATGCATCCTAGATAAGCTTTGAGAGAGAGATTTTCTTCATTTCAAACCCTTGAAAATATTACTCTGCTGAAGCATTGTTATTATGTTGGTAAATATATAGTGTTATACTTGCTCATGTCACTTTGTTTGGTAGGCATAGTAAAAACACTACTAGGAAGTACATATTTTCGAAGATTTATATAGCACGATGTCTGCTCTGTCATTGTACTCTCTCTGCAAATGAAACTGTGTTCCAGCAATCAGAAAATTCTTAAAACAAAGTTTCTTTCAAGAAGTCGTTTTAAAATAGTAGCTAGACAAAGGTTACAGTAGATTAGTAAATATGCTTGTAAAAGAGAACTCTCCCATGTACAAAAGACCAAATCCTGTCCTGCATGCCAGGCTTAAAATACAAAAACAGAGGGGAAGGTGTGATTGAAGTTCCCACTGGCCCCCTGGGAGAAAGTACTGCTGAACGTGTGGAGTCAGTAACAGCTTGTCACTGCAAACAGAGTACTGACTAAAAGGTGTCTTTGCCTTTCACCTTTTCAAAATGCTTGTTGGGAATTGACGAGCGCTGCGAAGTCAAGAAAAAAATCCAGATAACAAAAGAGCGACTGATTAGAAAGCCAAAGGTGGTAACTTCATCCTGCAAGTTACCATCTCCATTTAGTTCCAGTTAGCTGGAAATAATGATACTGTTGTGTACTGGTAACATCATATTCCCACCATCAGCTTGTTTTGGAGCAGTGCTGATGCTGTAGAAGACAACTTCTCAAAATCTCAGGTAAGTTTGATAAAATTTGCACAATATCTTATTTGTAGACCCAAATTTAAAGTTCCCCTCTCAATTTACATTATTCTGTTGCTTTAGAATAAGGGGATATGGGGAAGATACAAACAAGAATCTCTTGACAGAAGAGACCTCCTTTCATTACTACTTGTGTGTGGGGCAGTAATTTTTTTTTTTTTTCAAAGAAAATTCTGACTATTGTAGCAGAGACTGGTCCATTGAACCTTTAGATATGCAAGTTAGAGGTTGCTCACATTTGTGCTGCTGAAGCTAGTTGTGTGATTATTTTTTTTCACATATTGCTCATAGATGAGCTCTGAGAGAGCACATTGTGTGGAGCTGCTGACACAAGCATGCATGCTTCTGCTGACGATTGAGAAAACAAATGACTTTGTAATACAGCCCAAAGCTTCGATTTTGATCAAATATTTTATTAGCACTTACTTATGGTTTTCTCAGTGGCAGGTAGATCACTGGGAGAATAAGAGGGGATATTCTGAGAGAAGTACTAAGGGATGCAAGTTGTTCTCAGCCAGTATGGGGCAGGATTCCAGGATAGTGGACATCCAAACCATAATTTTAGTTCATTGAGTATTTAGGAATGGTAACTGTCCCAGATGGAGAGTTAGAATGACAGATATATGTCAGTGCATATTAATATAACTCAGTGAGCATGTGTTTATAGTACCAAAAATATGGGAAAAAAATTTAATCATTTAATCCTCAGTCAAGAGTACATTTTAACAGTAATGCCATGGACTCTCTTGGGCTTATGTGGAAGACAATTTTGACCCTGTAAGACAGACCAGGATCATAGGATGGAGGACTAAGTATAAACTCTAAAACTTGTCCAACAGTTAAGGAAAGCTTCAAAAGAGGGACTGGAGAGAGTATTCTGGGCCAGGGCCTGAAGGAGAGTATTGCTTATGCTGTTGTGTTCTGCCATTGTAATCATTGTATACCTGAGCCTGTCCCTGCAACAGTATTGGCTCACTGTCAGTAACGTGTGAATAACCATGTTGTAAAGGAAGACGTTGCAAAGTTGTTGCAGGCAAGAAGTTACGGAATGATGTGTCCACCAAAAATATAAAAGCATAGTAGGACTTGAATTTCCCCGTGCTTTCAGAGGAAGTTGGTATACTTCCTTAAGGCCCCGGGGGTAAAGTTCGTTTTGGATCACATGAAAACTGCTGATTGCAAATAAACCTTTGGCATAGTTGCAAGGCCAGTGTTTGCCCTTAGAAAGGAGTATTTACGTGATGCCCTAACATAGTGATGTTAGTTAAAACAATGAAGTATATTGTGATTTGAGTTTCCTGCATGTCATAGTCAATGAGTAGTGACTAGCTAAGTTGACATTATGCTGTGCTGTTGAGCTAGTTCTGCCAGATGAGGATGTGTATATGCTGGAATATGATCATTGACTGTGTGGAGTGATTCCTTGTTTCTGACATAATTGTAAGTGGGGAGTTATGGAAATATGACCATTGTTAAATGCAGTGTAATTACAAATCCCCGTTTTGACAGCACTGTGCTTACAGCATGAGTGAAAGGCTGTTATGTGGCTAAAGAAAGTAGGGCACTATACAATCTAGTGCTTGGCTCAAGTGTAGTCAGCGTGTTTAATGCGGTACAGAAAAAGGTTTTGGTCTGCAAAATGAACATCCATTCAAGGAAGGGTGGAGAACAGTTTCCTGGAAAGCTTTTTGATGGCTTCTACTAATGTATATATTCTTAACAGTTCCTTACTGGAGCCAATAAAATGACAAGTTTTTGAACTTAGGGTGCATCTCTTTTTGTTGTCAGAAATCTGTACTCTGCTACATCTTTGAACCCCAAACCTCTGTTATGCTTCATCATGATTTAGAACTGCTCACTTATATAGCTCTTGATAAATGCGTTTGCGAGAACAGAGAATGTTGTACCACATAAGCAACCCTCACCGAGGCCAGGTCCCAGGCTGAGTTTTCAGGAAGGCTGAACTGCTGACAGAGGAGCTAAGGAGACAGGTGGCAGAGACCATAATAATGCCCTTTGGCCTTTCCAATTTTTATTTTATTAACATAACTTACTGATCTTGCAGAAGAACCTTCTGTGAAGATACAAACCAGTATTTAGATACCTCTTTTCCTGAGTTTTTATCGTGGGTCTGTAAGTCTGCCCCATGACTGAGAGGACAGGACATATTCCAGATTAACATCTGCCCCATAAGCTTTCAATTTATAGAGAAAAGCTAAATTTTTTTAAAATCATCTCCTAGCACTGGCTGGGACACATCTGTGAACCTGTAGGAATCATACCAATTTATATGGGCAGAAAATTTGGCTATTGGATGCAAACCTTATGTGGTTTTGATGGGAGAGAGAATTTCCCTGTTGCCCGGTGCTGAGCTGTTGTGAGAAATGTGCCTGCTGGCACCTGGTCACTGCTTCAGCAGCAGAGCAGGGAGGGCCAGGACAGAGCTGTACAGAGAGCTGCGGAGCAGCTCCGGAACAGCTCCTGAGGAGAGTGACCTTACACAGTCCTTTGAGAAAGGAATAAAAGAGACACTCTTTCCACCCTGCCATCTCTCTCTGTTTAGAGGAATGCACAGAGGACAGAAGAGCTGGTGAGAAGTAACGTGACTCCCATGGGTAGAAATGAAATGGTTAAAGCAAAATGTGTCTTTCACCAGCAAGAAGTGGTGCCAGTACACTGGGTCTGTACTACACTCAAATGTTGCAATTGTCCACCCATCCCTGCCAATCCTTAGGGTCCAGGAGTAGTGCTCTACCCTTGCATGAAGGTCTGTTTGGCTCATTTTGATTAGTAGATAGAGGATAATACATTCGAGGCCCATGATACCAAACCTTGTGTTGCCACGTGTCCAGCACGGGATAACCATAGCTCATCTGCAGCCACCTGCAGTAAGCACACGTCTTGAAATGTTCATGTTTCAGTCTCTCCCGAAATGAAAGGAAACATGGAGACCTTTCATTCTGCGTGCTTGCTTCAAAGATTTCTTGTGGTGCTGGGCAGGTGGAAAAAGATATGAATAAACCTATTTCTTTTAGTGCTGCTTGTATTAACAGGCTTTGGTCTTCATGCTTGTCGTCTTGTAATTCTGATTTAACAACATTTATCAGTAGAAGATCACTGCAGGGTCTGTAATGATTATAGTTGTTCTAGCTGATAGTCTGAGACTATTAAATAAGCTCCAATTACTTCCCATTTGTTTGTGTTGTTTTTTCCCTCCAAGTAACAAAATGTAATCCTGAAGTTCATTATTATTCTTTGCATTGTATTCATCTAAATAGATTTTTCTACCTAATTAAGGCTGAATACATTTGTGTTAAACTGACCGTATTTTACAAGGATGTTTTCATTTGTATGTGAGGATGTCTTTGGTTTCTACCATCCATATTTTAATTATGTTTAATTTCTGTAGATGCCAGAGATCCTATTGTGTGTCCCAGCAATTCACTCTCGGCTGCTCAAGATTGTTTAGATTGGAGTTGGAATAGATCTCAAAATGAATTTACGTGGAAACTAGTAAATAACAAGTTACCAGGAAGCAATTTCAACTGTTTACCACTGTTTTGAAAGATACAAAGTACATATTGGCTGAATTTTGGATCAAAGAAATAGATATGAAAGCCGAGGAATTTAGTTCAGATTAGCCATGTGAATTTTTTATGGAGTGGGTCACTGAGAGGGGGAGGCAGGAAAAAAAAAAAGGATGAGCAAGTTGGCTGGTAATGGGCATTCAGTGTGGTTATTGTGTCCATACTCTGAATATTCAAATGATTAAGCTTTATTCCATTACTTATTTTGTGTTACTTATTTATATATGATCCCTCTGGGGCACCTTTGTTAAGCAATGAAGCAGTAGAATTTGGTGATAATTAAAAATGCAGAACATCACATTTTCATTTCCATATGAGAATAGCCATCAGGAAAAACAACCATGTAGATATACTATTCTTGACCTTATCTGCAAGCTCCTGTCCCACGACCCAGAAGATGCTGTTGTGCAAGCCCAAGCCCCAGCCCTGTGTGGACATAGTGCTGTGCTGTGCCATCCCCTGGGTGAGCCTCCTCAGGAAGGAGTGAGAATAGCACAAGTAACCCAATGCCTGATAAAAAGTTATGGGCCATTAGTATCTGCTGCTACAGTACAAAGCTGCCTGTCTTTTCAAACGCTGTGTGAGGGTCCTGTTCAAGGGCCACAAAGTAATAGACATTAATATAAAATGTCACTTGAATTACCTTTCCTTTGAGAAAGGACTGGCTTCTTTGTAAGCTTCTTCATGTCTGAACTCTTTGTTGGGAGGATTACAAGATCCTTTTTCTCTTGGGAAGAAGCTGTAGGAAAATAAACCTCCAGGGTTTTCCTGAGCTTCCTCAGAAGCTGCGTTTTGCACTGTCAGGCCAGTCCTCCTTCATCTCTTTCCTAGTTTTGTGGTGAATTTTGTTTAAAGATGTGGTTATGCTGAAATGAATCCAGCAGGCTTAATAATGCCGGTTAATGTTCCAGGACAGTTGCTCAAAGGGAACGGTCTTTTAAGGGTTTGTTTGCCTGGGAATGGAGTAATGTGTCGTGTCTTGCAAGGGTAGCTTCCCTTGCCTGCATCAAGGCAGAGTTAACTGCACCGCAAAGCAGAGGCAGAAACTGTTAAAACGTGTGTGTGTGTGCATACGGATGTATGTGCTGGCAAAAAAAGCCTGCCCAAACGCAGTTAGTAGTGGTGTTGCTTTGGTGAGTTTGACTGGGACAGACCCTTGCCAAGGGAAGGGCTGCGTGTGTTAGTCTGGAGTTTGTTGATGAGATCAAGCATCCTTTGAAAGGGAAGAATATGCATAAAGTGGGGGCAGTTACTGGTTATAGATCAAGATCTGCTACAGATTTAATAAATTTGACTACTCTGTCTTGTCTTCCAGTCCTCCTGTGTAAGTACAAATTTTCCTGAGAAATTTAAATTAGCAGGAAGCAAAGTTGTCAGTTTCTGAAATACTATGGATCTGTGCTTTCACAGCTCCCTCTAGCAGTATTCTGAACTTTTAAATAACCAGATGAGTATGTGAAATTACTGTATAGCTGTTCATATAGTTACTGTGCTAAGCTGGAGTAAATGTGAAAATCTGTTTGGACTCTTGGGGGGTGTAATATTGTTTTATTCCCTAATCTAAATCACTCTGAAAGTAAGTTACATGTTAGCAAGAAACAGAAAAAACAGCTTGAGGACAGCAGCCAAAGTTTTTGTAGCTGCTTTCATTCTTTTTCAAAGCAGAACATTTTTCCTTAATATACAAATAATATGTATGCAAAAAGGAAAAAAAGCAACTTCTATTTATGATATTTTCACGATGTTCTTTCTAGTGTTTTGGAACACACTGCTGAAGTTGATGTTGAAAAAGAAAAAAAATTCAATGGTAACATTTTTGGAAAGGAAGTGAAAATTAATCCTCCAAACAATCCCTAACCAATGCAGATGTTCCAGCATGGGGTCCCCCGTGTCTGTGCATTTTGTGGTGGTCCATCTGTTACTCTGCAGTCTTGCAAGTACAAGTGAAAAATATGGGCTAGCAGTGCCTGTAAGTATTTGTTAGCACTCAGTCCTGAAGGACTCATCCTTTTTCAAGTATAAGGAATCCTCCTTTTAACCCAAATGATTGCTTTTTCTCTTAATGTTTTTACGTAACAGAAAGGACTGTATTTGAAACAATTAGATCATTTGTCTTTACCAGCTTGCAAGTTCAAAGTCAATAAATTTGTTTTCACCTTTTGTATCTCCCTTTTTAACATCAGGTGTAAAGTAACTTAATGTATTTCTTACAAAATGTTTCTCACAACTCTTCAGCCGCTAACAATTGAAGTACAATGTACTCATTACAGCAAAATGGAAAAACATATGGAAAAATCAAAAACATTAACATCTGCCGTCTTTTCTCCATCTGCTCCCTTTGGCCATGTTTTTGTCTAAACCTGCCAAAAGTACTGCCTTTCCAAGGGTCTCGTGTCACATCAACCACGTCTTTGACTAAAGTTCACAATTTCTTGTTCCTTTTGATGGCGTGGCAGGGCATCTGCGTCCCTGCAGCTGTATGGCGACTGAGCAGAGCAATGGTGGTTGTGTAGTTTGAAACATGTGGATGTGGTACGACAAGCAACAACAGGGTGAGTGCTCTGTCCGGAGCCGATTTTGTAACAGCAGGGTCCTACCCTAACTGGGAAAACACCTTGCTTGACCCAGTGGCCTTCTGAGTCATTAAAATGTGTGTCTTTGAAGGATGTTGAAAGCCATGCTGTTGAGCACCGGAGATGATACCTGCTGTGATGCTCAGCCTCTGGCCCACAGTGGGCTGCAGAACACAGGTGAGGTGCATGAAGCTCCTCCAGAGTCAGCAGCATCAGCCCCACATGCTCAATCATCCTGGAATGGGCTCACTTGGTCTGACAGTGGGAAGGGAGAGAAGATCTAACCTGTTCTCCTGCCTTTCTCAGCAATTCTTTGCTGTGACTTTCTTTTTCAATTATTATTGTTGTTATTTTTGTTATTCTAAGAATGACCACATATTCTATACTGACCATGACTTCTGTAAGCATCTAGCAGAAGAGTGAGCATTTGGACAATTCCAGGCAAATGCTCTGTAGTTTTACTTTACAGTGATGGAGAAAGATGTTTTTTCTTAGACTCTTGCAGAAAAGGAGAATGGAGTGAAGCTGCTTCCCACAATGGCCTCAGGAATCAGCTGTGGGGCTGAAGTTGCTGTGCTCCTTAGTCTGGCAGCCTGCAGCTACCCATGGAACAGGTAGTCTGAAGAAGTTTCTTTGGCCATGTGCCAAGGGAGATCGGTGCCCAGCTGTTTCAAAAAAGGGGATGAATTTGGATTCTCACTGAAGTGTGAAAAGTATTTGTAATTTCTGCTCTTGTTCTGAAGACCATAGTGTAATGTTTCTAGTTCTGCTGGAGGAAAAGGTTTTGATTTCCCCTAAGAAACAGCCCTCGAATACACAAATGTTAGAGCAGAGAAAAAAGGATTTAGTCCAGGAGCAGCCCTTGCTTGTAGAGATGCCATCCTCTGACTCCTCTGACAGTTTGGAAGGTATCATTATTGAATAATTAGTAAGCATTTCAAAACAATATGTCACAGAGCTGTAATTAATATTGAACCTAAACTTGTTTTAGTTATCTTCTCATAGTGCTGTTTAAATTCTTCTTTGTCACAGAACAGGTAAAATAGGTAGTCCTATAAAAACTGACCAAGTTTTTTCTTTGAGGCTTTGACATATGATGCAGATTTTGAAGCTGGCCATCATCTCCTTGAGCCACGAGCTGGTTTGGAGCCTGCAGCAGCACAGCTCACCCCAGCAGCGGCAAGGGTTGGCACCAGCTCTGGGCGCATGTTTTGTCTCAGACGTGCATGATCCTGCATGGCTGCCCAGTGATTGCATATTTTCCCTTGTGATCAGTAATTGTTAGGTATTTTATTCTGTAACAGAAGGGAAAAAAAAATCATCTACATTTTGTAGTGCAGAGGTTTGATTTATATCTGGCCCTAAAGGCCAGCTTGTCCAGTACTTTGTATTTAGAGGAAAGTCTGTGTTTTGATGTTGCTCGGTGTGTGCATATGCATATTTCTGGTTTGTTTTGCTGTGTCTTTAAGGTAAAAAGCTTTGGCAGCTTTTTGAACATGAGAATATGTTCTCAGTACAAAAAAGACAGCAAATCCCTCCATGCTGAAGAGAAAATCAGTTGTGTCAGATAAACTGAAACTGTGAACACTTGCCATTCAGGGCTTGATTGCACATGGTCCATCCATCTGTGTAGTATTTATAGGATTTCCTTGATACAGAAATCATACAATGGATAAGTTTTTCTGAGAAAGGATTATTTTCTTATTGTTGGGAGGAAGTACTCAGCATAATGCCATGAACATCTTTTGCAGACAAACGCAAGCTCTCACTGTGTGCCTTTGTGAACTGATCAGTGTTTTCTTTCACTTTTCTGCCAAAGCCTCTCCCACAGGACCCATATAGTGGCACTGCATTTCGGCAGGCGTGGGGTGGGGCATGCTGGAGTGGTGCCTTCCTTGTGATATGGACTCTTCCCCTTGGGTCTGGTGTCTCAGATGGATCCCTCAGCCACACAAAGTCTGTGTGCCCTTGCTGTCTGCAGAGCTGGTGTGCATCAGGCCTCTGAGGCTTGTATCTCTGCTCATTTATATGCACGTGAGGTTGTCCCTTTGAAAGCAGATTTGAAATTGGTCTGGTGTTGACTTTTTGCATATTGCAAAAATTAACAGTCACACTGCCTAATCCTGGCTGTTGGTGGAGGCACCCCTTCCAGGGTCAGTCTGAAACTACACGAGTTGGTTCCTAATGGCTTTGTAGCATATTCTAGTCTTACAGCAGGATACCCCAGAGAGAATGTGCCTGTTTATTGGAGTTTCCTCTTGGTCAATATTGCAGCCATAGTCCTTTAGGACTGAGGGTAGAGAACTGTACATGAAAGATGACGTGAGAATTTGTGATCAGGGTTTTCTAAACTGGGCAAACCCAAATGCAAATTTGTGCTTGAACCTACTTAACTTAGAGGCAAATATACATGACAGATGCAAATGAAGAACGTGTGGAATGAGGCAGTCTGCAGGCATGTAAACTACCTGGGCTCTGGCTGAGCAGGTGTGTGCTGTACTTGCAAAGCTTTTAAAAGTGTTACTAGGCTGTCTTAAAATCCATTTGTCATTACAGACCACTGTAAAGTTATTCCAAATTCTCTGTATTTGTGCTGGGTACAGTAAGCAGCAGCTGCTCTTGGGTTTGTAGCAGGTGACAGCATCAATATGTTCCGTGGTCTTCTCAGTAGGTTGAAATGGCTCTACCTCCATCTCTGCAGGAACCTGAGCTTTCTCTACTGAGATAGACAGGACTTTGCACTCAATCAGTCTTGCAGTACCTGAGCCCCAGACCCTCAATCACCATAGATGTGGTGGCTAATGTATCCAAAGAGCATGTATTTTGTGTGACAGGTTTTAATAAAATGCCCTGAATGTGGAGTTTGGAGAATTAAAACCTGTGTGTTCAACAAGGACGAGAATTTGGAGCAGAACTCAGACTCTCTCATTACATGCAATGGCTCTGAGCTTAAAATGTTATTTTTGCATTAATGTTGTATTATTATTTTTAGCATCAATGGCAATCAGTATGTAATTGGCAATGATCTCATGCACGCTCCTGGGTACAGACTGTTCTTTCCCAGTTTGGGAGTGTTTGCTTGTTACTGCTGAACTGCAGCCTGCGCACATGGAGAAGAGGCCCCACAGTCATTAGAACTCTCCCTGCCAGCGCTCTTACCTTTGGGTACTCGGCAGTTAACCTCTCCATGTATCTTCTGAGAACCAGATAAAGTTAGGACTGAAAATTTGTTTCTGGAAATCCTTCTTTTACACCTGCGTTCTGTGATAGATATCCACAGTGTCACAATTGAGCTTTGAAATATGGTGCCACAAAGTGATGAAAAGCCTCCAAAGGTTTCTTTATAAAGGCTGTAAACAGAGCTGGCTTTTAAAATGTAGGAAAAAAGACTTTAATCTGATCCTGTGCCTTTCTGTGAGAGTGGAATGGCTTTCATTGGCGTCAAGAGCAGGAGTGGGTCATTACTGAGCTACAAACACAACCCCCCATGGGAATTGGGCACCGTTTTTGCTGTTAGACCCAAAGGGAGACTGTGTCACTCTGAGGCTGCCAGAGCAGCATGTCCAAGATCACATAGAAAGGGAGTGTTTTGCCTGTAGTGTAGTGAAAGCACAGTTGAAATACATCCTCTTGGGCAGCATGTGTTGTGTTTGAGACCTGCAATATTTTATAGGGTAGGCTCCCAAATGAGCTGGCTTTGGACAGAGCCTCTTCTGATCTATGTCTGTTCTAAAAAGAATTACTCTATTGCAAAGACAAAAATGATGCTTTCCACAATAACATTTTTGTGTGTTCTGTGGATGAGATTAAGTGTATACAACAAAAAAATAGCAGTGTCAGGTGTTGGTTTGAAAATACTGCTTTCATCTTTGCCTCTGGATATGTACAGGCTATATTTATAGCCTCCCTGCTTCTAATTCAGTCCTGGTATAACCTTCAAATTTTTCAGTATATTTGATATGATTTGCAAGCACAAAGAGAGATGCTCCTAATGAATAGCTGGACAAAAGTTAAAAATACGATGTTTGAAACAGTGAACCTGATAATGTACGTCCCATGGTACAGTCAGAACCTGGAATGCCTGGTTTCAAGATGATGTTTCTTTGGGATGATTTTGTCCTCATTTGAATGTCTTGGACATCCATGTCAAATAAAGTCTGCAATTAATCCAGCACTGTAAAAATTAAATATTGCAGACCAAGTAAAACCCATCCTCCTGTAGCCAGCTGAAAACCAGATGTGCTGCTTTTGTTTGTACCCCTGAACTTCACAAATGAACACAATTTATTGTCTGCAGCTGCTGCTGTTTTAAGCTCAAAGTGCTGAGCCTCATTTCCCCTGCACTGGAAACATATGTAGGTTCTGCTGTCACATATGGATCCTATCTTGAAATCATTATGCCGTAAAAATCACGCTTGGCTTTGGTGAAAGTTATTGTGAGAGGGAAATGCAGATTAAAGGTGGATGGAGATTTCTGGGTTTGTGGCATTTAACACTTGCATCAGCAGGTGTGGGATCACGTGTGAGGCTGGAATATGACTGTCCAACTGCGGTATTTGTTACAGATTCTTATTTTTCAATGTGTATCTATAGCTCTTGGTGGGTACAGTTGTTTTACAAACTGCGCTTTATTTTTAGTCCTTGTTCCTCCCAAAGAGACATCTCTGCAGACACCGCAGGTCCTCTGTGGCGGGGAGGTTTTGTGGTGTTTGCCATCCTTAGTTTTCATCTGCCTTTGAAGCATTTAAAATTCATTTGTCTTTTTGAATTCCAGCATGTAGACTTGGAAAAGCGTTTCCCAGAGGGGGGCCAAGCACTTGAAGGAGGATAACAGTTTAAAGATGTGAACCTTACTGTAGTAAATCTGCTGTTTACTTTGCTTTTTTTTCTCCTGAGGTTTCCTCAGGACTCTCTACGACTCTCTGCAAGGGTAGTACACCGGCCGAGTGGGAGCGTTCTGCATCAACCCCCGGAGCAGTTGTTAGTTAACACCTTCACTGGCCACTCATGGGCAGAGGGGTGGGAATATGGAGAGCGAGGATCCCACCTGAAACATCACATAAGTATCATGTCAGATGCTGTTTGAAACTGAAAGGGACCCAAATCTCACCCTCTGAGGCTTTTTCAAGCTCGAGAGATGTTTGGGTGGGACAGGAGGGCAGAGCGAGGGGCAGGGCTGTGGACCCCTCTGGACAGGGGAGGGTGCGTGCCTGGTGCTCTGGGGCAGGCTCACCTCTCCTTCATGGGGAGTAGGAATTACCATGAAAAACTAACAACAGTGAACATCTTCTCTCCCTTCCCCTTTATCAACATGTCATTTGCTGTACAGATCAGGATTTATTTTTTTTTTTTAACTTTTTAAGTGTTTGGTTTTTTTTAAAGAAAAATTGTTTAGCGAGAGTCAAACTGTGAGAGGGAACATTGCCAAGATACACAGAAATATCCCATCACAGCATCGCTTTTGGAGACCTTGGAAAGAGTTTAATGCAGAAGGCAGGTTTTGGTTGGCTTGGTTTTTTTTGTTGTCCTGTCATTGCAGCTAGGTATTTTTGCCCTAAGTTGCAGAATGCTGGAATGCTCCAGTCACAGATAAAAACTGCTTTAAACTGTGTTAATGATGCAAACTAACAAAAGGGATGCTTTGCATTACCGTGGAGTGGTGTCCCTGTAGCTCTCTGCACTCTGCTGTTGTTGAGAGGCAATGAAAAAAGTTCACATCTGCTCTTTCATAGTTTTGTTTGTGTTTTACTACTTACTTTGTTGAATCTTAAGGATTACTGGTAAAGAATAGCTCAGGATGTGTTTGGGATCTATTAATGGAATTAATAGCATCTTGGATGCCTCTGGTATTTAAGTTTTCAATAACGGGGGGACAAAACAGTTGAAAGAGACAAAGGAAAGCTCTGGATAACCTGCTTTGGTTATGGATTACTCCATCCACACATTTACCTCAACACTTTTGTGTCTCATGTAGTTATTCTCACTTATCCATCCAGATATCTGCAACTTCACATATCTCTATGTATTCCTGCCTAGATTGGAGGGCTGATAGAATGTCCTGCTGTCAAAAAGGGAACAGTATATATGTGTTAAAGGGTAATCACAGTGTGATCAGTGTAATTTAAATTAGACATACAGCTATATATGTATGTATATGTGCACAAGAGTGCAGGACATCTTGCATTTAATGATTTGGTGAGGGAAAAAGGTGAATTTTGGCACCAGCTTAGAGGAAGCGTGACAGCACAACAATTAAAGTTTCTGAGCTATTGCACGTATATAAATCCAAGATCCAAGTGCTTTAAAATAAAGCAAGTCAAAATATACAAGTGGCTTAGCTGAGCTGAGGTTTTGGAGTTAGCTAAACAACAAAGGGAACTTGACAACTATCAAACGTCTGAAGTCTCAGAGCAGCAACACCTCAGTGGAGGTTTTGGGTACGATGATGTTAATAAGCTTTATGTTTGTCTGGCTTTGCAGTTTGCTGCCGATTTTGGAAGGGTCTTTTTCTTTGAAGAAACACTGGGGATAAAGGCTAAGTGAAGGGAGCTGACCTCTGTAAATAATTTGGGGATAGAGAAAAGGAGGCTGAAGGGAGACCTTCTTGCTGTCTACAACTATGTAGAAGGAGGTGGTAGTGAGGTGGGGATCAGTCTGTTCTCTCAAGTAATAAGTGATAGGACAAGAGATATGGCCTCAAGTTGTACCAGTGGAGGTTTAGATTGGATATTAGGAAAAATTTCTTCATGGAAAGGGTCATGAGGCACTGGAACAGGCTGGCCAGGGAGGTGTTTGAGTCACCATCCCTAGAGGGATTTAAAAGACATGTAGCTGTGGCACTTATGGGCATGGTTTAGCGGCGGACTTCATAGTGTTAGGTTTATGGTTGGACTTGATGATGTTGAGGGTCTTTTTCAACCTAAATGATTCTGTAAAAAATGCTATTCTTTTTTCTCCTTAAAAGACAAAAGACAGAAAAATGAATTTGATTGCATGTGTGCCCTTAAAAATCAGAAAGATACATTTTTTTATAAAAAGATACATTCCATCCAAACTAGAAATACTTAGTTTAAAAATGTTTGGGGTTTTTTGTGTGTGTTTGGTTTTGGTTTGTTTTTGTTTTTAACAGCTCTGCATTCCTCTGTGATAGCTAAAGCTACTTGTGATCTGGAGATACTCATGGAGAGAGAATTACTTCAGTCACTCACAGAACCACATCTTCTAATGAATAATCTATTCAAACATTTCTCATTGCTGAGCTGCAGAGGTCAAAATGATGCTGACTGCATGTATGGCCTTGGATAAGTCATTATCTTCCTCTCCTTCCTCTGCAAAACCTGACTGTTAAATAGTTCCTCACAGAAGAGATGTGGGAAACAATTAACTAATGCTGGTAAAATGTTTTGAATTCAAAATGTATTTCATAGGTGCTTAGAGTGACTCCCATCAGCCATCTTTACCAGATACTGTTATTTACTAGGCTCTGATTTTTGGGTCTTTCACTAGTGGGAATAAAACAAGACAGATTCAAAGTCTGTCAGTATTTATACTTCTGCCCTCAGATGTTTTAATAACAGTTCCCCATTGATTTAACATGCTGTCGATCCCTTTAATAAATGGAGATATTTCCTGTTCCACGAATCTAAAAATCGTGTCCCCCACTAAGCTGAGGACTAGTTTCTGTGGTCTGATAGCCACTCCTGGCAATCAGCCACGTTCCCATTTGATAGTAAGATACATGTACAGGTGTCTCTGTTTTGTTCCAGTCTGTCACATCTTTTCTAGAGCAGATTGCCATGTTCTCTGCTGTCTCCAGGATCCCTGGGGTAGTCCTTCTTTTTCTTTGGTGTTTTAAACTTGCTCTGCTGTCGATGGGTTAGGAGGAGTTCCTGTGGTAATAGGTGGAGGTGAGGGTGAAACTGTGAAGCAAAATGTTATTCTGCATCAGACAAGTATTTCACTTGGTCTATTGCTTTTCCTTTATATGATATATTATGGATGTTGCGATGTTACAGTCTATGTATTTATAAAGTGTGCCCAGCATGGAGAAGAGGACCATGGTGGTTAAGAGCTGGCTCTGACCCTACTGGAGAGCATGAGCATCTGCAGCTGCTCACCCTGACACCCAGGGCTTGGTTTTCTGCTATCTATTGGATGGTATTTGATTTATGTTTTTATTTAAGAAATGCTTGTAATGCATGAGATGTGACTATTTTTAGTAAGAGGAGTATAATTTTTCTCCCCATTTATAGGATGGCTATTTTTCCCACCGACCGAAAGAGAAAATGCGAACAGACAGCAATAATGAAAATTCAGTACCCAAGGACTTTGAAAATATTGATAACAGTAACTTTGCTCCCAGGACTCAGAGGCAAAACCACCAGTCTGAGCTGGTGAAAAAACCCCTTAGCAAGCAAAAGGAGCACTTGAGAAAGAAGCTGGAAGAGGACAAGATGAAGGAGAACTTACTGCTGGGGAAGAACTCCAATGAGGTGGTGCAAGTCAGTGATGATGCCAGAAAAAACAGCAGCAGCAGCATCAACAACAACTTGAAGGAGATTCACAGCCCTCCCAGACAGCATCCTTTAAAAAAAAGTGGGAACAGCTCCCCTGAACTGAGATATGACCAGACACCAAAATGTGAGGTAACAGGCAAAGAGGCAATCTCAGCCATGTCCCGGGCTAAGTCTAAGCAGTGTCGGCAGGAGATCGCAGACGTGTATTGTCAGCACAAGCATGGAAAGCTGATGCCAGAGAAGGTCACGCGTTTCTGTACGCTGGAGGGTAAGTTGGTAGATGGAGGAGAAACAATGTGGTATCTCAAGGGAAGGACTGTGTAATTGAAATAGCCTTCTGATGACAAATTGTCTTTATTGCAGGAATGTTTAATATACTTAATCTGTGAAAAGAAGAAAGTATTTGGGAGGATTTGAGGATGTTTAAAACAGAGTTAAATGGATGTCACAGGTTGTCACAAGATCCTTGGCAGATTCCTATAGAATGTCTTTTCACTTTACTTGCACTAGATTTTTATTAGAGTATGTGATCTAGGTATTCAGCTGCTACTCCTTTTTCTTTTAGTTCTTAATCCACAGGCACAGAGAAGAATAGTTGAAGTCTTGTCATTCTGTAGAGGAGCTGTGTGCCTTTTGGGGGTCAGGGGACAGCCATGGTGAATTTTGGTGCCTTATGCTAACGGATAAATAAGTGGCATTGTTGTTTTGACCATGTGGCCATTTTTCTGGCACCGTGGAGTCCTGGCTAATCACATGGATTGCTAAGTTATTTGATAACCCAAATAATTATCAGAAGAATAATTTTTAAAAATTTCAAAAGATGGGGAAAAAAAAAATCTGATTTTGTGTCTCACTTCTATTTTTAATGTTCTTCAGTGAGCAAAAGTAATTTGCAAAATGACTGTTGTAGAGAGTTAGTTACCTCTGCTAACCTAAGCCAAGCTTTGATTTGTTGCTTTAGGTTCCTCCATGCAGTCAGATACATGAGGTGTCTCTCATCTTGCTGTCGGTTTGCATGTGTGAGCTGACCTTTTCCTGCTTCCCTGTTTTCAAGAAGAGTGCTTCATGTGCCACCATGCATTTAGCTTTAAGCTTCTCATACACTAAAGTGCCTTTTTTTGTTGTTAAATAAAAAAGCATTGATCAGTTGATCAAAGTAGGTATTGATCAAGGAACAGCATTAGCTGCAGCAGCACTTGTTTATACAGCAGTCCAAAGTCCCCATCCTGTAATTGGCACTTCAGCCCATGCTTGTAAGGATATTCTGATGACTTTGTCCAAGCTAAAAGTGCAGGGGAACTTTCATAACTGAGAATAGGCCTTGCTTTGACCTGGTGAGCCATGGGGATTAGGGGATGTTTAGTTTCTTTCAGTAGGAGTATTTGGTTACATCCTCTAACCCCCATGGCTTACCTGGTTATTACACTGTCACAAAGCAGTGGTTACTACTGGGTGGTTTCAGTGTGTGAAGGAAGAGGATCCATGTTGCTATTGCCTAATTTAGGAGGCTAAACTCCCTGTGCAGACAGTGGAAAAAAGGAGGTGCCCCAAAGGATGTTTCCAAACGAGCATGTAATAGGAAACTTAAGCTTTTATTTTAGATAACATATATTACCAGGATGAATGGTATGAGCATCCCATTCCCCACCCCAGAGCATCTGGGACTGGTTTGGTTTGGTTTTTTTACTTTTTTTTTTGCCATGTCTCTTTTGGTGTCTTTTCTCTCTTTCTTATCATAGCAATACTCAAAATTGTTAAGCTGGGTGGGCAAACATTGGAGATAAAGAATTAATGGAACAGGCAGAAGACTTGGTGTTCAGAGGGAAGCAGGGAGATGGGCAGCAAAGGCAGCACAAGTTTAAGGGAAGATAAAAGAACAGTTGAGAGGTAAGAACTGAGCAAAACCAGACATGAGTGACAGGCTGAGCATCAGTGAGTACCTACTGCATGCCCCTGAGGTCCCACCAGGGTACCACTGGTGAAATCCACTGTGAGAAGCTTGTCCTTGGCATCCTTTACTCCTCTTCTCTAATGACAGGAGAATCAGCTGTGGTCTGCAAGAAAGCTGGTGGAGGTCAGCACCTTGCAGACACTGTCCTGCACTTCTCAGGATCAAGGACGTATCTTAGTAATGTCATCAATACCTTGTGTAGGGTAGATGCATCACATGTACAAATACACAAGCGATGTCCTGGAGAGAGCTGAAAGATGTGTTGTCACTTGTGTGGGCGCTCAGTGCAGCTGCGTGCGGTTTGGCACACACTGTGATTCCATCCCCTGCCTGCTAATCTGTCTCCCAGGGATGCAAGGTGACTTTCCAGAAGTTCTAAACAACTACAGTTCTTGAAATCAGGCTTCTCAAGAAATACTTATTGCTTCTTTTTAAAATGGAGATTATAACTCATATGCCCTGCAGTCAGGATAATAGCATGGTCTTAGAACAAAGAACAGTGTCACCTTTTACACTTGCAGCCTTTCAGCATGTATGTCATTGCACGTTGATATAAATGCTTCCTTTGAAATAAGATGTAGCAAAAGGTCCAGGAAAACCGGGAGCTACATGACTAGAGAAATGGAGAAGTTGTTTAAATATGATTTTATTGTAAAATACATATTAATTTAGTAACAACTCGTTAAAAAATGAAGCGTAAAAAGACCATGGCTACGATTTGTAGGTTTGCAGTGCTGGAGTTTCATTTAGATTTTTATTTTTGGAATGATGCTTGTCTAAAAAATAATTGAAGGATGTCTTAACTTAGCCAGGTGGATCCTTGTGGAAAATATTGACTTTTCTTTGCCTTGAGGTTATTTCCTCCTGCCTATGGTGGCAGCTGAAGTTAAGCACTTCAACAGCCAGATTTCCTTGGCAGAAAATCTGGACATCCTGTTATGTACAGGACTTCTTTAGACCAGATCTGGGAGCTTTGCTGTGGGAAGTGATCAAGCAGCAGCATTCTGAATGGGACCAGAGTTGCTTATTCAGTAGGTGCCGGTGCGTAAGCATATTGGGACATCAGGCCTATGGAGAACTTAGAAGTCACTTCTCAAACGTCTGACTACATGTTAAGACATGTCAAGGCAAGCATGTAGGAATCCCCCAAAAATGAAGGTGACCAGTGCCTACCAGAAGGAGATATCTATCTGTCTATCTATATGAAAAACTTGGTAGGTGCCCTTTAACAGCCCTCTTAAAGATATATTGCCTGTGTTGTGCTCTCAGGTCTCCTCCCCACTGCAGAACATAAATACTGTTGTTCATTCACAGACTGGCTCCATCCCTCACCAAAGGTATCTTCATCAGCTCCAGAGGTCCTTTAAGGGAGTTGCTCTTGGTTAGGAGATGTTTATTTAGCACTGGCCATCCATTTTGGGGGATATAAGACACCCCATTGTTAGGATCACTGGTACGGGGAGGTCTGGGTAGAGATCTTGCCACTTTATGCATCAAAAAAGCTATATGCTATTTGTCAGCAAAAGTCAGACATCTGTCGACTGAGTCTATGTATTCAGTATGTGAGGGCTATTCCATTCAGTTTGGTTTGAAAAAAGGTTTCCTGTCTGTTTTCAGCAGAGCTGTGAACTATAAATATTTATGCATTGAGGCAGCACATTCATCCATTATCCCAACATATAGACATGTTCCTAGTGCTGTGGTTTCCATTGAGATGTCATCCAGCATTTAATCCCCTTGGATCCTGTCTCAGCTGATCAAAACCACAAAGTTGCTAAGTGTAGCTATCAATCATGGACATGACTCCATCCAGCTGGATTGTCATAAACGTTAAGTGATACATTCACTTGAGTGATCATCAATGGGAACAAGATCTTACAAGCTATTTCTTTTTTAAGTAATTATTGTTTCCAAAGCCAACAGACAAAAGAAGTTGAATGTAACTATCTTCAGTGTATAAAAGAAAGAATTGTTAAAACCAAGAGCATCATGTTTACTACCTGTTTGACATGCAGGCATTACTTCCATGAGAACAAGAGGACATGGCTGCAGTTCCTCTAAGGACTTTGCAGAGAGACAGCAGAGACAACACTGCTGAAGCAGCAAAATGGGACATGGCAACTTTACCAGTTACCTGGCTGGCGGAGCATGCGAGCCAGCATTTCCCAACAAGCCAGTTCTGAAAACTTGGCACAAGTTAATACAGAACAAGGGACTGGTGTCAAAGGCTTCAGATACAGTGTCAGTCTCTACTCAGAAGGAATGTTTGGAGTTTGTAGAAGTGTGTTTTAAGGGAAAATGCAGTTGGAGGAGGTAAGAGGGGAAAGTAGGTTCAGCACAAGGTTAGATGAGGAAGGGGCACATCCAGTCCTATGCAGGTTGAGGAGAGGGTACAAGGAGACATCCTTTCAGAGAGTGCATTTCTTCTCAGGAGGTGCAATATGGAGATCAGCAACCTGTGGACAATGTGGCAGATTGTTTCCTTGCTGGAACTGTATCTAGGCTGGTCCTATATAGGCCAGACTAGAGACACTCGTTGCCCTGGTGTGCCAGACTCACTTCTGCTAACCAAAGCTATAGGTGGACCTGGACCAGCTGCCTCCCTTCTTTGTCTGCCATCATACACGAATGGCTCTCCTCTTGTGCAGAGGTACTGGGAAGAAGCAGAACTTTCAATGTGAATTCTTAACTCTAAAATAAGGTTCACTCTGTACCTAAATAAACTTGTCTTTCACAAAGCACAAGTGACCTGATCTATGCCATGTTTCCCCCAGCAGAATCCCTTATGACCATGGGCAGGAGTATGGTTTAGAATGGCCACTGTGACCCTGACTGCTAAGATTGCTGCCCAGATTATTGGGCAGCAATGCAATTACAATTAGAAACAGAAAGAAGAAGAAAGCCCAGCTTCTGACCCACTGTCTGCATTCAGTCCCTGAATTCTCTGTTTTTTACTCCTAGGTGGATCAGGGTAGTTTGTAGCTCTGAATCCCTTGCCTTGCAAGTTTTCTGGTGATACACCAAGGTTCCTTCTTGTCATTGGCACCAGGTACCATGAGTCATTGCAGGCATAGTGCCAAGTGGTATCTGCATCAGTTCTTCTCTGGGCCAGCTTCTGTAGGCTGCCTTATCCCCAGGGGAGACTCTGGCCTAATACTTATTAGTTTTCCAACTGGGTTTATGCTTGACCTGGACCTAAAGTCCTAGATAGACCAAAAGTATGTAACAGGTTTTTTTGAGGGATGTTTTCTAAGATGTAGTTCTGGCAAAAGAGAATTCCCTAGGAAAGCAGAAAGCCTCGAGTGAGCCTTATTTATTTTCCCTTGGCTCTTCTGTTGTCTTTTTTTAGTTTATAAATCAAACAGGTTTTCTGCTACCTTCATCCCCCATGGGGTAAACCAAACTCATAAATAAAGTAGAAAAATAATCAAGCTACTGTCATTCCACATCATTCATCAGCAGTGAAGGAGTTCTTTGCAGATTAGACTGCTTTCTCCTTGGTTGCTTATTGATAATGCTGCTCTGGTACGTTGAAGCAAGAGTTTTCAGTTTCTTGCAGGCTGCTGAGAAGAAAATTTTCCGTTTCAGTTTAGAAAACACAGCCTTCTTTTGGTTTTCAAACTGAGAGAAAAGGGCTATGGAGCTCTGTTTACTGAATGATACACACAGGTAGTCGCAATCTGCATGTCTATAATGTTTTTTTCTGACTACTTCAAAGCATTCAACAGTAAGAGGTATGATTTGCAGGGAGAGGATTAGCCACTAAGATGCCAAATGCTTATAAGGTGGAGCAGAGCAGTTCCTCAAGGCATGAAAATGAGAGTATCTTCCATATAATATTAAAAGAATGGGAGCTGTAACTAAGCAAATACAGAATTTCATCCTCTCAATATGCATGTGTATCCACACAGTAAGGCTTTGTTTAGCTTTCACATTTTTGGCAATGCATTTTTGTACTCACTGGGTTTGATCTAAAGATTACGAAACCCCAGATTTGTCTTTTTCTCCTGGTTTCAGGATTCGCAATGACATTGGCTGCTGCTGCTTTTCAGTACTTTTAATTTGTTAGTGACAAAATTACTGTGGTGAGCTGTACACGGCTTAAGGAGCATGTAAGAGCCACTGCATGTGCAGCCCAGACAGCGTTTTAATTTGCTGCACCACAGATGACTCCGGTTGCAATAAATTTACTGTGAGTAGACTAATTGCAAAATAACCCTAATTGAGTAGTTATCAGCGAACAACATCCTGTGGAACAAAACTGCTTACAATTAATAACATTTAAGCCATACGCTGGTATTGTGCAGAACGCTAAGATGTAATTACACCGTGTACAGAGATTGTGTTCTGTTCTGGAAACCATGTTTCCAGCACTTCTTTCATTATAAAGGACTGTTTCAAGATTCAGTACTTTCATTTTAGGCAAAATGAGTTTATAAAATAAGTGGTGTGTCTCTCATCTCCTCTGACCTATGTAAAGTAGAACTAACTCCAATGAAATCAGTGAAGCTGTGGCACCGTGAGAAGAAAAATAAGATCTCAGGAAGAATGCATGTTGCCAGTGGTTCTCAGCTTAACTTTTATTACGGCCACGTGTGGAAGTTTGCATAGTTAGGATGAAGATACTTTGTTGTTTTGCCTGAAGATGGACCCTACCTCATTCTGTGGATGAGGACTGGAGGTAATTTCTGTGGTGACAATGCAAGTAAATGCTAGGACCCAAAGTGAACCAAAGCCCGTGTCACCAGACTGGATGTGCAGGCAGGTGTCCCGCCATAGGGCAGCCGGCATTTCTGTTGGGTGATGCACTGCTGTCATTTGAAGGGAGTCATGAGGCAGCCTTGATGTAAGAGCTGCCAAAACACTTCCCACTGCTCACAGCTGAGTTGTTGCGTGGGCTAAATGACAAATGGATGAATTATTTTCAGAAACTGGATCTGGTCAATAGGTCAGAAACTGGATGAGTTTCTTTGCAGAAGGAAGATGTGTGCTCCTGTAAGAGAGCTGGAATTGCTCGAAATGTCCTTGTGGCATCCCAAAAGAGGGTGACATTGTATTGCCACCTCTCTGCATCTCTGGGGACAGCTGCAGTGTGGAGGACAGGAGACTGGTGTTTCTCAGGGATGGGTATTGCAGAGCTGAGGGGTTCTTCTCACAAAAATAAAGGCTTTATGAGCAGATTGGCTCTGTCAGCACTGTCTTGCATCATTTCAGCTTTTGGTTTTAGAATAAATTCAGTGAGAGGAAAACTGCTTTGGGTGTCTGTGCCAATTAATCCTTTCATTTAAATACAGACAATTCCTGTCTTGATCACCTGCAAGTTTAGAAGTGGGAGAATGAAATCAGACTGATGTTCCTCTGTTTTTTCCACATGATGCTACTGTCTGGTCATGTTTTCCCATGGTAGGTCTGTCTGGTCACCTGTGGATCTGGTGGCTGCAGAGTTGGTCTCTGACAGGCCAGGGCAGCAGACTTGCAGAAAAACATCTTGTCAAATAGCATTGTGAGGAAATGCCGAGAGCAATGCATGAAATAAGGAATGGAGGGCAGAAGGGCTGGAAAATTTATGGTCATCAGCCTTAGTTCTCACCAAGGCTCTATTTTGGAAAATGATGTCATTTTATGGAGCATTAAAGGCGGTGCGTGGGCAAGCGTGGGAGAGGATAATGGCTAAGTATGTCCTCACTGCAAACCTCCTGGGAAGAGAGCACAAGGGTAGCAGGAGCTCAGTGAATGTTTTCATAAAGATTACTCTGTGTGTACAGAGATGAAAGAAAAGTACTTAAGTTATCACTAATGCTTCCCAGTGATCCTGAAATGTATGGACAGAGTGACTAGGTGGAGAGTCAAATACAACTATGACTAGAGCAAATTATTGATACAATGGCATGAGCTGAGGAGAGGACAGGAAGAAAAAAACAAACACAAACTCAAAACTAAACCACCAAACCCAACCTGCCCTGGTAGTAGGAAAACTTGAGCCATACTGGCAGTCATGATTTTTTTTTCATGTAAAATAGGTGTTGGACCTCTGGAGTGGACCCATTACAGTGATATTAATAGACCTTTAAGAGGAAATATGGCGTCTAATTCTCAGATTTTTATTCAATGCTGAGCAAGCAACTGTGCAATGTAAATGCACAGTAGTACCGAACTGAGCCCAAATTAAGGTTGTACAAGCAGCCTCGATGTTACATTCTTTACTAATTTGACTTTGCAACTGTAAGAAAACTGTGTTAGGGTGTCATTGCTATGTACTAATTGTAACCAGGGAATAGCAACTTTCAGATCTTGTCTTAGGCCTAAAATGTCATCGAGGACACAAGAAGTGTGCTGGGTCTGACTCACTAGAAATTCAGCTCTGCCTTTCTAACCATTGCACTTTTCTAAGTGCCATTACCTAGCCAAGTAATACTGTTTCGACAGGAATCTACAGCTGATGAACTATTATTTTGAGAATGGAGAAATGTCACATCCCAGAAATCCCACACTAACTGTGACTTGAGGCTGCCACAGTTTGAAGTCAGTGGCACTGACTGTATTACTTTAAAAATAATAGGGGGTGGGAAATATTGAAATTTATTTTCCTCCTCCTGAGGCGGGGCAAAAAATTTTCTTCATTTGTAGCTTTTTGAAACAAATGCCTTAACTATATACAGAGTTTGATACAGGATTAAGTATTTAGGTAAAGGGAATGCACCCCTTTTCAGGCAGGTTTTTGAAAGGGTACATTTATTTGATGTATTTCAGGAGTTGCTGGGCTTTATGAGACCAGTGGCTATTCTGTAATGTCTTTCCTTGGAAATGAGGAAGAGTTGTTTAAGGGATCTACTCTGAATTAAAATGCCTACAGTCTAGGCATGAAGCCAATCTTACAGGTCATTAATGCCATTTTAAAACTCCCAGCCATAATTTAGTTGTTTCTGTTGCAAATATTTCTTATACAGAAGGTAGTTTTAAAACATCAGTCTCTTTTCTCTCTGGATAATCATGACTTCTATAGAAAAAGAGAATTACAAGAATCTGTAGCTGAACAGCCTTGGAAAAGATTTCAAAATTGCTCTGTATATTTAGCCTTCCAAATAAATGCTTGTCTGTGATAGTTGGAGAGCATGTTAGAAGTGAATAGCCCTGATTCCCTTCTCACACTATTTTAATATCCATGATATTTCACAGATATATCACCTAGATGTGTCGAAGAAGTTATTCCTGATTGGCACTATTGTAAGGAAGAACAGCGTACTTCTAACTCCCAATATCTACTGCTGTCACCATCAGGCTTAGTTGGAGGCACATTAAACTCTGACTTACTCTATTTACAGTGCTACTATATAATAAGATACTGGTTTTGAAGTCCTGGCCCTACTTGAAAGGTCCATGGCAAGAGTCCATCATTTTCCTTCTCTAGTTTTCCCACCAACCTCCAGGGAAGCCTAAGAATTTTTCAGTCCTTTCTCCTAGAGCTTTCTGAAGCTGAATCATCACTACCAGCTCTTGTGTTCAGTGCTTACCCGTCTGTCTTCTTCCAGTGGACGTGACTGTAAGAATGGAGGGAGATTTAAGCCAGAAAACAGAACTATACTTATGCCAGGAGTTTAGAGAAAAAAAAGCCTGTGTCCTCATGAATCAAAAGCTTTTATTTAGTCACTGCTCTCCTTACCTTGCATTATTCCCTGAGGAATCACTACCATGGCAAATTAAGATTCTTGTAGGAGGACTCCCTTCTGACCTGTCATGCTAATAGTTTGAGTGCCAGCTTTGTGAGTTTGAACATGAAATCTTTATGACCGTAAAGTTATCACATCACCTTTGTGAGGATCAGCTTGAGGAAGCTCATCTACAGAGCTCATCTCCCATTTTCTTGCTAGTTCCTCCAGCTTGGATTTGCTTGCTTAAACGACCAGTTGTACTTGAGGTGTGATAGTCTGTAGTAGTTGTAGGTCTTGTCAGGGAGCACTACGCAAAAAACCCCAAAAGAATCTTTTTCTACGTATCTTGTTGGAAACCTCACTACTCAAGGGAAGTTTAAGTCAACCCTCCCTGGAACTTGAACAACAGAGTTGCTTGTATCATTCCCTTTGTTGCAAGGTAATTGCTTCTCTTTTTTTGGAGGCCTCCTTGCCCAAGCTAATGGTGAAGTGTTTTGTTGATGTCTTGATTCATTTGTATAACTCATTAAAAGTTGTAAGAGAAACACTTCACTGGTGAGAACCCACCTTCGTTTGTGACTGGCTGTAAATAGCAGCTTAAGCAGTCTCACTGCTTACTCACCTGTGTTTTTAATTGGAAATGAAGCTATCCATCCAGCCAATGGGTATCACTGTGCAGTGAAGTATTTTAAACCATGCTACTTTTAGACTGAAAGCTTCTGTGTATGCAGTGTATTACTGTGCTGCGTAATATCATTCAGGTTGACAGTAGCATGACTAAACAGAACCATACATTTTCATGTTCTCTATTTGTGGGCTGTGATTCATTCTGGGCAATTTACTGAATAGTAGGGAGGAAAAGGGAATTTTAAAAGAGGAATTTACTTCAATATAGGTTTTACCCATTTGTATTTTCTCTTTTCCATGGACCTAGGTGTAGGTGCTCGGAAAAAACGTCACTAGTATACCTGTAAGCCTCTGAATGGGTTTGAGTATCTATTCCAAAGTCATTTTCTCTGTCTGAGAGTCACATTCTTTGGTTGCTTATTCAAAAGCATTGTAAGGAATATACTCCCTTGCAGAAGGGAAAGCTGGACAGGAGAACCAAGACTGGCTCAGTTGCCCACCTTGCCAGAGCAAGCCAATGGCTAATGAGAGGTGTGGCTGAGATTTATTGTAAATAAGGCTTCTACATAACACACACGGGATTTTCCAAGCAGGCAGAGGGAGGCTACATGGAGCTGATGTGTTTTTGTAAATAATTCTACCATTTTCTGCCAGGAGGTGAGCACAATCCCAAGCTTCCCAGGAAGTATTAAAACCAAAATGGGCTAGAGGTTTAACTGATGTGTTTTGCACTAGTTTTGATGACCTCACTTAAATGATGTCTTATTTCAGTAACTTTTAGTTAACTTTATCAGTGCAGTTTAAAATTTCTCTATGCACTTCTATCCCCATAATTTTAAGATCACTGAGGCAAAACAAGACAATTTTATCCCTGCAGGAGCAAACAAACATCAAGGAAAGAAAAGAGGTATTCAGGGCTGAGGATTCTTGTGTTACCAGTCAATGAAAGTGTATGGTCCAAAGCAAAGCACATCCATCCAGCATTGTGAGAGTAAGAGCAGTTTTATGGCAGTTCTGATTCTGAAAATGTTCTACCAGCAGACCCGTGAAAACCAAATGAGAAAATCACTTCTCGGTCTCTCAAGGAATACTATGAGGAGGCTTCAAACATCTCTGGCCTTCTTCACCTAGTCAGCAAAAAGAGGAATCCATTCCAAATGGTCCATGTCTTGATCTTCTTAGTGAGAAATCCCATTAGATTCAGTTCCATTGTTTACAATGAAAAGGCTGCAGTTAACACACAGGTTCACACATTTTCAGTTCTCTTGACAATTTATGGCCATTTGTAGGCGTAATTTGCAAACACGCAGACAGGATCATCTTTGTGGTTTTCTTGGTGTTTGCTTTCTATTGCTGTACACTGTAGAAATTTAGGAAAGAAATGAGTGATATTAGAGAGCCCTGTGCAAGCTTGAAATGGCTCAGAGAGTTCTACTGGAATCCATCCAAGGAGAAGTCTTATTTAGAAGAAGGAGAAAAAGAAAAAAAAAGATTATCATCTTGTCCCTGTGATGAAAGAATTTTTTTTTTTTTAAAAGTCTATTTATTATCACCTGAGGATGTGATTACTCAGTCATTAGAGAGCTCCCAACTAAAGAGTGACAGGAAGAATATGCTCCATTACGCCATATCATAGACCAGCCACAGAAGCATTAACTAGAAAGTAAGCCCTAGACTAGAACTGTGGAAACTTGAATTTCATTCCTTGATGTGCCACAGGCTTGTTGGGACACCCCAGACAACTCATGCCATGTACTGACCAGGGATAACAGGTACTTAACTCCATTGCATATACATGCAGCCGAAAAATGGTGTGGGGTGTATTGTTGTTTGTTGAGTGTTTAAGTGGATTTTAAATCCTGTTTATCAAGAGACTTGGAAATAATTTTGTTACAAAATAATAACAAGTTCTTTTGAGTCCTCTAAAGGAGTTTGTGAACAAAAGTGTCTTTAAGGAGGAAAATGGTAACTGAGTTTCTCTGAAGTCACTGAAGTGCTAAAATCTATAGCTCTGTCCCTGAAAACCCTGGTGTTTTGCTGGGGAGATAAGGACAGGCAAGAGATCAGTCCAGCTGTGGGTCCAGTCTGACTTACTGTACCTTCACTGAATTTATTAACACATCACTGGTGGCAGTTCTCCAGCTCTGCACCAAGGTAATGCACAAATGCCAATCCGGAGGAAAAGTTTTCTGTGATATTTCCCTTCTGTTTTCAGCTGTTCAACTCAGCAGCTTCAACCTGGTGCAGGAACTTGTGTGCAATGGCTGGTGGCTGCTCTAAGAGGTGTCAGCTGTGCAGTGTATCAGTTGATGGCTTCTGCACTAGAGACCTGGGAAAAGCATGACAGTAACTTCCTCTCTTGATCTGGTAGCTGTTAGCATGTCTTGATATTTTTCACTGAAACAAATCAGTTCCCTTTGTTTCAGGGTAGCTAGGAAGGGAACTGTGGTTTTAATTATCCTATCTTTCAAAGACTGCCCAGTGCTGTATTAGTTTCCACAGTAAATTTCCTCAGGTAAAGCGACAAATTTTTCATTATGAATCAGCTATCCATGAAAGATTGGATTTAGGTCAGAATGTATTACCCTACGGAACTGAAGCCAATATTTAACATAATGTCAGCTATCTTGATATTAGAGAATTTAAATGGCTATGCAATTTTATTCAATGATGAAGTTATTTCAGTTGTGTAGTATATGTCTAGGCAATTTGATGTACAGAGCCTTGAGATGAAAATTGGATAAACATGGAAAATGGTGATTGATTGGTAGAAGGTTGCAATAATGTCTGCCTTGATATACCTTTTATTGTTAAATTATTTATCTAATGTAATCTCTTACACTTTTAGGACTCTTTAAGTTGGCATTAAATCGATGTTTAAATCTTCACAGTCAGAAAGGCCTCATAACTCAAGCTGATAAATATCTTCTAACATATCAGGAGGAATAATGATCCATCTTAATTCTGAAAGTAGGAAAGATATTATTCTTTCTATTTGTTATGAATCCCTGTAGAAAGACTGAGCTATAAACCAGAAGAATTAAGATTAGGAGACAGAAATAAATATTAGAAAGAAAAAGTATAGTAGTAGTTTGTCTGGGAAATTGAGAGCAAATTCTGTTTGCTTTGAAAGATGAGTAGAAATCTTCACCAGGACTGAGCAGAATAGTGTGAGTTGACATTCACATGCTGGCTGTCCTCAGAGGGCACGCACAAAGCCTTCTAGAAGTCTGTGGGGTGGCTCGTTCCTGGAGGCAGAGAGAAGAGCAGGGTCGCAATCACTTTGTCTGCCAAGGTGTGTTGAGCATCTACTCCAGATGACTAAACCTACCCTTGATTTGTGCTCACAGCATAGAAGGTACATGGTGGATCAGTGGAATAGAAACACGCAGCCTTGGAAGAGCTGGAAACAAATCACAGGATGGCATTTAGAGTTGTCCCTCAGATAAGACTGATACCATGCAGATGGCCATCAATGCAGCCCACGTACTGTGAAGCCTCGGTTCCTTTGTGGTCTGCCCTGCACACCCTCTGCCATGTGCTCTCTTGCCTAGAGCTTGCCTAAATACAGATTAATAATTTTGTATTGCATTGTCCAGAAAACAGTGTAGATAATTTGGGGGTTTTGCTCGTTTACCAAGTGTTATACATAGGGCAAGGGCCTGGATTATTTATCTAGAAGGCAGGTAATAGGATCAGTAAGTACAGCTGAAGCTGCCCTTTTGCTCTGGGTGTACCAGTTTAAACACTAGAAAGAAATACTAAGCTCAGTCAATAGTCAAAAAGTATGAAGTCCTCATTCAGATAATAACTAAACTTAGTGAAGAGTGAATGGGAAGTGCACGTTCTTTTCCACCTTAAAGACAGTGATATTGTTGAACGCTAATGCTAGAATTTTTTTTTAATAGCAGGAGGCCTTTTATTTGTTGAGGTAGAGATGGAAAAAATATATCCTATGGAGAAATAGGATCTCCAAATGAGTTTTCATCTTCAAGCATGACAAATTTATTGTAACCTATATGTAAAACTGTAGCTGCAATAGCACAAACTTGCCCTAAATAAACCATCAAAACTTCCTGAGTTTGCCCAGAATTCAAGCAGGACATGAAAGCCTTGCATCATCCCTGAATAATACATTTCAAAGATAATGAAACATATTTCAGCATTTGCATGAATCTTGAGTAGAAATGATTGTGATTCGACAATTTTCTTTTCATTATCTTAGTTGAGTACTGAAAATGATAATTGTTAGATGGCCTACATCGGCATAGCTGCATTTGGATAAAGCAGTGAACCTAACTGAGCCTGCAGCTTTTCTGAAATGCCATCATCTTCCTTTTAAACAGCATTTGCCTATGCTGAGGCAAAACACAGAAAATCCGGCATTTCTTCAGATTAATTGGATTAAGCTAGACTGGAAATTGTGTAATACTACACAGTAGGCATTTAGCATCCCTAAAGCTTCAAGCTTCAAAGAGCATTTTCCCCAGCAGTTCAGGCTCCCTACCTGGGCCTGTTTATTGCTTTGAACATGCAGACATATTTTTATGATTCATAATCATCCATAAAGAAATTCAACTGTTATTTAAAATGCTCTGTTGGGAAGACTCAGTAGTTATTAATTAGTAATGCATCAGTAAAGCAACAGAAAGGCAGGTAAAGATGCAGTTAGAAGTATTGGCTGGGTCTCTGCTGCCTTCAAAATTGTATTTGTCTCGTTTCCCCAGGGTTAGCTTGTCAGTGTGCGATGACTCTGGGTTTTCCTCTTCATACTCCAGGCACTTTTTTTAGAAAATACTGACTCATGCATGAATATATGCATAATTAAAAGTAAATCAAAATGCATGTTAGCATACTGGGGTAGGTTAAGAGGTATAAACTGACACTTAATGTGATTTCAGGGCGAGAAAGCTGTCAGGGATTTGTGAGAACACAAAACTACTCAATAATATCTTCAAAATGCAGAAAATGTACGGCTAAGAATAAAAAGGAAAAAAAAAATCTGCTTTGAACTGCTGTTATATATTGCTAAAGAGAATTAGCAATTGAAGTTAATGAAGTTTATAGGCAAAAGTGTCACCATTTTATTGCGGTGCCAGTAAGGATCAACACAGTAAAAGTCAGTGCAAACCTGGTGTATGTAGGACAGAGTTAGACCAACTGAATGCTGCTGCTCAGGAAGAAAAAGGATGAGCTATTTGGAGATTTCCTGCACCCACTGTTGGCTCGCAGTTGAGCTCTACTTAGCAATATTTTGTTTGCATTTAACTTTCATGCTGATTACCGCATTTGCAATGCGTCCTATATTTGTGTGATAATTGGTAATCTGGAAAACTTACTTGGTGTGCAAGATTTAATGTTAGTTCCTGCTGCCATGCTGACAATGAATTAGCTTTTTGGAATCTATCATATGTTCTCAGCAGGCACATATGTAATTAAAATGAGCACACGTAGGGTTTCATATTAACACTCAAATCACCTTTGGCAAAAGATTTCTGTGTTCTTTTGGGATTATACACCAGGGCAATGTAATTATAGTGTCAGGTGTAATTGTTATTTTTAAATACTTCTTCATTTAACATAATATTAACCCTTCCCATACTAGTTGACTTTTGGATTTGGAGAGTGATTTTGTTTGAATAACAGGGTTGCAAGCTTTGTTTGAATAACAGGGTTGCAAGCAAATGGGCATTCTGTTTCAGGTGTTGTCTTCAACTCAACAAAAGCTGTCCTGTTGAATGGTAAGCATTTGGTGTCATAAGACGTTGAATTAGTTTACATAAAGAGTCATTCCAGAATTTACAAGTTTTTACATTAAGGAAAAGATGGTACTTACTATGACAGTAAGGTCAGGGCGGTAAGCAAACTGCTTTTTCTCTTTACCTTTTCTAGAATAATACTCTGAAGTAGGCTAAAAGACTCTTCGGAGGAAATTTCTTGAAGTACTGACTAGACACATGTTTTCTCTGGGTTTCTTCTTTTAACATTGAACTTTGATGGTATTGTTAAAAACTTCTTTCAGTTGATAATAAGCAGTACCATTGAATATAAACATAAAAAGGGAAGAGGTTGTTTAACAAGAATACATTAGAATAGTTAAATAGTAACCTGGCTTTGATAGGAGCTTTCTTCTTAACCGTAAGAATTAGATGCAGTGTTTTCAATAAGAGTTACTTTGTACAGTCCCAGAGTAAGCAGCTCCATCTGCACACTGCAGTTTGTTTTATAAACAAGCAGGCTGGCACTGGATGTGTTGAAGTAAGTGCCAGTTGGTCTCTGGACGATGGTCCTAGTCATAGGGCTTATTTTTGGGTAGTCCCACAAGGAGCAGGGGCTTGGACTTGGTCATCCTTGTGGATCTCCTCCAACTCAAGAGATTCTGTTTCTATAATGTGAAAAATATACTTTTTTCTGACTCTAGAAGTAAATACTCCAACTGATGAGATTCAACTACATGTTTTAAAGCAAGGTTCTAGCAAAACCAGCTGAGTTGTAAAAGGAGGCACTGGCAGAATTTGCCAAGGAATCGCAACTTTGCCTGGGGAAAAAAGAAGTTATATACTACTGAAAACTCTCCAAAGCAACCTCAACAGGCTGCTTTGGCCAATATTTTTGGTGGTATTAACCAGATCTACAGTCTTCCAGCATTTTAAGTGAGTGTGGCAAGACTCAGCCAGGCACTCAGATTGGTAGGGAGCAGTCTTGCAGAGGGAGGTATCACTGAGCCACAAGGAGAAGAATCCTCAAAAGGACTTAATTACTTTTATGGCTAATGGCTTTAAACAAGAAGAGGGGAGATTTAGATTGGTGGTGAGACACTGGAACGTCTTGCCTAGGGGGGGCTGTGGGTGCTCCATCACTGGAGGTGTTCAAGGCCAGGTTGGATGGGCCTTGAATGACCTGGTCTAGTGGGAGGTGTCCCTGCCATGGCAGGGGGGTTGGAACTAGATGATCTTTGAGGTCACTTCCAACCCAAACCATTCTGTGATTCTATGACTCAGTTTTAGGGCCAGGTGATGGGTTCTGCCCTGTCAGTCTCACAGAAGAAAGGGAATGGTGTGTGTACAGATAAACAGCCCGTCTTCTAGCAATGCTGTCTTGGGAACTAATATGAAGTGATTTTTCACCATTCTTTTAATGTCAAAATAAAGATATTGGACGATAAAATACATTGGAAGGAAATTGCAGCTCAGTTGTACTTGATTCTTTTAGCTAGAATGGGGGATTGTTAAGGAAGCTCAAAGTTAATCTGCGTTTATATAGATCAAGAATTGTTCAGAGCTGAAACATGAGCTAACTGAGCAGAATTTGGCTCAGACATGCTAATTCTCTTTTGATACTAAATTTACACTGTCAATGTTCCATTGATTTCAGATGGGTGTCTCCTGCTGCATAGCAGGAGATGGGCTGAAATGAATTCAGCACATGAACTGAAAAGAGTTATGTTGCTACTACTCATTAACTAACTTGCCTTAAAAAGTAATATCCATACTTAGCTACAATTAAAAATAATCTCTGGGGATTTTTAGCTTTTAAGCTATGAGAAGGATGAGTTCCTGGTAGTCCACAGTCACACAGAAGAGTTTGCAGCAGCAGCAGCAATAGTAACTGGAGACCTTGCTGGAACTGGAGACCTCAGTGATTCCTGATTCTCTGGTGCTGTGATTTTGCACCTTTCTTGAGGTACTAGCATTAGGATCTGTACTGATCCTGCTCTTGCAGGTAGTGAAGTACAAAATTATTTTTGCAGCAAACCTGCTGGGGCTGTTTCCCTGTCTCTCTTCCCCCATCTACCTCCAATTCCTCCACTTCCTGAGGATGCTAAAAGTATAAATGATGAGAAGGGCTGGCTTAACCTACCCTACATGCTGATTTAGTTGCTATCACTCAGGTGCTTGATGTCTGAGGGCTGCAGAGCACTTGCTCTTCAGTCTGGGAGTCTGTAGTTAACAGCCAGCTTCAACCGACAGCCAGGGAGGCTTGTAGTTGTTACTGCTATGCTCTGCCAGTATTTCTTATTTTCCCTGGTCTCTTTTCTAAATAAACATGTCGTTTTACAATCTGTGAGATGTTTCTTGTGTTTCACGCTTTTTCATCTCCTAAAGTAGTTTTGCTTAGCAGTTTTGCTGCCAGTTGATGATTTTTATGTCCTACTGTAGCGTAAAAGCCAAGTTGTGAATGAATTTGTTTAATCTGGGGCTCTGTCTTTTTAGAGGAGGAGGAACTGAATTACATCTGAACACAAGCTTTTTATTTTCTTAAGACTCCTGGTGTGATAGGAGTGGTCAAACAGCTTGTGTATCAGTGAGCAGGTGGCAAGAAAAAATAACAATTATACTGGAAGCCAATGGTACTGAATTACATCTTGAGTGTCAAAGCATTTTTTAGCACTCGCTTTACCTAATTAAAATGCATAACTACTTGAATGTGTGCCCTGCCTCAGAGTACGCTGCACCGTTAAGTTATTCCTAGAGATCCACACTAATGCATCGTGCTCGCTTCTGCCAAACTCCCTGAATTCAGTGGTGTGGGATAAGCTGTGCGCAACCAGAACCTCCCTGAAGCCAAGGTCCCACTAAAACCTTGCCAACACACAGGCAAAAGCACTGGAAGGGCAGGATCAGTCCCATCTGCCATAAATGGCAAGTGCCTGGTGCCAAATTTGGTGCTTCTGACTGCTAACGTGGAGTGGAGAGTTGCAGAATGGGAAGGCAGGCCCTGAGAAGCAGAGCTAAAACAATTTTAGAAATCATATCCACTGTTATTTTTGGCTGTAAAAGGTCAGCATTATTTTTTAAATTATTTTAAACATTGTACAGATATTCGTCTTTTGCGGTATAAGAGCAGACTCTTCTACAAGTTACTGTTTAAGCAGCTCTTGACATCTGAGGGCATCATAGCCTTGTTAAAATCTGAGAGGAATGTATAACTCTGGTTTATAAATTACAATTATTGCAAGAATGTCTTTAACATACAAATTCTCCCCAGAGGCTTTTGATAGCAGCCAGTAACTTACTTAGTCAATAAAATGACATCTTTTGCACATGGTTGTTTTTTTGGTTGTTTTTTTAACAACAAAACTGAAATGTCTAGTGAAATACAGAAAAATCACTTCATTTTGCTTTTGTTGAATATTTTCCGTTGCCAGCAGTTTGATTTTCCTTTGTTTTCCTCTAGTGGTATGTTAACGGGATCTTTTTATACTGTGATGGCATAATAGAGTGAAAGTCCTTTATTTTGGCAACAAAGACTATACTGTTGCTTTCTATTCTGTGCCCATAAATGTAAGTGTGAAATACATCCTTGTGAAAACCAATCCAAATAATTTTCATGAGACCACTTTAAAAAAATCAAGCTCAGTTAACAAGTCGCAATTTGTTCCTTGCTTGTGAAAACACTGTGTTAGGAATTTATTTCTCTATTGGTGCCAAGGGGTGAATTTCAAAGGCTGGCGTCCATACCCACCTGCTAAGGCTAGAGCCTTAAGTCCGCTTACTCTTATGAGTGATGTTTCTAAGTAACTGATATTCAGATATGAAGTGGGGAGTTAAAATTATGTCGTCAGCTTCTCATCTGTATTTAATTACACGTGTTTATGAATGAAAGACACGTTAATATCTAAAATGTCTCTTCTGTGTGGCAAGCTTGCTTTTGCAGTTGCTGGGAATGCTCGGCCTGACTGATGGGCTTGGACACGCTCCTTTGCTGGTGCTGCCGCTGGCGGGACTGGAAGCTGCTGGTTCGAGGGCAGGGAGTGGGCTGAGCTGCAGCCGAGGGTGCAGAGAGGGCTGGAAAGCGGGGAGGGCATTTAGCAGCTGTCTCGTAAATGGATGTTTCACTCGCACAGAACTGATCGCAATGAAGCGTGGAATTCAAGATATGATTTTCAAGGCACCATAATTGGATTAGAGGGATTGTATTAAAGATATGTTGGCTATGAAATGTTTAGAGGATTAATGCCCAATGATTTTTTTTCTTCTTAAACCATCATTACTAATCCCTCTTGATCAGAAGCAGCTTCTGGAAAGCATTCCAGCCAGGAAGGAGAGCCCAGCCATACCTTTCCCATAGTTAAGAAGAGAGCTGTAAATTCTAATAGGCAGTGCACAGACCAAAATTCTCCATTTTAATTAGATCCAGAGTACTTATTGTCACTAGTACTTTTTTTCTAAAAAAGCACATATTTACTTCCTGAACATTTTCCATGTTAATGAGCAATTTTGCAGCATAAGGATGGCCCGTGCAAGGATTAACATCCATCTTTCTCCTGTTTTGACCTGTCTATATATGTTAAAATCTAGCTGAAGTAATGCAGTTATGTATTCAAACATTATTGTAACTAAGCATTCCATATGAGTAATCTCTTGAAGTCTGCCAAAGGAACCAGTGTTAATTGCTTACGGTAGAATCTATTTGCTGATGTAAATGTCACAATATAGTTGTGTTGCATTCCTCTGTCTGACATGTAATATACTAAGAGAAGATTGGTCCTCTTTTTCTTCTGTGTTGGGTAAAATTATTCATGCTCATCCTTCAAGTAGTACACATGGTAGCAAGCTTTCTTGAAGTACAAGAATGGATGAGTGGTAAAATAATTCATGTGTTACTATTCAGATAACAAATGAGAAATATTTTATATAGGGAGTGTGAGGTAGACAAGGGAAGGTTATGTACTTCTTTAGAAACTTATATTACACAAATTAGCTCATTTAATGCATGTGATAGGGAGAAAAGTAAAATGATTGTATAGATAAATGCCAATATTAAGGGAAGGCATGGATCTTTGAAAAATATTTAGTGCTTTAATTCCTGTCTAATAGTTCCCACTTTGGCTCATCATAAGGACTTTGTCACCTGGGGAGCCTTTAAGCAGTGGGTGACAAGCTGCAGAACTTTAAGCAGGGAGGCTGGAAATGTCCTGGTCTTGGTAGAAATACCAGCTGAGCTGAGCCTTGAGATTTTCAGAGCTCAAGTGAATCTTCTAATGCTGGAGCAAAGGTCCCTGTGTCATGCTGGTTTTGCTGACCAGAGATAATGAGAAATCCCAGGTGCTACAGGGGGAAGCCTGCAGAAAAGGAATGGCCACGCTTCTGCAGCTCTCTTCCTTGAGAGGAGATTTACTTTGGGTCATTTGGGAAAAGCATTGCTTGCCAGTATCCTTTGACACAGAGGATGTTTGACCATAGTTACATGATGGCACACATGCTGAAAAACATACACTCTGAATGCAGAAACTGCATTTGTTACAGTGGGAAGCTAGTTTTTTAGGTGTGGCATTTAAATATTTCAATTCCAGTTATTTCTTAACTAACCTACCAGTGAATACAGTGTGTGTATGCACACACAAGGCATGTATGTATTTATGGTACATACACATACCTGAATCTGATGTCTCATGCATCTTTCATTACCAGTGTGAGATTCTGAAGAGCACTCTGCTATGTCCCGGCCTTGCAGCTTTAGAAATCCCTAAATCTTAACTCAAAGGGATGCAGAGGAAGCAAAGCCTGGCAGCTTTGGAGTGAATCTGCCCAGACATGGGCTATTTATACTTTTCTTCCTCTTTTGACTCTAATGCAAAATTCCTATTAATTTCACTTGCAGTGCAGCTAATGTCAGCTAGAAGGTAAGGCTGATCTTTTACATTTTACAACACACAGCCACAAGGCACAGATATGTGGGTTTATTTTTGCTTTTGCTGGTGTCAGTCTTTATTCTTAGTACCTAACTAGACCTTTTCCTACTAGCTATTTAAAATGCCTCTGAAAGTCTTGACTTTTTCGATCTTTTTCCAACATTATGTTCATAATTATCTTGGGTACAGAATAAAGACAGACTCTGTCCTTCCAATTCTGCATTCAGAAAATAGGAGACAGATGTAATGGGAATCTCAAAGGAAGGATTAATTTTGAGTTAGCAGACCAGGTCCTCATATGGTATAAATTAACTTGGTCCTGGCCTTACATCAACTGATTATAGTGATTAACTGTTCATTTCTTAAGAATATCTGGGGAAAAGATACTTTACATAGGACATGAAAGATGACAGTATAGTAAGAAAGAATGAGAGTACATTGATCAGGCAGGTAACAAACATGCTTTTATCTACCTATTCATTTCTTAGTCGTCTCAGCAGTACATAAATATCTCCTGGGAGGTTATGTGAAGTACAGACTTTATTTTAACTATGGAATTGCTTATGTTTTCGCTCCATATTTATCATTTGTGCTGGCAACATGACAGGAAGAGATGGAATAAAGGTTATGGATGTGCCAGTCTCCAAACACCCTGGAAAACACAGGAACAGGCACTGGAATGAGCAAAGGCTGTTTCAAAAGCTAATTTGAAGCATGAGCCTTGATGGAACTCTATTGCTGTTATGCTCAGGATTTGTTACGTTTTTATTGTTACTTTCTTGTTTACTGTATGCTTTGGTTGCTCTGTAGTAACTGGTTGGCTTTCAGGTTTCTATTCCTTGAAGAATTAAACTTGCTGACTATTTGAGGCAGAAGAGAAAGTCTGAACTGAAACAAGGACATTTTCTGTATCTTCTTGTCCTGCTCAAGAAATCTAAAGGCTTCTCCAGCAAGGAAGGGAGCAAAGTGCTTCAGCGTAGACAAGAGCCGACTCTGAAGCCCATTGTTGGTTTTGGCATGAGTGACAATGAGCCTATCATTGATGTCCAAGCTGGGATGTAACTCATCTGCAGCAAAAGGGCTGGCACCTTCTGGTGTGTAATTCAGGCCACCTAAATCCATAGATTGTTGTCTAATATAGGTGCCCTTAGGGCAAACTGCAGGTCCTGGGAGCACCTCTGGGCTTTCTCTGGTCTGCCATCACCTATGTCCCCAGGCAACAGCTGTAGTGTACCAGGAGGAGATTTATGTACGTGTCGTCCACCACTATTGCTTGAGAGAAACTTGAGTCTATCAGCAGAAAGGATTCTCGTAAAGGAGCCTTGTTGCCACTGTGGCCAATTCTGCCTCTACTGCCATTGCTTGAGCAGCCTCTGGAGAGTCCTTCTGCCTCCACGGACTGTTTAAAGAGGCTGATGTGTTAAATGAGGCACCTCCATTATGTTGCTGCACTTAGGTGGTGTGAATCTCACCACTGTCGCTGATGAGAGGGACAGGGGACTGCTCAATTGCCAGGGCAGGGGCTCTCCAGGGAGGCTGTGCTGGTGGCCGGTGGCCCATGACATGCACCAGCTATATAAGCTCCCAGAGGAACTGGGTACCTCCCAACACAGTGGTGCTGGTTTTGTACAAGCCAGAGTGCTGTTGGTGTGGCTGTAGCTGTGTCCAGAAAATGCTAATAATGGATGAGGTTTTATAAATGCTTCAGTTTGGGTTTGTGTCCTCAATTTGCCTGGGAGTGGTGGCGTGACTTACCTCATCTGAGAAATTCCTGTTCTCAGCAGTTCTGGGCTGTTGAAAGGAGCATCCTTAGCAACAATCAGCAGTGGGTAAGATATCCAAACACATGCCTCATCTCAACCTTTCACTACTTTTTTTTTTTTTCTTTCTTTCTGTAATCTCTCCCCTCCTATTGAGCACAAGGTTTCCCTGACAGTAGTCACTCTGCTGGGTGCGAGCAGCTCTTGGGCCACAAGACCTGAATGAAGTGTCTTGCCCTGCAGTGCTGAGAGCCAAGCTGGAAAAATCTCGCTTTTATTAGAGGATTTTTGTGGGGCTATAATGGTCTTTGTCTTTTTTGTAGTTTCCAAGACTGCTACCTCCCAAACATTAAGTTGAACCAAGGTATAAGGTGCAAGAGCAGTAAGTCATCTTTGCAAGGAATATTTGTGTCTCTTATTGTATCTCCTTTCTATCACCTCTCTAAATTCCATCATTGTCACTGAATATAATAAAATAATCTAATATATAAAATAACCTAATGCTCACTTAGAAGGCACTTTGTATTCACCATGATAACACCGATCATGATGTGGTAATTGGCTGTTATGGTAAATAGTATTATTGGGAAATTCATTCTAATTCAACATTAATTAATTTACTGTTGCTTTTGAGTGTTATTTATTTATTCATGAGAGTCAGTGGGAAAGGGGAGAAAATGCTTGGCTAACACACTCCAGCAAAACTACAAATAATTGAGATTTGTCTCCCAGGAATGCTGCCGTTTTCATAATTAGAAGAGTCAGGAAAGCAAGCTTGTTACTGAGATTATTGGCCTGCCTAGATAAGTACTGTAGTAAATTAAGTTTAGTGTCTGTTGCAAGTGCAGTATAGTGGTATCTGATAATTAGTTGGTCATTTGCAAATCATAAAAATTGTTTCAGGAACTACTTGAGACTGACTGCAAGACAGAACAAAGTTTTTGTTTGAAATATGGCAGACTGCTTCACACCGAATGCTCCCTGGCTTTGTTTGAAGTGTAATGGATATAACTGCGCTGTCGCAGCACGTGCACGCGCACACATGACCCGAAGTTCTGGACTGAGATTGATTTTGAACAGTCCTGTGTTATCCCAACTGCTTTCACGGCTTTTGTGATACAAAAGATTTCTGCCTTTGTTCTCAAGGTCCTTATATTTCTTCATTTACAATGAATCCTTCAGATCACATGAAAAACATCCACAAAGTTTTCTCGCGCAGAATGTCTTTCTGGATTTGCTTAGTGGGTGATACGTGCCCCAGTGGGTTCTTGAGTGAGTCTTGGAAGTGGTGCATGCAGCACAAATGTTAAATAGCTCTAACAGAAGGATGACAAAGCTGGGATGGAAACATTTTGTGGGTTGTTTGTTGTTTTTTTTTCAAATTCCAAAACAAAACCATGGTTTTGTTTGGTTTTTTTTTTTGTTTTCCCTTGGGAAAAAATAGAAACAATTAATCTTCTTATGATCCAGCTTTGAATATGAAACAGTTCTACATGTGTCCTCTATCTTCCTACCTACCTTCTTTCATGCACTTTATTTTTGTATTCATAGACAAGGTGGAAATCTCTCCAGCACAGGGGTTGCAGTAGAACTCAACCTAAATCTGTAATGACAGTGAGTTTCCCTTTTTATATGAAATTCTGCAGGGATGCAGAGCTGCCTATCAGTTCACAAACTCACTGCAGAGAAACTTCCCGTGATCTCCTGCAGGGAATTGTCCAGCAGTAAGGCAGAGACTCTTCTCTGACTGCCCTGAGTTTATAGTGTCACCCTCTGAAATGATTAAAGCAGACTCCAAATGCCCACATCAGCAGCCCCTTTGTTCCAAGCCAGGGCTTCTGCTCAGGCTGGAAAGAACATTACTGAAATCTGTCTCTTTAATGTTAAATGGACTAGTCATTGAGTGCCTCTAAATTATGTCTTGCTGCTTCCCGCATACCTTGCATTGATTTTTGCTTATGGGTTACTTGATCATATGAACTCACAAAGGATCATAAATTGCTTCTGTAATTCATGGTAGAGTCTGAGAATGAAAAATACGAGAGCGAGGTTGTTGAGATAAAACGTTACTGCAAAAAAAATTGAATATCCACTTTTCAATAGCAGCATGATTTCTGAGATTTTATCCAAAGTGCTCAACAGTAACTCACAGATTAAAAAGTATGGGTAACAGCAATTTTAAGGAAATCCATGGAATGTAATTAGCAATGTTTCATTCTGTAAACCATAAACATCCCTCTCAAATCCCTGTGCCCTGGGGACAGCTGGGTGAGTTAAAACCCCCTAAAAAACGGCATGTATATGATCACTCATGTTTATTATCTTCATCAGAAATTTGGGTTGTTTTGCTCGAGGTGAAGCCCAGCCCCTCTTTGACCTGGGCAGTGGATGTGCTTCGTTTGGCTGGCGTGCAAAGGTGCCGATACCCTGAGATGCTGAAAATGATAAACTATATAAGTAGTAATGATAATTAAAAAAGAAAAGAAAAGAAAAAAGTACTCAGTAAAGTCTTTCACTAAAGATGTCTGCAAGGGACACCATGGAAACAAACAAATTCTTTCTGAGACTGGAGGTGAAAATTGGCATCTCAAAGTTGGGATTAATATTGCTAAAGATAGTTTTCTAGGTTCTGGCATAGGAAAAATTGTTTTTTTCTGTAAGTATGATTAACACACGCTGTGCTTCGGGAGTTACCTTGCCTGTGCAAGGTGTCTTTGCTGCAGGGTACTGCAGGAAGACAGAATATCCCCTCTCAAGCCTGATGGCAAATGAGGTGCTTCCTATAATGGATCATTGGGCCTTAACTCCAGCAAGAGTTCTGGGTAAGTCCAGATAAATGTTGCTATTATCAAGCCCTCAGACAAAGACTTCTCATCAGGTCCTGATAGCTTAATGGTAAATTGTCCAGTGAAGTTTTTGGTTGTTTTTATATAACTCCAATTACTTCTATTACTGGGCCCGTTATAAAAATTGGGTTTTCTAAATGAAGGAATGCGTTGTTGTTTTTTTTGTCTTGTCACCATTTGAACAAGGCAAAACTGGTTTTGCTCTAACCAAAATGGAACACATTTTCAGACAACAGCCAAGCATGGGAATTTTCAACCTGCTGTGTAATTACGAGTTGTGAGCAATTGAAAAGAAGGAGTTAGTAGTGAAAAACTGAGTTTGGCAACTACCCCTCAGCTGGCCGTTGCAGAAATGGTCCTGCTGAAGGGAATGGGGCTGCTCCTGGGAGTCTAAGTAGGACTGCAGAGCTTCTGCCTCTTTGCAGTGATTATGGCTAGTACTCCTGCTATAATGACAGGGCTTCTGATTGCATTTATGGATGTAATAGCAGTAAATAGTGTGCTGAACTATATAGCAATAACTCTTCTGATGTCCTCTATCCATTGATTCACGCTATCAAGGCAGAGTGCGCACATGCAGCTGTGTTCCGATGAAGTCAGCAGCACCCACGTTTCTCTGCACAGAGCTGTTCTGTTGAATGGCCAGGACAATACCAAGCTGCAAATAGAAGTTGATGGATGGATTTACAAAAATAGTATGGCTCATAAAATTCATTAAAAGATTGCTTTGAGCTGCTAGAGAAGTCTGATGATCTCATTAATTAGCAATAGAAGTTAAAGATTAGTAGGTTGGCTCCGACTTATATTGGTGGATGATTGAGCATAATGTGGCACCACAACAAATATGAAAATGATTGCACTGTGTTTATTATTCTGGCATTTAGTAATACTGCAGTAGTTGAAGATTAAACTCTTAATTATGAGTATTGATTTCTCTGGGCTTTAGAAAGTGGAATTGTGTGAAATGCCATGCTAAGAGAAGCTTTCCAGGTGAGATGGGGATGCAGCTCTTTACCCACTGAGACTGCCCTAAGCAACTGGTGCAGGAAATGGAAATTCTCCTGTGTTGGCTTGACTCATTTATCTTGCAAAGGTGATGGCCCATGGAGAGGTGACTAGTGGTGGTGAAGGCTGAGTGTAGGGAGTGCCACAGAGGAAGGAGGCTGCCCATGACTCCTCTGTACCTAGTGGGCAGGGAAGAGAGAAGTAAAAAGAGGCAAAAATATTGTCAAGGGCTGTTTGGGACCGGGGAGAAAGGTGATCTTAACAGCTGCTATTTGTTGGACTGCAGTGACTGTGGGTGGAGGCCACCTGAATTATCACCCTGAGTGAGCTTTAGTGTATGTGGCAAATGGCAATGTAGTGGTGGCACTGAAGTAGCTATCAAATGCAGGTACTACCTTAAAATCCTGTTAGCTTTTTATCACTGCCAAATGGTACAAAGTTAAGTGAAATAATTTGATGTAACTTCTGTGTCTTCTGTCCTAGCACCCAGAAGGGAATGCACTCCTACATGAGAGGCAGGTCGTTGATATGCCGGCATTAACGTGATGTGCAAGACTTGGTGTGCGCAAGTTTTCTAGAAAGGCATTCTCTAGAGCTGTTCAGATCTTGATGTGGTTCCTACAGCTCTGAAGTCTTACTGTATTTTTTAGTAAGCAGATACTCAATTGAATGTTTCCTGGCAATTTCATCTTATTTGCAAACCAGGCTGGTACTGTATCAGTAGAGTAGACTGCAAAATAGAGAGTGCTAATTACCCATGGGCTAAAATCAGGGAAGTAACAGTATAGAGCAGAAGTTGCAGATATGCTGACAGATGGAAAAAATACAACATTCTTGTCTTCATGAAATTCCAGGCAGGCAAAAATGGGATTAAGGAAGCCATAATATTATGCAGGTGGAAAATAGGACTATAAAAACCTAATCCTGAAAGAGGAGGAAGGAGGGAGCATATGGAAAAGAGGTTAGAATAGGAAAATAGCAGAGAGGAAAGTAAGTCACTTCAGGAATTGATTAGAGAAACCTGATGAAGTGGGTTGGCATTTCAGGTGAAAATCCAGAAGGATTTTGTTCTCAGTAATTGCTAGACAAATGATGGTGTGGGTATTGAAAGCAAGTTAGTTTAAAATACAAGACCCATAATATGGCTATTTTAAACTCCCCTCACCTTCTATGTATCACTGCAGAATGCCACTAATTTCAGAGGAGAGGTATCCAAAAATGTAATGAAAACCACTAAAAATATTTGAGTCCATTGATGGGACATCATTATCCTGAAATCAAAGCAGTTCAAAAGAAAAATGGGTTGGGTTCGCAATTGCAGTTGCCCTTATTTCCCCTGTCAGTTCTCCTTGCAAGCACATTTTCTTTCTCTCACAGTCCCCTTCTGTCGCTGTGCACATGCATTGGGGAGCTCATCAGCTATGCAGGAGGAACTAGTGGAACTGACCATCAGCAAATGGTCATAATAAACAAACTGAAAATGATAAAAGAAATTAAACTTTTTCCTAATCTTCTAATATTGTTCATCTGAGTCTTGCTGAATTAGTGAGGGAGGATTTTTTAAAGAAATACCATTTAAGTTCTTGGTGTCCTGTTTAAAGTTAAGGTGACTCATGGGGCTAGAAATTTCCTGATGGGTAGTCTGAATACAACTGTGGGCAATAGAGTTGCTTAACTTGTGAGCAATACTACTGCAGATAGATGTTCCCTGAGGGGCTGCAGTGAGGTAAGGGTCTTTTACACGGGGCAGTAAGCCTCTGGGACTTCGTGGGCTCTTCAGTGTTCAGTATCTTTGTATATTCCTGGATAGGCACATAGCTGTCCTTTTTAGCCCCTTATAGCAAAGAGCTTTATTCCAGAGACTGGGTACGCTTCTTACACGTACAACTTTCCTGGACCTCCAGGATGGAAAGAACAGATTCTGACTTAAAGCAAGTGCGTAAGGAAGCACTACTGAGGAGGAGAAACTTCAGGGCGGGTTATGGAAGATGTTGAAACCATCCCTTTCTGGAATACATTGCTCCCATTGCAGCAGAATCTCTATCATGGTTGTCTAAAAGGAGTGTTTCAATTACTCGTGGGCATTTCTGTACAATTAGCAGATCAAAATGTTTAGGTAACCTGAAACAGTGCTCTGCAAACTTTCAGTTGGTCTGTTTTTTCTGAGTTCATGCTGTTCCCTTTAACAAGGAGAAGATGCAACAAGAAGGATTAGGCAAAGGCCTTTTTTCTATGTCCAACTTTTGTATTTAATACATTCTTTTAAAAGAAAGCTTTTGGCATTGTTTACTTTTATCAACATATGTTTCCAGTTTCCAAAATCTGGTAAAAAGTGTCATTCCCTCTCGCTCACTCTAACACTTGGCGAATGCTGTCTCTCTTATTCCTTGTATCTAATCAGACAGACATGAGCATGCTTTTTTAATAACTGTAGGAGATGTTTTGGAATGGGCAGTGAGCTTCTTGGCAGTACTCGTGATGTCTGATAACTGTGCCCGGGTGCAGCCTCAGATTCATTCTGCAGCCTTGTTAAGCCTGTTGTGTCCTTACTGTGAAAGGAGTCTTGAGGTGGTGGGTACAAGAAGGTGGGACACTAGTGCAGAAACTGGGTTTGACTTACCTAGATCCACTCGGTGATTTTGGGGAGAAACAAAGGATCCCTGATAAGTTGAAGAGAGGATGGTTGAGCTTGAAGATCCTCAAGGTTTCATGTTTGTTTTTTTGTTAGCTGTTAGAAGACCTCCTCTTATATTTCCAAGTTTGCTGAGGGTCTTTTCCTGAGTACCCTTCAAATCCAAGTCAGTTAGGAAATTTTAACCACTAACTGTATGAATATCTGCTCTGGACGCACGGAATCTGCTAAATGGCATCAATTTATCTCTAACTCACTTGAACACTTAATTAGCTCACCAGGCTTGTCTTGGGAAGGTAGGGAAAAAACAGCTTTTCTGATGGTGAGGAGAAAAGTAGAAATGATTAGTAGTTCCTATAAAAGAGTGTAAAACCCAGTTCTGTGGTTTTTCTGGGAGGGCAGGGGAGGCACCACTTTAAAACAAAGCAGGTTAAGGTCCTATCCCACCTGTGGTTGTTAGCCTGGCTGGGCAGCTCTATTGAGCTGTTTTTTTATTGAAAACGTAGGTGTGCATTGAGTTTGAAGTATCCTATTCAGCCAAAGTGTTGGGTATGGTTGAAGGCAAGTGTGTTAATGTTCTCACACATGATTGCAGCTGCTGCTTTTAGCTGGCTCAGCTCATGAATGGCCATTTCCTACTCGGATAGGAGCATTTGAGTCCTGCCCATGTTCACATGAATTTCCAAAAATTAAATATGTATTTTCAGTATAATCAGAAGTTCAGACTTTCTGAGATTGTCAAATGGATTTACCTTTCAGAGGAAATAAACCAAAGTAACAACTCAGATCTTAGGACTTTTGGAACACCAAATAACTTTTGAGACAATGATATTGCCTTTCATTGAAAAAATAAAAATGTTAAAATATACAAGAGGAAAATTGGGGCAAGAGGGTTTTTCTTTAGCTTCAAGGCACTTTTCTTCCTTATTCTACTTATATTCAAAATTTCAGGTTCTCCATAAATCATTTTTATTGAGAAAGTTCCTTAAAAGCTCAAAACACTTGAGGTTGTTTAACTGAAGAATGAATGTTGGCTTCTGGATAAAATTGCGTTTTTCTTAAATTCTGATCAGGTTTTTGAGTTAAAGAGCTGTTACAGAAACTGAAAACAAAGCACTTTAAATTCCTAAGTAAAAATGTCCCTCCAGCTCTTCAGTTAATCAGTACATCCTGTCTTAACCTTACACTGCGGAGTTTACTTTAGAAAATGGAGACCAGAAATTCCTCCATTAAAATAAAGATGAGCATAACTGTTGAATAGGATTGCAAGAGCCTCTCTTCTACATGAAGCAATGAAGATATGCAGGTTGCCATTTAAATGTTTTTAGGATACATCTGCTATTACAAACAAATGCTATCAGTCAAGATAATCCTCAGCAGCTCTTAAGTAGCAGAGTTTCACCAGCTTCTCAGCAGAGCTGTGCTGATCACAAGACCAGCATCTTTTGATAAACAAGGGGTTTCATTTCGGAGGGAGCAGAGGGGAAGTTGGCTTTGGCATTTTTGGAACACTTTGAATAGTTCTTAGAAACGTTGAGGCGATTCCTTTGAAGATGCAAATGTGCCTACCCAGGTAGAGTTTGGTCTGACTCATAAATGTCTGGGTATTTATCTGTGTTCATGCAGCCTTGTCCAGGTAGAGGCACACAGGGAGGGCTGCAGGGGGAAGGCTGGCATGGCTACTGCCCAGGGGTGATGACCCTGTACACAGACGGAGGAGAGGGGCACAGTCTTGATGGCACGCAGGCTGGCATCCCTCCTGAGTTTTTGCTTCGCCTTAGAAACTGCTTTAAAGAAAGAGCTGAGGTGAAATGTATACTGCTCTCTGCACCCCTGCCCTGTGGATACACTCAGAGATGTCCTGTGTTTTGTTTTTGAACAGGAAAAGCCAACAACAATGTACAGTGGGATGAGGACTCCGTAGAATACATGCCAGCCAACCCAGTCAGGATCGCATTTGTCTTGGTTGTTCATGGCAGAGCTTCTCGGCAGCTCCAACGCATGTTTAAGGCTATTTACCATAAAGACCATTTTTATTACATTCATGTTGACAAGGTAATATATCAGTGGTTATAAATTGCCTGTCTCACCATCTGTCAGTCTACCCATCTTTGTCATCTTCTTCATCTTCTCGTTACCTCTGCTGCATAGAGTGCACGTCACTTTTTGTCTCTCCATCTGTTATATGTTTGGAGCCTCTTTTTCTTTTTTTTTTCTTTCTCGTTATCTTCTCTATGTAACAGCTTTCATTTCTCCTTATATGTCTATGAGTATCTATCCATGTCTGTCTGTTGTACATTTAGTTAACAGTAATAGATGAGTTGATGCAGGCTGACAGTGGTGGCCCACTGGTTGGAGAGCTGATCCAAAGTGCCTTGGGCAAGTTACTTTACTTCACCCTCTAAAAGGGAGGTAGTAACAGTCACCTCCTTTATGAAAGCCCTTTGGGATCTACTGATGACAAATGATAAATAAGAGCTATTTACACTCATTAGTGATTACTGTAGTTGTAATAAAAAGAATTAAACAGGGATCTCTGTACGTTTCCAAAGCAGCATTTAGCAAAAGAAGATTGCGTGCCATAGTAAGTGAGGACAAAGCAATGGCAATGCTCAGTGACTCCAGAAGTAGAGTTGGTGGTTAGGGAGGGATAATTTTGGGCAGAGTAACTTGAATGTATTACTTTTTTCTCCTGTAAAGAGATCCAATTATTTGCACCGGCAAGTACTCCAGTTTGCCAACCAGTACCCAAATGTGAGAGTCACTTCTTGGAGAATGTCAACTATTTGGGGAGGAGCAAGTCTTCTGTCCACCTACCTGCAGACCATGAGGGACTTAATGGAGATGAATGACTGGCCATGGGATTTCTTCATTAACCTCAGTGCTGCCGACTACCCAATCAGGTACAATGAGTATTTTAAGAATGTACATGTTTTGTTCCTAAAGGAAATCTGTATGGAAGGATATAAGAGATGACATGTCCATGCTGTGCTGCAAGAAGCAGAGGTCAGAGGGGCAGTTTCTTCTGTCATCGGCAGAAGACTCCTCTTGATGAGGCTGGTGTCTGACAGCCACGCTTTAGCCAAGGAGACAATCACCTTACTGCACCCCATGTGTCCCTCGGAGGGACTGTGGCTGTGAGCAGGCTAGCAGCACTGGTTCTTCACTTTTACTGAGGAAGCATGGCCTGCTCTATTGAGTCATGATTTCCAGCCAGGGACACCTGCAAGAGAGGATTGAGTAAAGCAGCATGAAGTGTTGGAGCTCAGCAAATGGACCCCAGGCATGGAGAGATCCCTTCCTCCCAGGGCTCTCATCAATAGTTTGATTTGATGTCTCAGAAAGTGCTGAAGGTATGAATATAGATTCAGTGAAGGTAATGTTCTCCTCTTCCTTTTTTTAGTACTTTTTCTGCGGAGGATAATGACAGTAGAAGTGACAAATAAGTTGCTAGGAGTCAGTTATATCTTCAGCACCAACCATTGCCTGAAAATCTTTATTCAGATGGCGTCAGGCAAAGAACTTCACACACCAGCACATGACAAGGCTTGTGATTTTAAGTGAAATTATGTTCTTTCTGGATTTACATAACCCAAGCCCCACAGCTGCATTCCATGAGGTTTACTACATTGTGCAAAAGTAGAGAGTCTGAAAAAAAAAAACAACCAACCAACAAAAAAACCCATGCAAAAAAACCCACCCCCTGCAAAAACAAGCATCCTTAAACTGCTTGGTTTAGGCTCCAAGAATTATCAAGAAGAGGAAAAGAGGAAATTCTCCTTGTGACTTCTGTTTCCTTGTATGTTGAAATGAATTGATGAAAGGGGAAGTAACTTTCTTGGGCGATTTTCTGATGAATGATGACATAACGTGCTTTTAATACTCATAGAAAAGAAATATATTAGATGGTTTCACTACCTTTCACTGATTAGGTTTCCGCAAGATCTCTCTCAGGGTATGGGTCCCTTCCTGAAGCTGCTGCTCAGACAGAAATCCCAACAGAAGTGAAAAATGAAAAAAGCTACGAGCATATGCCTTAGGAAGGATTTTGTAAGAACTGACAAAAGGCTTTAGTGCTGATGCCCATTTCTAAGCCCTGTCAGTGAAGTGCCACACATTTTGGGAAGAGCACAAGAGCCACAGAGATTACACTGATATTGGATAATGGGGATTTGAATTAAGAAATCATGATATTTCACTCTGAGTCTGATTGAAACACTTTCGCTGTCCAGCAGGAAGACACCTATTAGTTTTGACATATTATCTTGCTTGTAAGGAAGAGTATGTTGCTCTCGGTATATCCCATGAGTTCTGGGAAAAGCTGGCTTGTTATTCCCTATCGTTCACTTTCCCAGTGAGGAATGCTGCACTGGTGATAAAAGGTAGAATAATGCAAGACCATAAAAGGAAGAGGTACGTGTTGGCACATTGAATCAAGATAAATTGTAGGAAAATAGTTGCTGAAGGTCTAGTATAATTATAGACCAGTTCCAGCAGATGCATCCAGTTACCCTTCTGTGGTGTTGAGTCCACCCTAAACATCACATAACGCAGAGGCCATGACCTGGGGCAGTCTCGACTGATCTTAGTTCCCTGTGGAACAAGTTAAACCGCAAGGCCAAATGAGATCAGTCACTTACAGACATGGTCATAAACAATCGTAGGATTTGAGTAGAATGTAGTCAGTTCAGTGTTAATGGATTCTTTGTACTAATGCTGTGGTATCTTGCACTTGTTCGAACTCTAAACAAGTGCCATTCAGCTGGGAAAAATTTCAGGTGCTCATTTCTTCAGGGGGAAAATTCTTGAAGGTCATGCTCCTCTAGCGTCCATGCAGCTGCTGTCAGAGCTACGTGGTGCGCTCTCAGCAGCGGGGCAGGCGTCTGAAGCGCTCACTTCCCTTTCTGTCTAAGTATTCTGTTACCAGAACTGATGGAAAGGTGCTTCCTCTTCACACCATGCACTTCAACAAAAAGTAAAAAGCCTTTTTCAGTGCTACCACTTTAATGACAGTGACTTATAGGTACTGTTAAATTTTCTTGAATATGGAATATTACAGCTATAAACCCTGGAAAATGTTATCTCATCAAATATATATATGAATCCATTTCATTTTCATAGTGGCGACGCTATAAATTAATATTCTTTATAATCTTTAGGAAGGCATTACCTCTCTGCATACCCCTTAGAGAGCTGATTGTTTTTCCAGGTAATAGTAAATAGGATGTTAGAGGAGTTTTTTCCATCTTTCAGACCTCATGCTGTGATTTATCAGATAATGGGCTAGGGGCAGTTTACACTTCTCTCACTGGTTAGTCATATTGCCATGGTTTTTGCTAGGTTTTTCTGCATAAGAACATATGAATTTTGTGGATTAATAGTTTTTATCCAGAGCTGCTTCACATTAAGCTTTCACTTCCCATCTGCCATTCCATCTGTAATGCTGAAACCTCTACTACATCTCTTCTGATAATAAAAGCTAATCCAGCCTTAAAAGTCAGGAAAAAGCATTCAGTGTGTGGGGTTAATACTATGTGATGAATCCTAAATCTGTCCAGAGAGCAGTCTGGTATGTTCACAGGCTACATTTCAATTGCTAGGAGCCCTTCATCCTTCAGAAGAGACATCCAGAAGCAGATATCAAGGATAATATTGTATAATGGTGGGGGGGAAAGAATATTAGAAACGTTCATTTTGGGAGGGAAACAATTAAAACTGTGTGAAATAAAGCATATGCAAGCCAGGAAAAATAAGATACCCCTGTTATTCTTCCTTATGCCTCAATGTTTAGTTTGTGAAATGGAATCTGTAGGTCAAGCACCTAGCACAAAGGAGGTCCTAATCCATGTGCTTCTAGTTGTTACTGCAGTAAAAATCACTGGCGGAGTCTGCACACAAATGTGCCTCCAAGAAAAACACTGTGTTTGCCTTTAGTCATGAGGCAATATGCTATTTATTGGCCTAAGTGAAATGATGTGGTGCGTTATTCAGCCTTGACCAAAAGGTTGGACTTGATGACCCTGGAGGTCCTTTCCAACCATAATGATTGTGTGATTCTGTGACTCCATTCAGATCCATTAAACATTCTCATCAGGAAAATGAGGGTTGAAATGGCCAAAGACAAACCTCTACCAGTGACTCTGAGATGGGAGGTTGTGTGACTGCCCTTCCTTTTGCTTTGGGGTTGTGAATAAAAAAGGGCACATGCCTTCAGGGTTTTCAAGAAATCATCTCTTGCAGCCATTGCATTCATATAGAAATGAAAGCAACCCGCACCTTCCTTCCTTTTCCTTAACTTTTTTTAATTTAGTGGCATTTCTTCATGAGTTAAAGTCTTTTGAGAGTCTCTTTCAAAACTCTGTGGGAAAGCTATTGATGTCTTTAACCTCTTACTTTACATGGGTATCTATTTGCATTATTTATTGTCTCTGACAAACAGCATCAGGTAGTCAACCTTATGTTCAGGGACTGAAATTTCACTCCCAACAAGGTGAACTATGGTAGAGCATCTATTGATGCTGAATGTTTAATGTGCATTGCAGGAGTCCTTGGATAATGTGGCAGGTGAAGTGTTGCACCACTTAAATTAAGAAGTTTAATGAGATCATTTAACAGTGAATGTCATGTCAGTGCTTACCTGGCCACAAAGCTTGTATAAAGAATAAACATAATGAAACATTTGAACTATTTATAATTTACAGTAAATCACTGAGCCTCAATCACCAGAGGGATCACCAAATCTAATTGCCAGCTAATGCTTGGTGTTTAATAAAGGTCAAGCAAAATTATTAGCAGAAGCTTGGAGAGTGCTTCAGAATAGTAAGAAAATAGAGTGGCTTATTGATGGAGCCAGGAACGCAGATACAACTACATTTTCAATTATGAGCAATCAGGTATAACGAAGGAGCTGAAAAGAAACCCAGTGAAACTGTTTGTGTTCTGCTGTTTGGCACTGTTTTAGGATAAAGACTGCATAGCCGTATTTTCCATAGAAGCCGGCATTGTGGAGGTTCGGTCAAAAACATCCAATAGAGGTTCTGCTCTGGACCTTGAATGAAATGTGTATCATAATACAAATAGCACCTGGGGAAGAGTGGCTCCAGACTCCAGGGAGTAAATGGCATGATCTGACTGCTGCTTTAAACAGGTGCCTATTTGGTGTAATTTATGGAGATCATCTTTGTCAGTCAGAATCGCACTCAGAAATTAAGAAAGGTGAGCTAGCAAAGAACTATTGACTCACCTGCTCTTGTTTCATTGTGTTGTCCTCTGATGGCTGAGGTAACATTGTTAATGCTGAATAGCAATATTCATCTAAAGGTTTAAACACTGCTTTAGAAACTTGAGGGATGCCCTTTGAGATAGGTGAAGCTTTTTCTTAGGTCGATGTTTCCAGCCCAATCAGCCAGCAGCAGACAGGCGGTCTGATTCTCTGTCCTACCTTACCTCCAGCAGACTCACACTTCTGACTCTTTAAGAGACTTGTTAGCAAAGATTACCACCCAAAATCAACAGTTTTATTTTAACTCCTGCCAAATCCCAGTGTGGTAGACAGCCTAGTAGTGGTAAAGCTGTCCTTTCACTCCTGCGTCATCTTCACAGCATTTATCTCTAATAACTTACATGGCCAGGTGCTGCACTGTGGCTATAGCAGCACTGCTGCCTTTGATATCAAGAAAGAAAACTGAAGACAAAATGGCTGTGAGGAAAATTAATTATTTAAAATTCTTCTTCTCTGCAAGCAGCCAGATGAAGTATTGGTTAATACAAAACCAAAGTGATGACTTCTGAACCAGGTCCCTGGGCAGCAAAGTGTTTGTCAAGAGTGAAAAGGTGGGAGTGGAGGGAATAGGACTTCAGGTTTATCATTCTGGTAGCAGGTGGAAATAATTATAACCAAGAAGTTCAACCTTTGGGGAAAAATGCTTCAGCACTTTTTCAAGTTATTTTTCAGGTGCCAGAACTACCTGGGAGAACAGCTGCTTGTTTCAGCCACCAGCCCAGATTCATTCCCTGCAAAACGTGGGTGACTACCACTCTGTATAAGCTACATCAGGAATTATTTTTACTCTGTCAAATGTACGATGACCTGCCCAGATTTCACCTGGACACTTGACCAAATGATGGAACTTTTGAAGCAGGTGACTGGGAGAAAAATGTGAGAAAATACAGTTTGCATGGAGTGAATAAGCCAGACTCAAGCTGCCCTTCTGCTTTTGCAAAACTTCTCAGCTTTTGCAATGTGCACACTTCAAATGCAATGTTGGAAATGCAGGAAAATCTCCTCTTGGAACTGAAACAAAGAACTTGACTTTCACATGCAGCACTCTAGCTTTATGAGAAATCTTTGAGACCCAGTTGTGCCCTCTTGATGGTTATGAACTTAGAAATCCCAAAGCCAGCAGGACTTGATGGAAGCTCTGTAATGGCAAATAGGATCACCGAAACCATCGGCTCAACAGGCAGTTCCCCCCCACCCTCTCTCTCTGACTTCTCATCAGTTTGACTTGATTTAGTTTAACAATTCTGTGTCTTACTGAGATTAAGACTTCAGAGCTGTCTCTTACAGATATTTCCTTCCTGGCAGTATGTGAGCTGGTGCTGGACATGAAAGCCTGTATAAAGGGTACTGGTTTTCCAGGGCTGAATTTGACCCCATACAAAGCCACCTGTGGCAATACTGCTCTGAAGTGCAGGCCTTGCCTCTAGAATACTGTACTGGGCACTAACCAAGTAATACAGCATTCTTTAAAGTGCCCTTTCAAATGTTACCCGGAACTGAAGCACTGGTAAATCATATCTATACACCTAGATGGAGTACAGCACAGGTAGCTCCTGCAGTACAACATCTGTTAAGATGCCAGCGCCTGAGGTTTTTATCTCCGTATTGTCACTGACATTGTACGCGGTTTTGTTTGCTCAGAATATCTTTATCTAGCAAGCCAGACGTCAATCCACTCTTAATGCTTCACAGGGAATCTCTTTTCCTGTTGAAAAAGGAACTTTATCAGTGTTTTTCTTGAATCTGAATTCTCTGAGAATTTCAGATGTGCTTCTTTCTTAAATCCCTCAAATAACCTTTTCTCTTCCTTTTCCCTCACTTTGCCAGCACATTTAGTCAAGATTTATATATATATATTGAAGGTTATCCTTCTGGTTTGCTATCCCACTTTTCTGCTTTACTGTTAAATTATCAGTAGTTGGAAAAGCAGTGGTTTTGCACATGGTCACAAATGGGTGGGATGGAATGTTGAAATTATTGTGGCTTAAAAATTTTATTTACATCTGGTGTTAACATAATATTTTCTTCAACCTGGCAAATGTTAGTGATGGGAGACCCACCCTTTCTCTGTGCAGCCACAGCAGCTGAGGTTACTATTTCTCCACCTCCTCTCTAGGGTTTAAGGCTATAAAGCAGCTTTTGCATTTGGAGAATTGTGACATCTGCAGCTCTTAGTAACTTTTTTGGATATTTAATACTTCTGAGATGTTCTCCATAGCAGCCTCAGTCTGGCAGCAAAAATAAACGCACCCCAAACTGGAGACTGGCTTGGCTATCCAGGCATCTATACAGTGCATGCGGATTAAAGATGCATCAGTAAAGCACATTTTTAGAATAGCGGTATTACTCAAAGTACCCTTGTACTTGGCAGCACGTTATTTTGTTGATTACAGCACTAAACATTCAGCCCTTCATCTCTTGCTATGTGAACTGAAGCATCTGAGCCAGCGTCTGAGACCACTCAGAGGACCGCCTGGCAGATGAAAGCCCCAGATGCAGAGCTTTACAGTTTGATGGGCACTGCAGCATCTGAGCACTTGCTGGGCTGCCTGGCTGGTATCCTCTTCTCTTCTGTCTTGGCTCGGGGGCTGCTCACAGGGAGGTTGTCCAGAGAAGAGACAAAGGGTTTTCATCTGTTTGCCATTTGCTTTCTGGATGCAGTTTATTTTTTATGTACTTATCACTGAGAAAAAAGTCTTATCTTCTAAAAGAGAGTTAATTGTGAGTCTTCACTGGATACTGTTCAGCCTGATCTTTAAACAGTAACAGTACAAATGTTGTGATAGTGTGCACCATTGGTTCCTAGGCAACACAGTTATATCTTTTGTCTTCAGGATGTTAGAATAATATCTAGAACTGTATTTTTGTAAGAGTAACTGATGTGTTGGGGCTGAAGAAGACACTGAGCAGTATGAGGGTCCTTGTTAGCACAGTTATTTCTCCTTCCCAGCTCCAGGGCTATTTATGAAACCTGCTTTTCACTTGCAACTTGTCTTTGTGGACAAATAGTCTGGGGTAACCAGGTCAAAAAAAGGTCCTTTGTGCAGAATGACTCTTATACTTTTTAGAAAGTTCAGTCAAATCATTATCAAATTCCAAAAGCTAAAACTGCTTGAAAGAGAGAAACATTCCTGTTATAGCATTGCATTTTAAACACGCTCTCCCTTCGTGGCCTCACTGGATTCTCTCAGGAAATTAAAAATCTGTTGAAATTGCCATTAAGGCACTTCTTTGTTTAGATTTCAGTATGCCACTTACAATAAAACAGCTGCAAAATAATATCTCGTGGCAGTTCAAAGTGAAGATGAAACAACAACCTCTGCCATTATACTTCTCCCAAGTCACTCCTAAAAAGTTGCAAACCAAAAGGACGTTAAAGGGTGAACAAAAATGTTCTGATTCAATCTTTTAGTGGTGATACTGAAATAGAAAGGAGAGGAATAGATGAATAGATGAAGTCTTTTCCTCCAGAACAGGGCTAAACATGTTAAGAGTTGAGTGGCATTTGATGTTAAAGATTTTTCAACCAATTTATACGTAAATTCCGGTCTTGTCTTGATATTAAATTATGCACATTGATATTTCTTTATTTGGGATTACTGCATGTGAATGAGCTAAAGGGCTGATTTGAATGAAACACTTCACAGCAGAATTAAAGCTGCTTTGGCACAACAGGTAATTTTTTTCAAGCACTTTTGCATAAAGAAAATGCAGTAATAACACACTGCTTACAGAGGAAGGGTGGCACGAGTGTACAATCCCAACTGCCTCTTGCCTTTACTCTGCTCCAGTGGAAACTCCCTTTTTTCCAGTATTGTGGTGCAAGGTAGGAGCCACTTTGCCACCAGCTACCTGGCTCCCTGGGAGTTATGGCGAGCGCTGGTGGGTAATATATTAATAGTACAGAGGTATGCAGCATTGCCCTGTCTGCCTGCTGCTGTGTCGCTCAGTGAAGTCCCTAAGACCACACAACTTGCTGATGCTTCGGTCTGCAGGTTCTAGGAGCAGTGGGATGGAGGAGGGTGGTTGCAGGACAGAGGTGGGAAGCGTGCAACTGAGCTCTCCAAGTATGCTCCCTTACATGAGAGTTGCTTAAGAGACTCCTTCGCATTCATTCTCTTCTGCAGGGAACAAACCCCACTTCGTCAGTCTATCAATGCTTCAGAGGAGGCCCAGCTCGGCTCTCACGTCTCTGTAGACAAAAAGCAATACCTGTGTGCATGTTCAGTCCTGCAGAGCTCGAGTGGAGAGTAGGGCACCTCTGTGCAGACTTTGTCCTCTGGGATGTGCTGCAGAATGTGGCTCTTTCTCCCAGGCTTTTTTTTCTAGTAGATCTGACTAGTGCCAAGTAGTCTAAACTATAGATCTTGAGACATTGTGGAATTCTGCACCCGGTAGTGCGGAAATTCAAGACCTACATTTTGCTGTGCAATCCCAAGTAGAATTAGTGGCTAGTTGGCTTTTACAGTCGCATTTTATTACAGTTGAATGCTTCATTTCTGCTCATCCTGCCCAGTACTAATAGACACAATGCATTTATATATTTCCACATCTCTCTCTGTGTAAATAGAGGTGCTGAATACCATTGACAATGCTTGTGACTGTGCTTCTGTAGTTCCAGAAGGGGAGGGGATGAGACCCTAAATGGTTCATTGTAACACACATTCCACTCGGCCACACGCCATTTAATTATATCCATCATTCAGCATTACTTGAACCAGCTGTAGGCAAACGCATTCCTAACCTTTCATCAGGATAATTGCACTCTTTGCCACATTAGGAACTGGTTTGGGGCCAAGTGTTTTCCAAATACAGAGTTGATCTCTGTTCAAAAGTTTGCTGCCACATTAGCAAGTAATCTTGCGACAGTGCATTCTTGGGGCAGCTGAAGACTAAAAGATGTATAAATCCAGATTGGTTTTTTGTGTCACATTATGGCTTTAAACAATTGGAGCAGCCTTGGAGGATGACTGAGATCGCTGTCTTCTGAAGATGGGATAACCATGCCAGTCAGGTGCAAGGAAGCTTCCAGATGGTTTCCATGGCAAAGGCTTGCAGGAACCGTAGCTGTGCATGTTCTGTGAGGGTTGATGACATTGCTAAACCTTCGTATAGGTGATATCTTGTAGGTTCCCACAGGGCTTGAGTCATGTTGCTGGTGGCAGCTACAGGTTAGCTGAAGGCTGAAACATCCTGATCTTTCTTCTGTATGTGAAACTGGTACATGTGATGTGTCAAGAGATACCAGTGCTGGATATCATCACAAAGTGCCTGGAGGACCTCCAGGTTTGTGAACCATTGCAACCAAGGAGGGTAGAGGCAGCCAGGATGTCGCTCCTGGTCTGCTAGGCAGTAGGGCTTGGTGGAGTCAGGAAATCAGCTAGTGACAGTCTGCCTAACTTAGATTCACATGCCTTTTTTTATAGTCTTTTCTGGTTCTTTTCTGATCTTGTGTTTAAATAAGACTGTATTGGTTGCAGCTCTGTCAAGCACAGCGGTGAGTGGGAACGCCAGCCTCCCACCCTCCCAGTTGTCTTCTCGTCAGCCCCAGTTATATCAGTTAATGGATCTATATGTTCCCTTTGTAATTTTCTTGCTCAGACTTCCTCTCTGCCACATTTGTGCCCCTCATCCCAGCACTGCATTCTTCACGGACTTACTCCAGAACAGTCCCAAAGAGGAGCAGGGCAGGTCATCAGCTGGCATAAATTGTCAAAAATAAGATTATCGCTCAACCCCAATAAAGGTAACAAAATGTGACCTTCTGTTGTTAAAACCAATTAAGTTTCCTTCCATCAACTTTCAGTTAATTATCCCTTTCACCCCCCAGGCCCTGTTCTTCATCTTTTTAGGCTTGGTGCAGAATTAATGTTAAATCCCATTAGCCTGACCCCGTTTTCCCCATTTTGCCTTCTGGTCCTTTGAATTGATGTGCTCTGACAGGTTGATTGAGCAGCTCAGGGATCAAAGAGAGTGGCAGGCCCACGAGGAGCTTCGGAAAGAGCCTGGTTTACTCTAATTCACTTTAGTTTTAAATGAGGTTTGTGAAAGGGCCTCAGCAGCAAGGTCTCACCAGGAGGAGGAAGGGCTCTTGGCTGCATCCCTGGCGCAGAGAACATCACATAGCTCATCTGCTAGTGGAGTCCTACCACTCATTCCTTGGGATGACTCTAGTTAGGAGAGTGAAGCTCATCGTTGCATATTTCCTCTTGACTTTTCCTTGGAAAGTGTGAGGTGGAAAAAAAACATTTCTAGATACATCTTTCCTGCTGCATCAGAAGGACCATCTACGCTTAGAGCAATGTGAAACTGTTGGCCACTTTTTGCCTAGTTTATCCTGCAAATGAAACAAGGAGCTGGCAAGAGCCAATACCAATATGGAGTGACGAAGGTATACATTGCGGCCTCTCAGAAAGGACTTTCCTGCTCCCTTTTCCAGCAGTGGGACAGTGGTCTCAGGTTTCCTGCTGCTTGCAAGCTTAGCATGAGCGCTTTCCACTTCTTTGTTGACATGGAGTGTTGGGTAGCCACTGTGATGTGTGTAATATGCCTGGTGAGCTTTGCAGAAAACACTGGACCTTGGCATTTGGGAGGGTGCTTGCTATCCTTTCCTCTGTGTGGAGCCGGGAGGTGGCCCTGTGAAGAGGGGCTGTGGTGGGGTGGCTTTAGCGACAAGCTGAGTGTGTGGGGAAGAACATTTTCACTAGAGTCCTGCAGCACATCACTCTTTGGTGTTTTGCCAGGCACGTGCAGATTTTGAAAGCAATGTGGGGAAAATATGATTGAATGACTCTCATTTCCTGATATGACAAATGGGTCAGGGTGGGGTGACGGTGTGAATCACAGCCCACAGGGAGCACACCATCAGAGCGAGAGCAAGTTACATTTCAGAAACTGGGAAATGACCAGAATTTAACATTTAAGCTGGAAAAGTTGCACCTTAACAACTGCATCCAGCAAAGCAAAGATTTCTCATGAGTCTTAAGTTGCAAGACTGTCGCAGCTGATTGAGGAACACAAAGCCCACAATGATGGACTTTAAATCCAAGGTGGACCCTCTGGGTAGATCCATCCCTGGCACACAGCCTGGCCTAGACTGATACCTGTACACATGTCACTCTCATATTATCCTTCTGCATGTGACAATGAGGATCCCAGCCCCAAGGTGAGATGTCTCAGGAGAGGAGTGCCATGCACGTGGCTGCACTTATTCACAGATGCCAGAGGGTTTCCACTCCAGCAGGACAGCAGGATCCCACCCCAAGACAGACAGACTCTGTGATCTGCAGGCAAAGCTCTGCAATGATGAACAGGCTGGGGAATGTAGCAGTGTTAATACTGCTTGTGACTGAGCTTACATCACATAAAACATTCTCAAGGTCTCTTTCTTTCCACTTTCTTGGAAGAAAGTTAACATTTTTTATTATAATTACTCAACCTAATGAGCAAATAATTTTTCTTATTGACTTGTACAAATAAAATTTCAGATAGATGCAGGGAGGTATAAATTAAATGAAGTGAACGGTTGCTTTAAACCTATGCTCATATTTAATTTTAATTTCTTCTCTTTTACACATAACTCTTGGTAATTTAATTTTCGAGACGGTGAAAAAAAATTCCTGACTATTAAATATCCTGTGTAAAATATGAACGGTATAAACAAACAAAAAGAACCCGTTCAGCTCGATATCTAGATTTCTTTTCTTTTAACCAAAGCATCACTAATTTGAGTGATGGACTTGATCATTTCTGCAGCTCACTCCACTGGCTTATTTAATCAGTGATTATTGTTTTCATCAAAATGGGACGTATCATGTAGGCAGATGAGGTTCTACATGAATATGCAATGGCAGACAAACACTGAAAAAATGCAAAGCAGGGAGCGTCGTTCTGTACTAAATAAAATCCCAGTGCTTTGATAAAGCTTAAAATCTATCATGTTCAGTTTTAATAATTAAATATCCTTGGGTATTAGCAGCTGATTAGGCAAGTATTTCACTACTTTTTTTTTTTTATAGATACTTTTCAGCAAATACATTTTGTGGGCTCAGTTCTTGTGATACAGGATTGTCATGTCTGTCTTAACTCCTTGTAGTGCTGCATCCTTAAAAATGATATCCTAGCATTGACAGAAAAATAGCTTGTGCTTTTTTGGTCCATCAGAAGTTCATATGTTAGCTTGTTAAATGTGGTAGTTTTCTATATTGATCTCTGAAGTTGATGCAGTTAATTAGTAAGGGAACGGCTTGTTCCTGTAGTAACAGGTAATGGCAACTTTGTTAAAAGTAAGTTATCTTGGCAAATACATTTCAGCAACTGTTAGAAGTCATGTAGTAACTGGCAGCAATTACATTTTCTGCCACTGACACATTAATGAATGGGCCTTATGGAAAAAAATGGTTGCTCTGGAACTTTCCTATGAAGCATTACCTACTGTGGAACATGTAAGCAAGGAAAAACAGAGCAGTTCTCAGGGTGACAGGAAGACAGTGCTAATTTTTGTCTATTAATATGCTACCCACACGTGCTAACAACATACCTTCAGAACCTAACCAGTCTTAGCCTCTAAACTGGGAAACACCAGAAAACTTCTGTTACCATTTCACATAGCCCATTCCAAGGACAGAGAGACAGATTTATGGTCTGCACAGGTTTATGCACTGCACTGATTTTGGAGCATTAGTGATATGAAAACAGAAAGAAATGCAGTCTTTTGTATAAGGTTTTATCAGCTGTGAAGAGGAAATGTGTGATGTGCAGGTTTCTTGTGGCTGTGCAAAGGCTACCAGGGGAGGCTTGAAAAATTGAAAAAAAAAATAATTGAAAATTCTGTGAGGATAGGAAAAAAGTATTTTTTCTTTGGTTAAAGGAATTGCATGAGGGAACTTGTCTCATTGAGGGTATCAAGAAAATTGCTATTTTAAGGAATAAAATAATGGTTAATTTGTGTACTGCTTTATTCCAACATGCAGCTGGTAGAAGAATGAACAGAAAGTGTATTTACCAATTTTTTTGTCATGCCACAAGTTTTTTCTAGTGGGAGAAAACCCTTATTGTCATAAAAGTTATTAAATAGGAATGTGCTGAAAACAGAGAAAGTAACACCTAAGACAATGGGTTTTTTTCCTTTTAGGGCTAAAAGTAAGTAAATAACATAATTAAATTTAGACATTCTGGGCATGAATCCTCTTTAAACACTCATCTCAATGTAAATAGCAATGTGGCTTAAAGCTGTGTAGGTAACTTGTTCAGATACACTGCTGTTTCCTTCTCGCTGTCTATCAAAAATTATCTTTTACTCCAACATTCAACTTCCTTATAGATGGAAGTGTAAAATACGATAGATCTTTGACAGTACAATATTAAATCACCTTTCGGTGCTGAGTTTTCAGCAGATAGCATGTTCATTAGCTTCGTGCTCTGCATTTAATCACTTTGTACAGTCTTAATAGAAAAAGGTTAAAAACATTCAGACTTGGACTCATTGATGTCATCCACATAACTGGTGCAGTTTTTTCATGAAAATCACAATTGTTTCTGTTTATCCTAACCACAGCTACCTTGGAAAGTTGCTGACAAAAGTGTTAATGGGAACTGTCACTGGAAGGTCAGCTAAAGTGTCTGGGAACATTGGGCTCGTTGTACTTTGTCTGAACCTATCTGGTTGCATGTGACAAGTTTCCCAGTGAAGTTCTTTGCAGTATGTGCAAGCTCACCTGCCCCTGCTTGCCACTGGTGCTTCTCCTCCCTTTGTGTCATTAACTGGGGAAGAATTCATTTTGAATGAGACCACTGACTGTTGTTGGCTTGTCTCCTGAAAGTCTGCCATGTGGCATGGAGAGTAAATATGGAGAAGAACAAGTAATTGATTATGCTGCTCAGGGGAGAGCGGAGTTGAGCTGAGCTGTAGCGTTGGTGCCAAGGATCCTGGCCCAGCTCCGGAGCCACAGCTGTGCCCCTCCATGGGCCCCCCCCTTGGACCAGAGTCAGACCCCTTCCTCTCTACTGCTGAAGGATGTTGCAAAGGCAAGAGAGACCCAAAGCACGTATATGGCTTGTCCTTTACGTGCCTGTTAACAGCAGCAAAGGTGATAATATTTAACCATTGACTTTTGCCAAAGAACTAAAATTAAAACAGAAGGTTGTATGTTAAGCTATTTTTTTCAACTTGCAGATTTGTATTGGTGGGATCAAAAGCCCAAAAAGGCTGGAAACAAACTATAAATGTGCCAGGGCCGAGATAAACAGACTAAATAGAGCTACACAAATTGCTTGTACTCCAGGCAGGCAGAGACTGAAGTGGGGACCAAGCAAACGTGGCAGCTCTCTCTCTTAAATAGCTTTCACAATTTTTTCTCTTCTTTTTTTTTTTTATGCCCCTGAACAGAAACTTCTCCTTGTGAACATGAAATGCACCAATGACAAAAGGAAATCTGCTTACACAAGATTGGCACCTTAGTTTAGGAGAGCCAGCTCATGTTTGGAGCTAAGACAATGCTGAGCAAGCATCAAAAGTTTAGGTTACTTACCCAAAAATGCTAAGCATTTTGGATCAGGCTATAATTTGAAGTGTCTAAGCCCCACATTGCTATATTTTCTCTTCATGAATTTGTGTTATTTTAATTTCCAAATACAAGTTACAGGAATGCCAGCAAGGCCTGATAAACAGCTTTTGCCAGCACTGATAAAATGAGCTTTCTTCTATACATACAGTTCAACTAAACTAACATCTCTTGTGAATGTAGTGGGAAAGGAATTTTGCTTTATTACAATATATACCTTTAACAAGTTTTCTAGCCCTTATCTAAGTGAGACACATGTCTCTGCCCTTGCTTAAAAATATTTGTTGGAAATATGCAATTATAGGGCTTTCTAGCAAAGGCTATTTGTTGGCTACTCAAGATCTGGGTTAGCAAGATGGAAAAAAAAATACTAGTGTTGATGTGCTGATCATTCATAAACTTAAACAGAAAAATAAATAGAATATTGTTTAACAAATCAGGGTGAAATGTTTCCTTCCTTCCTCGCAAAATGCTTCCGAGTTGAATGCATCAACACCATGTTATTTAGGTAATAATTCATCCTGCCTGTAGCTGATTTTCTTTGCTTATTTTCATGAGTACCAGGTTCTGTGTAGTTGCACATTTGGAGGGAGCTTAGAAAGCTTTTGTTACTTAAGTGTTTTTTCAGTGCATTCACTGTTGATAAACATAAATATAATCTAGGCTTAGTGATTGCATAAATTTAGATTTATGGAAGGGAAACTACTTTAAATAATGCATTTTATAATTTTACTGTAAAATAAGTTGTTCTAAAATTGGGGGGAAAAAGATCTGCCTATGACACGGTATTACGGAATAGTGTTTTTCTTATTTCTTTACTTTTTATTGCAGCAGTAAGGATGCTCAGAAATCCACCGACAGATGAGTTCCTAAGATCAGTTTAGAGGTGCTCTTGGGACTGAGGGAAATTTCATAAAATGTTTTGTAAACACCAGTGAGTTAAATCTCAAACCACTGGCGAGTTGTGATATCTCTGTGGTAGAGATGAACAAACTGAGGGACAACTGGGTTGACATCCCTGGAAAAGTCTTCTTAGTAAGTGTACTTGTGTGTTTAAGAGATCTAAGATTAGTTAAAGGATAGCTCTCAGCTCTTAATCTTGTGGGTAATAATTGCACAAGCTGCTTCCTAACACATAGACGTGTAGACCCTTATCCATAAAGTATTTTATGAGACTATAGTGTGAAAGTCGCATCGTTTCAGAAGAGCTACAAGTGTGCTACAGTTAAGCACATGCTGCTAAGTGCTTTACTGGATCAGAGAAACAGTGATTGCACTGTAGTATGGTGGATTTGATAAGATCCTGGATAATTTTAATGCTTGTGTTGAAATTGCACTATAACATAATTGGAAATTGAGTAGATTACTTTAAGCCTAGCAAATAGCTAAAGAAAGTGAAAAGCAGCAAGTTAAAAAGTTTTAATGAGTACATGTGGTGAGAGTTTTTTTTATTATCATAAAAGCTGTAGGGTTTATTAGCTGATACAAGGCTGGAGTCTCTCATTAGCCAAAGGCATTTCAGAGTTTCATGGGATATAGCTGGAAAACATTCCAAACAAATGAATATTCTATTTTAAAAGAATAATGAGATGTTGAGGGTTTTTATAAACTCCAAAATTTGCTAAACCAATATCTCTAATTAGATGAAGAAACTCTCTATAGAGGCTTTGCATCAACGGCTGTGCACATAGAAAATGTTTTAAGCATTTACATATCAAATACTGCTGGCAGCATTTTGGCTGCAGTCCAGAGCTGTAGATAGTTTTAATCACGTTTGTTCATTAATCCTTGGTGGAATTCTCTTATATGGTCTCTTTAGATTTTCGTTTAAGCATGTGCTGCTGCTTGTCAGCAGTGGGCTTATTTATTTATTTTATGAATGCCATCTGAAGCCTTGAATTTATAGAAAATAGATTGTGGAGTGGCTCAGGAAGCAGACGATGGAGTATATTCTTTTTCTCTCAGTAGATCTCCTTTGTACCCAAGCATTTATGTACTCTCACTAGGAAGAGGTTTATTCAGCAGCGTGACATTTAAAGAAGAGTTTCACTCTTTTGTGACTGTGTTAGTTCTTTTCTTTTCTATAGGAAACAGACAGTGGTTGAATGGGAAGCAGTAATTGAAAGTACAGCAAAGATGATTGTGTTGCTAATAAAATGTCTTGAGAGTCATACAACACTGGCAGAGCTGCACTGAGAGTAGCTGCGTCCCGAATGACGACTGATCAGCGTCTGGAGCATCAAAATGCAGAAAGCTAATGCTTTGAAATACAGGGTGCGACTTCCCAGCCCAGATGGCAGCACTGTTGCTGGAGCAGAACTCTAATCTCTCAAGTGCTCGAGTCAGCTGAGCTGCTAAGGCAATAGTTTTCTTCCATTTTCTTGTTCCTCTGTTAAACCTGACTTGAAAGACAAACCAAACCATTTAAGACCACACTGTTGTAAAAGCAGAGGTGTTAGCAGTTACCTAGAGCCTTCCCCATGCAGTTGGCCTCTGAAGGTGTATCTGTCATTCTCATTTTTGTGCTACGTTTTACCAATGACTGCTGTTATGATAATCAGCTTCTCTGAGAAGTGCCTGCCATTTAATCTGTGATAGATAGCAAGGGTTAAATATAGCCTTCCCCTTTCTTTGCATTTTCAGATGGCAGAGCTTTTTCCTTGCTACAGCCAGGGTCAGGCTCTTCTGAGCCTCCCCTTGCACTAAATTGCCTTCGAGGAGAGTGGAGTCAGGAGCATCAGTGAGAGGGTCAGGCTGCATATCCAGGGTCTGAAAGCTGAGCCCTTCAATGGCAGGTTTTTTCCTGTACTGTTGTGCTGTGTTTGTGTATTTGATCATCTTACCACAAGCATTTCCTTCAGGAAGAGGTCTTGTAGGTTTTTGCTTTTTCTGATGAATCATTCCATTGTTGTATCCTTTTGTTAGGTTGCCTGGGCTTGCCGTGCACACACCCCCACACATGGGCTAGCTGGCATGATGGAAGGACCAGTATGGATCAGGGTCCTTTGCTGGAGTAGGAAAATCCCACCAGCTTTGCTGCCAAGTACTGCCATGTCCCCAGCAGACACAGGAGCTAAGCTTTCAGAGTGCTCTGGACACTATACAGGCATAGGTGGGAATTTGCAGTAGTTGTTTTCCGTCTTCCGGATTGCTCTCCTTCCTCCACAGCTCCTCTGCGCCTCACAGTGATGCAGGGCTGCTGGCAGCTGCAGAAGCTGGTGAGCTGGTCTGAACACACGCAATTCTTGCGTGAGAGGGAGAGGGCAGCAGGGTGGGATATCCTCAGGCTAGGAATAGTTGGAGAAGGAACTCTCTTGCCCCAGGGGTCTTGGCAGCAATAGCATGTCCTAATGTTTTACAATAATGTGGTAATAAGATTAAATTAATCATTTATTGAAATCCATGAGCCTAATAAGTATTATTGGAATTTATCAAAAAGAAGGTAGCAAAATCAAAGGCACTCAGCTCTTCCACTTCCAGGCTCCATGCACATCTGCATGTTTAACCATGGAGTGATTGCATGCTTAACTCTGAGTAGAGGAGTTTGCCCAATAATTCCAGTTTCCTTCTTTGAAGTCTTTCTCTTCTCTAGGGACCTTCTAGAAATAGTTTCTTGGCAAAGAGCTGCCGGGGTTGCTGTACATCTGGGATCTGTAGGGCTGTGCCTTCGCACAGTCACAGTGATCCTGGGAAAGGAAATTGTGGAGAGGAGTCAGGCGGGTATGGGTGGAAATACCAAAACTTTAGGCACTGGGAGGACTTGTAACAGTTTTGACTTACTTCTTCTGACTATATATCTGTCATCTTCACCCTTGCTTCAGAGATCCTTCACTTCTGTTTCAGACCACATTAGCATCCTTGCCTTCCTCTCCTAACCACTTTCTTCTTATGTTTTGTTACTCTGCTTTTTTTGTCCATTCAGCTGTTTTCACAATACACACCTACCTCTCCAGCACCCCACACTACAGCAGAACTGCCACTGTTTGCTGACACCACTGTTCACCACAGCAAGGGCTACCCCCTCCCTGCACTCATGTCCCCCTTTGCTGCAGCTATAGGGTCTCGTGCAGCAGCTAGCAGGCTTGCGTATAGATATCACTAAATTAATCATGATTAATAATTTTAGCATGCTGTCTGCTCACAAGTGCGTATGTTGTTCTGTACTAACCTGGGCTGTTTGAATTGCACCGAAAGCAAGCATAGGGCCCAGCATGGAGGTGTACATGTCGGAGTCTGGTGAGACCTGCTGCCTGGATTCAGGAGCTCCCCTCAGACCCCAGGTGCTGGAGTCAGGGCACAGCACTGTCACGGTCACTGCACTGCAGCTGTTTCACTTCACTTCAGTGTTGTTCTTCTAGGGAATAGAACCCTTGTCTTTGCAAAATATGGTAAATATATGAAAAAAAATCTCAGAGCTGTGGCTGCAGAAGCATAGTCAGCAGTGCTGTAGGTGTCTGTATGTGTTCGGTTGCAGGGACTCCCAGGTTCCGAGATTGCTGGTCGCTGCCACTAACAACTGGTGTGCACTTACCTAACTGCGATGGGATGCTCTGCTGGGGAACAGTTGGGCAGCTTGTAGAAGCTCCGATCCTGCTGTTGCCTGTTGTCTCAGTAATGTCATGTGGTTAATATAGCAATTACTTACTGTGAATTGTCACAGCCTGGGCACACTTACATTTCTTTTGCTCAGAGTGCATCAGTAGAGGCACGATAATGAAAAGTTCCATTTGTCCCATGTATGTAACAATAAAAAGGGTGTTAATAGCTTTTTTTTTTACCTGTCAGATTAGAAAAAGCATACAAAAAAACCTCTTCCACACAAGATTACAATAGCAACAAAAGCACTGAAGGCAAAAGTCACATTCAAATCACGTTAGTCCCCAAGGAGAGAAGCTGCTCAGAGGCCAAGATACTGTTGCTTCCAGCAGGCTTTGCCCTTCTCTTCTGGAGAGGTGGGGAACCAGGACTGAGCAGGTCTGCTTTAAACAATTTTAAAGCCACATTTTAATTGTCTTGCTCCAGCTTTTCATATTCCAACATTGTAATTTACACTTTAATCACAAATGTGGTTACTTGTAAATTACAATGTTGGAATATGAAAAGGCAGCTGCCTGGAAGGGGTAGCAAAATTTACTTCTCCGTGTTGATGCCTGCATGTAAGAGCAGGCATACAGGAAAAGAGAGGAAAAGAAGGTAATGCCAGAAAATAATGATTAAAAATGGAATTTAGTCTGGGTTCAGTTTAGCAGCTGTCCCTAACCCATGCTTGTGCATGTAATTCAGGATAAGTTCATGACAGAATTTTAATTTGGGACAAGGTGGGTTACTGCTTGTGAATGAAGTGCTGAGAACAACCTGGCAAGAGCCTGCCTGCTAATGAAGCAGGGCTGAAGAGGATGAAGTTGCCTATAGAACTGTAAAGCCCAATGAGACCATGAAAGAGATTTCTATGGATTTCATTAGATTTTGTCTCAGACCCTGAGCCAGTAACAAAAGAATTCTCCAGTAGGAGAGCTGCTTTCCAGGCAGAAACACTGTATACAGGCATAACATCTAAAATCGTTTATTTAGCCTTACCTTTCTGATAGATCAGTAATTAAGTGATTAGGAGACAGAGAAATGACCCATACTCTCTATGCAGATGCACTGCAGCCCCTAGCACTTTTCATGAAGTTTGAAAAAAGATTGCCCAGTCTGGTCCTTGATAAAGGAAATAGTTTATAAATCCAGCCCAAGGATTTACCTGAAATCGGGACACTTTTTTGAGGACCTAACTGGTGAGTTCACTTAAAGTGGATGGCCTCTGCCACAGCATCATTGTGGTTCGGCTCTGGAGTTTGGGCTGGATTTCAGTTAAGTCGGTGGCTTTTTGGGTTGCAGAAATCTGTGGTCCCCAGGAATTTTTTCATACTGTCACTGCTCCCTGTTTTAATTGGCAGGGTCTCCTTTGTCTGCAGAGCCAAAGCCTGCTCTGTGCCCAAGCAACTCCCTGGTTCCCAGTCCAGGCTTGGGGAGGGGAAGCCCCAGTGTCAGCGATGGGACAGGCAGACCAACACCAGCCTGTGTGAACTACCCCCCTGGAGAGGGGCACCGAGCTCTCGCCTTGCAGGGGGCACCCCATGCACTACCAAAATGGTAGAGTCCAACCCCAGAATCCAGCAGAGCAGTTGCTCTTTCCTTCATCTTATTCCTGCACGGAATCAAACTCTCTTGTTGCCATACCTATTGTTGCTGAAAGTTTCTGAACTTTTGATCTAACTTACACAATTGCATAACAATTTGGCTAAGTTTTATGAATAGTCCCATTGAAGTGACTGCTGTTCCATACGTCCTTCAAGTTGCCCATGCATTAAAGTACATTGCAGAATCAAGGACATTTATATTAGCCTTTGCTATCTTCCAAAAGTAACAATGGTTTGTTTTCCTTTTCTCAGATTCTCCAAAGACTTTCTTAATCTATTTTCACAGCTGTAAACTAAGGGGATCTCTTGCTCTTTGCTTGGATTAGTCACCAGGACTTGGAGGATTTGCTTAAAACCAGCAAGCCCAGCACTGCCTTTTGTTCTCTGCGGTGTTTGGCCATGGTTGTACGCAGGGATGCGCTTGTACCACTTCCTGGGTGGACCTGCCAGCACATTCAGACAATACAACACAAAGTCAGTGTTTCTTTTTCCAGTTTTCCATTTCAGTCCCCAGCCTACATGCTATATTCTGAAATTATTGCAATGCTCAGCAGTGGTTGGTTAGCCTGCTCACACCCTGGGACACCCCAGTCCCAAGTCTGGGGCTGCTCACAGGAAAACACTTGTAGCAGACCTTGTTTTGCTCTGGTGATATCTTCTGAGTTCCCTTCTTGCTGTCAGACTCCCCTTTCTCCTTCTTAGAACTCTAATCTTGACCGACATCCCCAGGTTGAGCAACTCCAGAGGTTGACTCACCAGCAGCCCTGGAGCTGCTTTTACAGACTCTAGACCTACACACACACACCCCCCCTGCCATTCTCTGAGCTGACCCCATGGGAGGCTTGGCTGAGTTTTGCCGTGTGGCATCTCCACAGACAGGCACGGTGTGCTGCCCTTACTACCTCTGTCCACCCTTGCTGCAGGAGAAGAGCATCAGGACCTTATTGAGGTGACCTCAGTAAAGTTTGGGTGGAGATGGTCCCCTCCATCCCAGCTGGCAGACCTTCTTTTGCTTAACACCACATCTACATCAGTGAAGTAAAAAATGCTTTGTTTCCCCATCAGTCTTCTTCACTTGTCATCTTCTCATGGATTCCCTCCCACACACATGAGCTTTCTCAACACTTTGAGTTCACTGGAGGATTACATTCCTCTTTTTCTCTGTGTGCTACACAGTTGAAACCTGCACGTTTTCTCTCAGCCTCTCTACTCTTGGCATCGTTCTTCCTCCCTGCTAATGGCACAGGTAACCAGCTGACTAATCCTTCTCTCTGGTGTCTCACCCTCTGACTGAGTTCAATAACAAAATGAAATAAATGTGGGAATGGTGTGGATGTGTCTGTCAGCTCCAGCCTCACGCACCAACTGTGGAAAGGCTTTTTCCTCAATCTGTATTTGTGCTGTGTTACACGCTAGGGAAACTGATAGGAATGTAATATGTATATTAGTGTGCTTTAATCAATGGCATGAACTACTCTCCCTATTCCCCATGACTTTTACTTCCTTCTTAGGAAGGAAATACTAGAAATGGGGCACTTGTTACTTTCTATTACACCATGAAGGCTAGTAAAAGATTTTGTGCCAGATTTATGCTTGGTGAATTATCTCTGAAATTTGTGGAGCTATAGCAGAATTTAATTTGGCAGTGTGGAGTTGATGGTCCTTCCATTGATGTCTTCAGCTGGAAATATCTGCTTTCCATTGCCTTACTCGGAGAAAAAATAGGCCTATGTCTTTAGTATTTCTTAGGAGTGCCGGAGGCATTGTAAATAGCTGGTGCTGGAGGCACGGTGATGGTGTAGAGACTCTGCCGCCGCTGTACATTAAGAAGTGTGGTAGCAATCTGTGCCAGAGGCACTTAGGAAATACACCCCTGAAGGAAAAGTTTTCTGAAAGGTGAGGAGGATTTAGCAACTGCATTAACATCTATGGCATGTTTAATACCTTTGATTTTCCTTTTAATATCATGTGGTGGAATAATTTGGAGGTGGTAAGCAGCATCTTCATGATATTGGGGCCAGAAGAAGCCATTTGAATGAAAGCTTAATAGAAATTGTGTGATCCCATGCTGAGCACAGAATTGGTTGGCCGCATAAATCTAAATGTCAAATAACTAGAAAGTTTTTACCAAATGGAAATGGAATGTTTAATTTCCATGTTGTCAACACATGAGAAGAAGCATACTTAATCGACAAAGGGTAAAACTCTGTGTAGGACCAAGACGCCACCAATGTTTTCAAGAAGTGGGAAAATGACAATTGTTAATGATTTTGAGAGCTAAACATTATATGGGCATTTATAAGCATTATCCAAAAAGTGAGAATCATTGAAAAGTTTGCATGGAAGCCTTGAGTCCAAGCACACTTGGTAGAGCACTGCTGAATAGAGAAATATAGGTTGGTGAGCAATCTAGAAATGATGGTATTTTATTTAATGGTGTGGATTGTTACTTTGGTTGATTTGAGTTTTATCCTGTAAGGAAATGAAAGCTGAAGCACTTCCAAACTTGGTTATATTTCTAAAGATCATCTTTGCGTGCCAACTTTTGCCTAGAAACTCACCCGAAGATGTCAGCCATTGAAACCATTTCATGTGGAAGCATTGCTAAGTAAATTCACTAAATGCCTATTCATCCCAGTAAGATGGAGAATCACTGGAGCAGCAAATGTGAAAATCTGCACAGCTTACTCTACAGAAAGCAGTTTTCTGAGGTTGCCAAATTGAGATGCAGAGTCTGACCCTGGGAGGTATTACAACTCACATGAGTGAGCACAGGAGGAGGGTCTCGGGCTCCTACAGCCTGGTCGTTCTGGCTGGTAGATGGGCAGATACTTCATTTGGTCCAGATAAAATCAATAAGATTATGCAGAGAGTTTGCTAGGCTGATAACATTTCCAAGTTGTTGCAGCCTGACCCCAGAAGTTAAACACATTTTGTACAGGATTCTGGTTTAACTTGATTTTCTGTGGCTTATAATAATGAAATGTTTTCAAAATAGTACTACTGACAGCTGTTTTATCTTTAGATTTTCTGCCATCAACTCCATCACAGACCTTTGCTTAAATGGTGTTGTATCCATAATGTTGTGGTTTTGAATGCAACTCAGGAGATGAAGATCTTTTTAATATGATTTATTCAGTTTTCCTAAATATGCTGACCTAGATAAATAGAGAACATTTTTGCTCCATTGTTAAAGAAATAACAGGCTATAGAAGCTGTCAAGCGTAAATACATTCTTGGACATGTCAGCTGAAATTTTGAAAATACTGGTGTCAGATTGCCAGTCATACTAATTGGAATTAACCTTCTAAATTCCTTTGTTCCTATTAATTATATTGGCATTTTGACATCCAAATTCCCTTGCTTTATGCATTCCAACCTTGGCCTCTTCTCTATTACAACAATGAAGACAAATAAAATGCCCATAGATACTTAACCAAATTCCCCAGAAAGATCTAACTAAGCATGTAAAATGGGACTATCAATGCAATCATCTCACAGCTGGATTTTCTTACTTAAAAATCGCCGAGCAGTATTACTTAATACATACTCTATTAAAATGCTTAAAACATATGCCAGGAGTTGATAGGAAATTCATTAAGATGTAATAAAGCTGTGCTTCTTTCCAAGTACACTTTCCTGAGTAGGGAAGAGAGGGAAGAGAGGGAAGCAGTGAAGTTTAGCTGCAGAATGGAAGCTTTTTCAGCAGCTGCCTTCTTCAAAGAGTCTGTGGATGGTCCCCAAATGAGAACAATGGGTATATAAATTACTTAAGACATAGTAGTTTTTGCAGTGTAATTTGTGCATCTTTTGTTCTTTCTCTTGCAGGACAAATGACCAGCTAGTAGCATTCTTGTCCAGATATCGTGATATGAACTTCTTGAAATCACATGGAAGGGACAACGCAAGGTAAGCTGGCCCTCTTGCTCCCTCCCTGGGGCTTGCCACAGATTGATGTTTCAGGAGCATATGATAATTGCCCCACCACAACAGCACTTCCCTGCCCTGGTCAGTCCCAGCCACCCTGGTGACTAAGACCTGCACTAGCTGGGGTCTGCAGCAAAGCCTTGTGCAAGTGAAGTATCTCTGCAAGGTGTGGGAGCCTGTACCAGATGGGGGCACATGCTAGCAAGAGTGAGGATGGTGGCTGGAGGGTTATCATGATCTGCTGCAGTTTTGAAGTCCTTGGATCAGTGTCCGTCTTCATCCACATGCACAGGTCTTGGGGAGAAGAGAATGTGCTGTGTTTCCCAGAACATATCAGTAATACTTACAGCTTTGTGGTTTGAGAGAGCAGCAGTGACCTAACACCATATTCCCAAAGATTTAAACAACCTGTGCAGGTGGAAGATGTTTTCCATCTGATTGCAGGGGTCCTCTTTTCCTCTTTGTTGATAGTTTTGCTTTTCTTCTTGATTGCTAGATTCATACTGTAACAGCAGTCTTACAACAGTTCCAGCAACTCCATATGCTGAGTCCCAGTGGCTTTGCATCTAAAAATATTGTTGTACTCTGCTTGGGTCACCAGGTTGTCTCTTTATTCCATAAAATGTCAGCATACTGTAAGGCTGGGTTCAGATAGTGTACACAGAGAGTGTGACATGCCGAGTCGCATGTTCAGCGCAGTGGGTGAGTAGGATAACACGCAGGTCTCTCTGGCTTCTTTGCTGCTCTTTCTCTTGTCACTAGATTTAGCAGTTCTGTCATGTTCTTGTTTAAATGAAGTCCTTATGAGCGTTCATCTTGTGCATGCAGAAATTCTATAGCAGGCAGTAAAAAGTAATACTATGAGGAATAATATTTAAATCCAAGTCAACAGTTTTCACAGGAGAGTCTGTGGTTTGGGAAATGCAGAATGTCAGAGTGATTGGCAGGCTCAGCTCTAGCTGGGAATAATGATCAACAGCAGAGTTAAAGTAGAAAAGGGAAGAGAAACGGCCTGGGAAAAGCAGTCGGTCTCCTATGCTTTTTTGCTCCCCTGGTGCACCTCGTACTTCTCACATTCCCTGAGCTGGCTAAGGGAAATAACTAATGAATTATGGCATGCCTGCATCAAGTTGGTTTGAACATGCCAACCTCAGCTGGGTTAGAACAATTTAGATAAATTAAAAACACTAATCTGGTATTAATTTAATAATAAAATGAGCTAATGTGCCACTTGTCCTCCCCTCCCAGGAACAGCAACCCATTTATTAGTTCAATGGTTCCCTTTGACTGTATAAACAACTAAATATCTTTTAGCCTATTACAATATGTTGCCATGTTTGTTTTTTTTTTCTCCCAGATTTCTACCATAAATTCTCTGTGCATCAGACAACATAATGTGGGACTTGAGTGCAGATTTCCCATCCCTGTCTGCTGTGGTTGTGTAGTCCCCAAGTCCCCTAAGCTCTCCCAGTGCTGACCACTGGATGAATGGATCCTTTCACGTTGCCCCTTGGCAGCTCCCCAAAATTTCTATCAGGGAGATAGAGTGGCTCCCCTCCTCCTGCATAGCCCAGATAACGGTACAGACAGGACTCAAGCCAGCAGCTGCAGGAGCCTCTGAGTAATATTGACGCTTGGTAAAAATTCATTCAATTGGTGTCAAAAGCTGATTAAAAAGCAGTTAGCCCTCTTTGTATTGCAGGTGAATTTCCAGCTCTGCATCCATCTATGGAGAGAGAAATTGTATCTAATGTGAAGATCTCTAGCCTGATCTTCCTGTTTCAGTGTTTCCGTAACTCAGTCTTGTCTAAAGCAGTAAATGTACCCTCTGCTCTGCCCATTTGACACACAGTTTCCAATTGACTTTCATTTTGTGCCCAAGGTGTGTAAGCTGTGGTCATGCTGGTGAGATTTATCCCTGCAGTTTGAATTCTGAAATCCTCTGGACTGAAATACCTTGTATAAGCACAGGCAGGGCCTCAACCAAAGGCCCATCTAGGCTGTCACCCTGCGTCCAGCTGCCCACAGCTGATGTCCCCAGAGGAACAGAAGAAGAGGCAGGTAGTGGTGATTCCTTACAATATCCCTCCAGGCTCCTGTGACCTTTTCTTGAGGACTTTCCACAGCCAAACTTGGTGACTTGCTCATTTAGGAGTAAAGGATTATTTTTTTTTTTCTGTTAATTTTTCCTATTTTTAAATGTTGCCATTTGCTTTGCCTTGTCACAGCCCTGTGGAAAAGAAATATCCTGTGGGGTGAATGGTATGGCCAAGAGTTCAGTAAAGTCTAGAAGAGAAGCAACAAAAATTTAAAAAAAGTTTTTTGGAAAGGATTTAGGACACAGGCCAGTCTCTAAGTTCTTGGGCAATAGGAGAAAGCTCCCTTGGGACATCCTATCTCAAAACAAATTGGTACAGGATTTTTGTTACTTAAAACAGCTAGTTAAAGCCATGATGAGGGAGAGAACACTGGACTAGACTGACTGCCACCCAAGGTACAGTAATAATTTTGCTGTTCCAAATGTTTTTCTCAAAACATGTGAAGTAATACTACAGGAGCTCAGCATTTAAGTATCACTGAAAGCATGTATAACCCTTGCTGCTACTTTTAATTTTTGGATGAATAATGGCTCCTAAACAATAAGCTTTTCGGCTGTCTACATCTGCTTTGTAAACAGCTGGAAGGTCTGAATTTTAAGTCATCATAGTCTTTGGATGATACAACAGAGAGAGAAAGATTAGAAGTGCCATCTTAAAACAGAACTGCTTCTACAGCTCAGTTACAATGTACTCTGCATTCAAGCCATGCTCACAATCAGTACATGTTTTACTGCCAAATAAGGAGAGAAACCAGGCTTCCTTTTATAGAGTGAAGTTTTCTTTTAGTTATGCCAAAGTCATTAAAAAGTGTATCGCTCTGATTTTCCTTTAGTGCCTTCAGAAAAGGGAATGGATGTGAAAATGGCTCCTTAACTCAGCTGGAGAAGCATTATTTCCTCAGAGAGCCGGATGTATGAAATGAAATTACATACAGTGGCTGGAGTCGTTACATAGTACTTAGTGGGCAACACTTACATTTTCTTCTCTTCTCAGTGTCTTAGACCGTTAAAAGCAAAAGAATAACCTGGTAATTTTATAAGCTATTACAATTTGGAACACATGGAAGATTTGGGGTTTTGGCAGGAGCAGCACCTGGCTGATATATTATAAAATATAAAGACAGTCAAATGTGACATCTTCAACAACAGACAGGAAAAAGGTTTTTTTTAATAGAAACCTTGCCACAGTAGTCATTTGGGAAACAGCATAAACATACTGTGAACACTGGATGCTCTTACCTCTTTGAGGCATTTGTAGCTCATAGGCAGAATACAAACAGCTAAAGAAAAGTCCATTAGAAGTTTGCTATGTGTCTGAGTTCATTTCTTGTGCTGTTTTTTTCTCCTCATTAATGCCATTCTTCACAGTTGTGTTACCCCTTTCTGGCTTCTGGGTTCCAGATACTTTAGAGGTGTTGCCAAATTGTACAGCTTTTAGTAAGGACTACCCCAAGCCCATCCCAGTTCTCAGAGGCTGGAGAGGTCTTAAATCCCAAAGGGCTGCAACACGTTCCCAAAAACTCCACCTCTTTCAACCCAGTTCTGCTGATGCACATGTGTTTCATCACCTTTTCAGACAGTTTTTTTTCCACTGTGGCACACGCTGTTCATTGGCGTTCTGTATACTGGGTTGATGGTGGTTTGACGGTTAGTTAGAAAATAGATCACAGTAAATGTTATTGTGTGGAACGCTGATGAATTGCCCAGAAAGTGCTCAAATACTAGGAGAAAAAATTGATATATTATCCCTGCTATTGGAATATTTTAACCACTTGGCTCCCAGCAGTGCTCACCTTGCAGCTCATGTGAAATATTTGCCGGTTCATTTGGCTCAAATTTCCCTCAGCCATACTTTTTGTGTTAGTTTCTTTTAAACGTTTCAGTATTCTGAAGCATACGGACTAAGATCTATTTTCTGCTTGTAAGTAGTTCAGCCCAAGAGTTGCATGTGAACTGTAGTGCCTGCAATAGCAACATGCATCATCTATGCAAAGGATCTGCACTTAAACATTTTAGACATTAAAGCTTTCAGATGTTCCTTATTGCTTTATGCTAAGCATTAGGGCAGCCATAAAGTCTTTAGTGCTTTGGCTTGAGAGTTTGCCTCATTGTAGGGCTTTTATTTCTCCTCAGTTTTGGAAAACAATGCTAGGTTGTCACTGCAAAGAAAAACAAAAATAGGTTGAAGATGACAGGAAGATGCAGTAAAAGCAGCCACATGTCTTGACATGGGACAGAACAGGGTATTTTTTGGTCTTAGAAGAGGATGCAAGTGGGAACATCCACCAGTTCAGGAAGATATAGTAAGTAAGAAGGTTTGAAGCAGTCATGATTCATGCTGCAGGGCAGGAATTAGGAAGGAGGTGGAAATTGAGGTATGGAGAAAGTAATCAGAAATCTTATTACTATCTAAGATCATTGAGCTGCACATTTCATTTTCAGTGGTATAAATAGGGGCATTTGTGTCCTTTCATCTGAGGTCCTGAGATATTTTATAAAAAAATTATGGCAGGGAACATCCTTTTAAGTTGGACAGGTAATGTTGGCCCTGTTTTACCCACTGGTCAGTGCTGGTTTTTTTCTTCAGTCATCTAATATACAGATCCTGAGATGTCAAGCACAGTAGAACACCCAGTGCAATGCTGTTGTGGTGGGCACAATGGGTGTCCCTTTGCATTGGCTTTAGCTGTGATCTGCTGGCCATGGCACAGGCAGTAGCGTGTGCTGTAGCTGCTCCAGCAGCAGAATCACGTAGATGAGCTGACTTCAAGCTCAGCCCTTCGGGCCCAGCAGCATTCCCAGGTCAGAGGTTGCTCAGTCATGTGGGTGATGGGAAGAAGTGGAAGTGAGGGGACAGGAAATCTTATAGAAAAGACATTTATTGGAGACAAACAGATGGCAAACTGTCAGGTTTCATATCATTGGGTCTGTCTATGGTGAATTCATGCTGCAACTCTGCACGCTGTCATTTTCAGTTTTCTCCCCATTTTGCTTATTTTATATGAAAAGAAACAAAATCACATGAATTTTGGCCTCCCTGATCATGGGAGGAAGCCATTACATTTTTGTCCATGTAAAAGCCATTCCAGTGTTTCTTAAAAGATATCAGAAGTGAAGAGTGGTGGAAGGAAACCCACAGGAATGTCTTTTAAAGTCCCTTTCGAACCTTGTACTCATGAGGAACTGTATGGAACTGTTGTCAAAATAAGGCAATTCCTAGTAGAGTTATTACTGCAAAAGATAGACTTTCCAAATTTCCTACAACTAAAAAAAAAATTCAGATATTTTTTTCTTTTTGGAACACTTGAAGAGTTTGATCCCTGACCTGCAACATTAAAATATTGAGAAGCATTAAGGCTTTTTAAGACTTGCTCTGAAAGAGAGATTTCCAGAAAATTGAAAGTATGATTTTTTCAAAACTAGTGGAAGTTAACACATAGGAAAAGGTGCATGAAAAGAAAGAGGAGGAATTTCTTCTAAACATAATGTAAAGATGTGATAAGACTCAAGTATTAAACGGATATACTGAGAAAATTACATAAGAAAGAGGCAGAAACAGATTATGTAGAGTATGAGGCACCGGTTGTAAAGCCTGAAAAATCTAATTATGTCCATACAGAGATGGAATAATGACCAGATAAAATGTGTGTATTCATTGACTTTCAACCACATCTCATGTAGAATACTCTAAATGCTGAAGACTTTTGGTTTCCATAAAGATGCCATTGATTGAGAGAGGCCACGTTTCACATAATATTTCAGGGTAGTCATAGAATCACAGAATCACAGAATTGTTATGGTTGGAAAGGACCTCCAGGGTCATCAAGTCCAACCTTCTCCTAGCATCACTCTAACCACTACACCACTACACCAAATCCTCTCTAACCACTACACCATATCCTCAGGCACTGCATCTATTCGTTCCTTAAACACCTCCAGGGATGGTGACTCCACCACCTCCCTGGGCAGTCCATTCCAGTACCTAACTACCCTCTCAGTGAAGAATTTCTTCCTAATATCCAATCTAAACCTCCCCTGACGCAACTTGAGGCCATTTCCCCTCGTCCTATCATTACTAATTTGAGAGAAGAGACCAACACCAGCCTCGCTACAACCTCCTTTTAGGTAGTTGTAGAGGGCAATGAGGTCTTCTCTCAGTCTCCTCTTCTCTAGACTAAACAAACCCAGTTCCCTCAACCGCTCTTCATAGGGCATGCTCTCCAGCCCTTTCACCAGCTTCGTTGCCCTTCTCTGTACTCGCTCCAACACCTCAATGTCCTTCTTGTACTGTGGTCATGTAAATTGAAAGAGCCAGTTAAAATACTGTACCACTTTTGCTGCACTGTAAATTATCTAAACCTCATATTGTCCAATGGTTGTGGCAGCAGACCTGTTGTCTGCCCCACATTTGCTTCCACACTGAGCGTAAACCTGCTTAAGCATATATTGGAAACAACGGTGGTAACATGGACTATCAGAAAATCCTTCCAATAGAGCTACTTGTCCTCATGATGTCTTGCAGCGCAGCTCCTAGAGACCCACAGAAACTGCAGGAACAAATGTCACTAACTTCATCTCTCAGTGCTGGCTTATATTCCATAGCCATGTCACCTGTGTTTTCTGCTCTGAATTCAACCCCGTCCTCCCGAGTTTGGAGCCCATGCTGTCCTCGCTGAGGGGCAGCTGGTGATCCCGTGGTGCGGGATTGGCCGCCCCTCTGTTCACATGCCCACCGTGCTCTGCTGCTCCATGAGGTCTGGTGCCCTTCTTTGTTGTAGGGCATATAGAGATATCGGTGACAAACACTAATCATATTTTAAAAGCAAGCTTTCCCTGTGTTTCTTGTTAACTTCTGAGCATTTAGCACAGCGGGCAAAGCTACTAAAAGCATTTCAATTTGTGTCCTTACTTATGGGTTTCTTCAGAGCATGGGAATTAAAGAAAGATAAGAATTCTGCTTTTGAGCTCATAACATTTGCATTCAGGATTCTGCAGTTTAAACACATTGGAAAGCAGGTTACAGTTTTTATTGCTCCCTCTCTTTTCATCCATCGTTTTTATCTATACTGAGAGTTTTTTCATAGCCTTTTGAAACAGCAGGAGTTGTGCATTCTGCGCTTTCTGCGTGCTGCCTGTCACACTGGGAGGAAATCTTCCTCATCTTGACAGACTAAGTAGGAGCTATTTCTTTATGGCATTGTACCCCTTTTCAAGCTTCAACTCCATTTCGGGGGTGGCGAGTCAGCCCTGGATGCTTCCAGCACGACAAGAAGAGGTCTTGGAAAACATGCCGCAAGATCATGTCTTTAGCAAAATGGATGTTTATCCGGTACAGTATAGACATTGTGCTTAAATATGTAAATTTTTATTATTTTCGATTTTTTAAATACTGTCTAACCCTTCATAGAATAGAGTTACTCATGGAAACGAGGTGACGTTAGGGTTGTGTTGCAGTCAACTAGAAATTCATCGCGTACTCCATGGAGGCCAGAATTTCTGGCCTGCAGTGGGCAGGGAATGAAACCGCTCTGTGCAGGGTTGGTTTTATGAACTTGCTTATTACGAAGAATTATTCAGTGACTGGTTTAAGGAGATATATTGTAGCCTAGAGATGGCTCACAAATTACTTGTTGCAACTGTTACACTCAAGATTGTCAAATTACTGTTCTGTGCTTTCTACTTGGTCACCTAAAGTGCAAGTTACTGTTTTATGCTTCCCAACTGATTAATTCCAGTAAATGTTTCCAAGGTGGCTGTGCAAACACCGCCGGCAAGAGCCTCTCTTACTTCTCATCCATAAAAATATTTACTTGATTTTTCCCACCATAATTGACTGACTTCTTCAAATTTTTGTCTAAAGAAAGTCAAAAGAGGAACAGATAGAGTCAAAGCAACATGCAGCTTGTCCACATGTATTGAGGAGAACATGGACATGGTGCTAGTGAAGCTCCAAGCCCTGTAGGTCCTTACTTTAACATTGACTTTCCACTTCTGATGAATTGTTTCGCTGATATATCATTTAACTTTTATTCATAGTTCTTTTATAGTGAGTAATGATGATGAGGTCCTGGAAGGTGCACCTGGTTAACAGCGAAATGTTGATAGGAGGTTTTCTAGGCAAGAAGCCAGAAACGGGAAGCATTTAAGAAACCTTTTCACCTTAAAAAATATATTCTTTCCAGACAAAAACCTTTTAGTGACAAAGTTACTGATGTGTAACGTTTAGCAATCTGATAGCCTCTGATGCTTAAGTTTTACTCATTCATAGACTTCGGAAAACAGAAAACAGCAAACTCTCTGTCTTATATACTGCTTCAGTGTGAGCATCCTGGAGCAGGGGGCTTGCAGAGTTGCTGTGGTATACATTGTCACTTGGCAAAAACTAGCCAAAAGGGTGATATTTGATTGTGACATTTTTGCTGTTGCTGATGCAACAGTATTTACTGATAGTTAAAACACATTATAAGAAGAACTGAGCTGTGTGTTTATATTTGTGTCGTAGGAGCGTGTGCTAAACATCTTACAAATGCTTTATGTGTTACACAATCCTAGAGTCTCATCTGAAATGCATTTATAAATATTTAAATACGCTACAAAGTAAGAGGAGTTCTCTAAGCCGGATTGCAATCACGAGCTGTCTGGACAGTTAACTATCTATACTCACTGTGACAAGAGCACGTGCTGCAGGCAGTAAGGTTTTTTCACAAAGTATAAAAAAAACCATCCAGAACCATGTAAACCCCAAGGCTGCATCCACACACAGTCAGGGCATGCACAGCACCTTTCACATGTGTAGTTGCCCGATTGCTGAACTCAGCTGGCAAGACGCAGTCATATTATGCTGTCCTTGCAGCTTACTTGCAAGTGCAGTCCAGGGTCCTCACAATTGGAGGCTCTTTAGGAAGAGTTAAAATTAACTAAGGGTAAGCATAAAATGTCTGAGATAGCGTTCTGTGAAATATGGTTGAATGGCGTGCTTTTTCTTAACCCTAGTCTTATTTTAACTTTATTTTCCCTTAGTTGACTCTCTTTTCTTATCATCATTATTTTCCTCCTGTTGTTTGTCTTAAATCAGGAGAAAGGTCAAGTATCTTAATCTGATGGCAATTTCCATTGTATTTGGCTAACTATACCTCAGTGCAATTGTATGTTGTTGTCCTGGCAAGTATATTTGCAGTTGTCAGAGGTGCACCAGTCTTACCTGAACTTCAGAGTGGCAGAAAGCACCTGAATTTTTCCACATTGAGTAAGATTAATGAAATGTTATTACTAATCCATTCTTTCTGCTTTAATTTGGGAGTTTTCTGCTAGGTGTCTTGTAAAACCCAAGAGAGAATGACTTGATGGAAAAAAGAAAATCACCGTTTTTTGCATTTTGTTGCCATCTCTGAAGCTTGGCATTCCTTCATAAAATGCACTGTTTTGGTATTGCAGTGAGCAATAAGCAGAAACTGATGAAGTACCGCATTAGACTAGAAACAAATCAGTAGGGTCATGCTTTTGCCCTTCATCTTCTTATCTTTCTTTTCAGAGGTGGCTGCAGCAATCGTTGGATGGCTAGCCAAGAATCTCTATGAACTGTTTGTAGTGTTTGAGGGGTTTTGAATTCTTGAAAAGGTCTGTGTGGCATACAAAAAGTACTTTTCTCTTTCACTCAGACAATATCTAATATGCTTAGAGTAAGTTCTTGCCTCCCTGAGTGCCAAAATTGCTATGGATGGAGCAGCTAAGAGCATCAGTTGCCCTAGAAGAGAGTCTGGAGGGGAAAAAAAAGCCTCATCCACCTTTTCCACTTCAGTTGCGGTTCAGCTCTGTGTGTGCCAGCGGTACAGCCTAGGCTGCCAGGGCAACCCACTGCCTCCTCACGCAGGATCGTTTAATTTCTAGCAGATCTAAAATATACATGGTCCTCCTGGCTCCCAAGGAACATAAATGGATAGCAAGCAATTGCCCAATGGAGACCTGTGTCTTCAAAGCGTCTTGTATAAATTAATACTTCATAGATAAAAGAAAATTATTTGCTATGCTAATGCATTGTTCTGTTTAGGTGTAATGTCTGTTTGTAAAGCAGGCATTTTGAGAAATACCTGCTTCCTATTCGGTTGTTACCAGTATTTAGAACCTGATGCGGTGTTTCTAGGAAGGTTTCAAGAAGCATTAGCAAAATGGTCATCTCTTTGCAGGTCTCCAAAGGCATTGCTGCTCTTCAGTTGGGCTGTGCTGCCTTGCTGGAGGAGGAATGGTTGGAAAGTACATTTAGTTTTCTTCTAATAATCTTGTATAGGACTTTAGAACTGATGTTTGTTGTGAAAGCATTCTTACTCTGTAGAAATGTCTTATTTCACTAAATATGCCAAGATTTGCTTGTGCAAGCCACTAACTTAAAAAAGTCACAGAACTGTGTGCATATACAGAAAAGGAGCCTGTCAGCTATTTTTTGAAAACATGAAGCACTGAGCCTAGATTTGCTGGGACCTTCTCATCTTGAGTGTGGCCATACTCTCCTATAAGCAATTTCAGACAATAAGGCTGAAGTTTAATAATTGAGCTTTCTGATATCAGGTAAATATAAGCCCTATCATATGATACAGGCTGAGAGAGTTTGTAAGTAGAGGGGTTTTTTAAGTGATCAGGTGGGTTTCTTTTGTTTGAGGGTTTCTATTGCAGTTAAAGAAACTGAAAACAAGAATAAAGGGTGATAAATTGGTTGAGATGGCAGTTGAAATAAATTATTTCATGGAAGAGAACTTTACATTCCTATTTAAATATGGTCAGTAAATTATATTATTTTATTAAAATAATTAACTCAAATGAGCATTTAGTTTTGATGGAAATAAATAAATGACCAAACTTTCAGGCACATTAATATTTGATTTGGAGATAACTGCATAAATATTGAATTTGAAGATTACAATCCAGAGCACTGCATTAAAATTGCAAGACTTTTCTATTATCCTTCATAATGGAACATGAAATTAGAAACTTGTTCATGGAAAGAAAAATTTCTCCGCTGTCATCTACACATTTTCTGCACAGTTGTGTTAACAGAGGAGCTCTTCTTCTCATACTGTGAGAAGAGACATAGCTATCAGTAGGACATAGAGCCTGAAGTCATTTACGGTCCTTTTGAAAATTAATATGCACCATTTCATAATTGCTTCTCAGTTCTTTGATTGGAACAGAACAAAACTTTAACCAGGGCATTAGCCTACAGAGTTAACACTTGCGTTTACAGATGCAGGAGTCCAGAAAGCTTTGGTGTTTTTCCTGAACTTTTATTTCTTTTCCTCTTTCTTTGATTGCATGTGTTTGAGGACCACTAAAATGTCTTCTTGACTTCCCAATCCTAAAACATTTCTAAGAACCCTGGTGAAGCTCTGTGTTGTTCAGGAAGGAAGCCCAGCTCTCACAGTCCTCCTTGCTGGAGATGCCGCAGCTCACGTTAGCCTGCAGCTCTTACGTCCTGTGAGATCTGTGGTCTTGTGGATGTTAGTTACTCCAACAGTCTGGTTAGCTAGCATTTATTATTGCTCAGAACATGTGGGATTTATTCAACACAGCAACTCACCATTATTAACGGTGCTTAGCCCCCCTTGCGAAGGCGTGTGCTAATTCACGGCTGCCCTGCTTCTCTTTCTGGGAAATAATTCTGAAAATGGAATAACAAACAGAAACCTGGATCAGACAGTCTGAAAACATGTGTGGGCATCCAGTCCAAAGTGTTTTCAAACACAGATTGATTTTCCAGCTCTTTTTTTCTTCTTATATTGGTCTCAAATAATTCATTTCCATAACTTTACAGATCTGCAGTTACTCCTCTTATTCATGGTTCAGTAATAACAAGGCATTGTTCCCCATAGACTTGAAAATGGAGCAAACATACTCATTCTACAGCAAAGAGCAGTGCAATTGTAGTTCTTCTGAATTAACTATACCCCAAAAGGAAAATTTGTGGAAAAATAACATAGGGGAAAATCGGTCATTTTACCTTTATGTACGGTTTGCTGTTTTCCAAAAGCTGTGCATTTGTTTAGAGACTGAAGCCTATCACACAGATTGTGTTTAGTTTCTGTTCATGTTACGGTTCTTCTGCAGTGGTTTGTTAGGAGTTAATGAGCTTTACGGATTTTCATGCCATACAGCTCTGTAACTTGCATAGTTCTGTCTTAGGACAGCAGAAGGTGTGAATGATGTTTGAAAGCAATCTGTTGATCTTTGCCTCTATAACTGAACATGTAACAGATTAATCATTTATTAAACCTCTCTATTTATAAGTAGAACAGAAATATAAACAAGTGACCTTTTTATCCTTCTTTGTTTGAGAAAGTAGCTTCATTGTTTATAGAACTAGTGATGATAACCAAATACAAATTAACTTTTAATGACTGCTTTTGTATTCCCTCAGATTTATCAGAAAACAAGGACTGGATCGGCTTTTCCTGGAATGTGATACCCACATGTGGCGCCTGGGGGACCGGCGGATCCCAGAAGGAATTGCAGTCGATGGAGGGTCAGACTGGTTTCTCCTGAACAGGAAGTTTGTGGAGTATGTCACTTTTTCTAATGATGATCTGGTAACAAAGATGAAGAGGTTTTACTCTTACACCTTGCTTCCTGCTGAGGTATGTGAATTCAAAGCAATCCCTCTCTGTGTTCAAACTACATTTGTGCTTGTCCCAGAGATGCCTGAAGTCAGAGGGGCTTTCACCTGATTTCGGTGACCTTTGGATCATCTCACAGTGGGTAATGAGAATTTTGCTCATATGATGAGCAAGTCCTTTAGTGTTAGAACCACTTTTTGCAGTTGTCTAGTTGCTTTGTTTGTTCGTGGGACTTTTTTCCGAGCAGTGGCGTTGTTTTATACTTTTAAGCCTATTAATCTATTACTGAACAACCAAAAATCCAGCTGCCCTTTGCTTGCAAATTGTTCCTTCACCAAGCCTTTGAAGGCTATTAGCAATGGTGAATTGTCTTCATAAGTAGCTTTCCTCACTGTTATCCAGCCCTTTTCTTTAAAAATAAAAACCCTACAAACAAAGGTTTATTGTTTTGTTCAAAACTCAGCTAGAAGGCATAGTCACAAATCATTTAGATCACTCAGGAATTGCTCTGGCTACAAGTGATGCAGAAGGGGTGTGTGCACCAGGATGGGTTTTCGTCTAGCCTGCTGCAGTGTGTCGGGGAGATGTGCGTTGTCTACAAAGCGACCACAGTTACTGACGGGTTGTCAGGCTGTGCTACACCTGCCTCAGCAGGTACATGGCTCCCCTGGCTTGTCAGGCTCTGCTCCCAGGGTACGTAGCATGCAGCCATCCCAAGGAAGACCTGATGACTGTCTTTAAAACAATAACTTCATTCCTTGCTAGTGGGCCCTGAACATTTTGATGAGACCAATCTTGCAAATCTGGGCTTATTATCTTGCAGCAGAGCACAGTGATTGTCATTGTTGGCAGGGGTTTATTATTCCACACACATATTGAATAATCTTGCTTTAATCCCATTTCTGTTAAAAATCACCTTTTCTCTCAACGCCGATAACCTTTTCATCCATTATCTAGGAGAAATTTCTGTATCATTATAAAAGGACACAGGGCAATGGGTAATTGGGTAGGGGTTTTTTCCCTTCTCGCTTGAATGAGAATGGATGCCTTTATGGGTTTAACCAAACAGTTCAAGCATAAAATCCATATTCACTGGGCTGTCATTTAACATTAAAAAGGGTAGGGGGATATTTAGGGGCCAGCCATGCTAATGTTATGCTGGTTATTTATAGGTCTTACTATTGCTGATTTTAAAGAGAAGTCGCTGCTGCAAAAATCATTTCTTACAGGGCTAAATTTGATCATATTCCATAGGTTCTTTCTACAAGGTTTTTGTTGCAAGATATGTTGCTGGTTTCTTAAAATCACCCTGCCTTCACTGACCTGTTAACCTGCTATATCAGTCCCCATTACACATGATTTATGTAATAGCTGATATTATGATGATATAATTAGGATAGCCCAATAGGAATTCCTGGCTTCCTTGAGTCAGCAAATAAAAACATATAATTTCAGACGTACTTGCAGGAGGCAGAATGCCCTTCTGGTGCCTGGGGTGAGATGTATTTTTCAGACCAAGGACATTCAACTAGCAATGCATTTCAGAGTGCTGGAGATAGAGACACCCACAGAAGAGCTGTTTGAGACTGTTTTCTTCAAAGTAACCGGGGTGATAGTGGAGGTTTGAGAATTGTCTTAGGAAACAACTTGAGATGTATCATTAGCACATTGCTCAGGAAAATACTTCTACATCTGTTGGACCAGAGAGTAACTTACAGAAGAGAAATAATGGAAATTTCTTAGAACTGCTCACACAGCTGAAATAAAAATAAAATAATTGCTAACACTGGTGCCTTTCCTGGCGTCATTTGGACTCCCAAGACTCCAAGCTGGTCATTGCAGAAGTGCAATTATTCTGTGCCAGGTTATTGTAGCAAGGCCTTGACTGTATGTTATTACTGTTTGGCTGGGTCTGTAGCGTGCTGTGATTTTTTTTGTGCCCTGTGGAATACATACATGTCAAGTATTTTTTCATATATGGGAGAACATTAGAGCTTGTTAATTCTGTCCTTCTGAAAAAAAAGTCTCCTGCATTAGGTTCAGGCTCATGGGCTGAAGTTAAGGAAAAAATTTAAGTCTGAGGAATGGAATGTACTGATTTGCTCTGTCTTTCTTGCAGTCCTTCTTTCACACTGTTCTGGAAAATAGCCCCTACTGTGAGTCCATGGTGGACAACAACTTGCGTATCACAAACTGGAACCGTAAACTGGGTTGCAAGTGTCAATACAAGCACATTGTTGACTGGTGTGGCTGTTCACCTAATGACTTCAAACCAGCAGACTTCCACCGATTCCAGGTAACTGAAGCAATCTGTTCTCTGATACCCACAAAGAAGCTCTTCCCCCTCTGCTGGGGTGTGGAGAGCTGTCTGGCTGCGTGGGAGTGGAAAGGGAAGCTATTACTCCATCAAGCAAGGTGGAGAAAGAGGTGTGAGGAAGCTCTGCTCTTAATTTCAGGAGAATAAAAGATGGGTTCTGTGTTTTGGCCCTTGAGACTTACTACAGTGTGCTAAGGTCACAAAGCAGCTCTTTGGACTATCTGGCATTGGTAGATCTGCTGTGCTAGAAAGGAGGGACGCTTGACACATCTCTCACAGTATACATATTACTTGGTAACTTGTCGATTTATTGCAAAGTGGGGGGGTTTTTTATGAAGTTCCACCTCAGGTGCTTTCATGATTTCATGAAGCTCCTGGCTTTCCTTGCTAAGCAATGATTTTCATCTTTGAAAAAAGCTTAAAAGTTGACTAGAGTTTCTGCTAGAGGCTTACATACCACAAGGCAAATCATTTTTCATTATTGTATTAATCAACATGATTGTATTTAAGTTTATCTTGTGGTTTTGAGGGCCAGAGTCATGAGGTTTCAATCTTTCAGGCTTGACAGGACTGCCTTAAAAAGTTGAATCGGTTCCTTTGTGATGCAGTTTCTTCAAGGCAGACATGAGAGCAAATCCTTGTGCTCAAGGGTGCACTTGGTCTCAAGACTGTATCTGGGCTGTGTATCTTCTATTAAGAATGAACAACCGCTTGTTTCAAGGTCACCAGATTTGCAATTGCGTCCCTTCAGCTCCTCAGGGTTCCCTGCATAAAGCATGTTTGTTCAGGCTTTGTGTGGGATGGGGAATGTGTTACCCTACAGCACAAAAATGATGACTGCTCTGAAACAGAGATCTTTTCTTTATTGTAATGTGCTGCCTACCAGGCACGGTTGAAGTCAGTGACACAGGCAGTCAGAAAAAGAGCAAATGAGACATTCTTTAAGAGAGGCTCTGCTACCCTAAACACCAATCCCAGGGAATTCTCCAGAACAGAATAAATGGCAAGTCTTAAAAACTGCTGCCAGTCTGCAGAGGCTGACCTGCTTCAGGCTGGGAAAACAACCCACAATGACATTTCAGAAAACAATCAGGTAAACTGAGCTGCAAGGAAAGTTCAAAATTAGAATAGATGTAAAGGCAACTTCTGACACTTGCTTGATGAGAGAGCCCCTCAGATGAACACACGGCACCAGAAGGCTTGCTCGCAGTTCCCACAGAGGCACAAAGCAAGCTGCAGAGGAGATCAGAGAGCCCACAGCATGTGCTGTCTCAGGGTAAAACTAAGCATTCTCAAAAGAATTTTTGAACCATCTGGGGCACTTTTGAACTCCTTGGCACCTCAGAACCCATGCTCAAATATGAGTAAGGCAAAACAAAGGCTTATTTAAAGCTCATGGTAGTTGAGTAGCATATAAACCAGTAATATACCCAAGACTGTGTCAAGTGCAGAGGAAAAATTCTGTACAGGACCGACCAAAGCTGAGAAACCTGAGCCCCAGATGGCACATCTCCCAGAGTCGTCTTACCTTGTAGCAGCAAGTCCATACAGGCAAAATGCTTCTCTGCCTCTTCTGAGCCCTCGTGCCACAGGCCACTTTGCCCCCCTGCCTGACCACCAATCACTCTTGCCAGTGCTGCTCCATCTCTAGGCTAACGTGGTGGTTTAGAGAGTGTTCCCCACCCCTCTGGCACTTGGACATCCTTCCAGAGCAAGACGGGGGGGGGCCTCTTGTTACAAAGGAGTTGGCAATACCTACATTTTTGTTGACTAGTTCGTTGAGTTTTTATCTGAATCTTAATGACACTTTTAACAACAAATGGTCACAAAAGGGACCTTTTAAGTCACCTTTGCCCATGGGGAGTACCGGTTCATGCCCTCAACTCCAACCCGTTGCTTAGGACAAAGTGTCGTGGCTGAAAATGGAAACTCACTCCGGTGTCTTTTCCTTTTGTATCACCACAGCAGACTGCCAGGCCAACTTTCTTTGCCCGCAAATTTGAAGCTGTAGTGAATCAAGAGATAATTGGCCAGTTGGACTACTACTTGTATGGCAACTACCCGTCTGGCACACCTGGCCTCCGGTCGTACTGGGAGAACGTGTATGATGAGCCTGATGGTGTGCACACCCTCAGTGATGTCGCCCTCACCATGTACCACGCATTCTCCCGCTTGGGCCTGCGGAGAGCCGAGACCTCGTTCCATGCTGCCGGAGACAACAGCTGCAGGTTAGTCTGAGCCTGTCTTTTGCTGGGTGTTTCAGGGGACGCAGACTGAACTGCCAAGTGCCGGCAGAGGTTCATCTATTTGGCTGCGCTGGCTGGAGCTTCCTGTCACAAACAGGGCCAGGCAGCTGCAAGGGTACAGTGCTTATTTCCAGGAGCATTTATGCCCATAATAAAGCATTGGTTATTCAGGGTTGACATTGTGACCTGTTTGCTGCACTTTTAAGGAGCTCCTCTCCAGCCTGATGAAGACTGACAGGACCCAGTTGGGCAGTGCTACCCCCACTGCTGCGTTTTCTTGATTAATTTCAGCAAGTGTATTATACCCGCAGCTCCTAAACCCTCTGTGAGACTGCAGCAGAGGTCATGTTCACCTCTATTATGCTTAGCAAAAGCCGAGGACAGGATTTCAGAATTAATCTGAACACAGTCAGGTTAATGGTCCTTGCTTGTTTGTTCCCATGGGTGGTGCATACATGGAGTACAGAGAAGTACTTGCTCAAGATCAGTTTGCCTGCTTGGTATAGCTGTCTGTGCCAAAAGTGTGGCAACTGGTGGGATTCATTAGCATCAAATAAATAAAATGTATCTATGTATAAATATATACATAAAATAAAGGTTCTTATTCTTTAAAGGGACCTCCCCCCCCAATTTGAGATTGCTTTTGCACCTCTAAGCCTAGCAAAGAAGAATTCAGTCTGAAAAGGATTTGAAGGAAGAATTCCTGGAGTTAGACTTGCACAGAAAAGGCTCTTTTCATAGTAGATATTTGCCGCCTGCAAACGCATATGTAGCTGTTTATGTTCAAAGCAGAGAGTCCATCTTTTAAAGTCTAACTTTACAGTCTCTTAATTTCTTCTTCAGAATGTATTTTTTGGACCCTCCTTTTTTTATCCTAATAGAAAACACATACAGCCTAAGTCAGCAAATACTGAAGACACTTCTTGTACTTTGATGGATGGACTTTGCCCCTTTTGTGTTCTCAAGAGGGAACAGAATACGCCTTGACCTTCCTCCTTAGTCAGGGAAATGCTGAGCAATGTCCCATTTAGAAGGATGTGGCAATAAGTGATCCAGATTCCTATTACAGCTTTGTCAGTAAAGGTTACCAGTGCAAAGCAATAAAAGATCAATAACAATTAGATAGAAATAATCACTAGTAGCATGCCTTCCTTATGTGAAATAGAGGCAGACCTAAGGAAGTCTTGGATCATTTGTCCTGCACAGTGAAGCCAGCAGAAAGGAAGGGAGCTATGTATAACCAATACTGAAATAATTTGACAATTACTTTTGTGCTTATTCCTTTTGCCAGTGTTCTGATGATGATTTATATCAACAATCAGTTTCATTTCTGGCGAGCTTTTCATTGCCCAGCAGCTCAAGGTGCTTTTCAAGCTTACTCAGATTATAGATAGGGAAGCCATGTCTTCCACCGCTGACTGCAGCTGTCTCCAGGATAAAACACAGCGCCTTTACAGTAGGCTGGAGCCTCACAAGACAGTGCAGGGAGCAATTGCAAACAGTGATATGGAGTGGAGGCTTCATTTTCATACCTGCCTGAGATCCCTCAAAACACTGTGAGTCAGCATCCAGTTTAAACCACAGAAAGGTGGATAATCCTCAGGTTTTTGATTCACGTCTCTTGGTACTGTGTTGTCTTTCTAGGTGTTATTAGTATTAGACTTCCTGTCTCCCTCCTGTGATTTTACACATCTCTAACACAGTAATGGCAGGGATATATTTGGGCTAAGCACCTTGACAGTGTTCCCTTGCTGTTAGGGCTAACAGCAGCACAAAGTTAGCTGATGTTGCAGTCACCACCCCAGCTCATTTCACACTGCTGCAGGCACTGCAAGGAAAGCCTCCACCGCTTTAGATCGCATTTGGAGTCAATCCCATGCTGCCACCCGCAGCAGCCCGGGAGACTTTTATAAGACAAGCTGCCTTGCACACTTTTCTCACAAGGGCTGGCTCTCAGAAAGCCGTGCCCCCTGCAGACTGCTCTGGTACCAAATTAGATTGCATATCAGCATCTTCAGTGGAAGCAACATTAATGTGTGATTGAGATTTAATTTATTTCTCTCCATCTCAAGGCATTTTTACTCAGTGCTGCCAAGAGACAATTTACCCAGACTATTTCAAGGATATTGTAAATATTTGCTGCTGCACACGTATAAAACAGGACGCCTTGGTACTCGGAACAGAAGTCAGATTGTTGCTGATACTGGCTGCATAGCTTTGCTGTGTTCTTGCTCAGTCCATCAGTGCTGGCCCTGTTTGTACCCCATCTTGTTATGTTTATTTCTCAAGCTCTAGAGACTTCCTTCTGGGTGTTGCTGGTTCCATGTAATGGAATGTCCTTCTTGGTTAGCTCCTCTTAGTGCTTCTGTGTTGAGATGTTATAACTAGCACAAGGAGTCAGACTTCCCTGACTTGACAGGAAAGGCGTGACACTGGTTGGTTTTAAATGCGTTGCAAACACACTTTTTCACAGTTAATGTCAGTGATTGTAAAGTAGCAAAACATTTTATTTCAGATATAAAAATAGCATGTTTTTAGTTATTTATGCATCCATATGTACACAAACATCATTACAGATGTTTCTGAGACTACAGCAGAGAATTGACCTTAAATTTTAATTATTTGAAACCATGACTACGGTGTCTTTAAATCTGAACTGTAACTGAAGGCTTCCAAATCTCCCAATGAGAGGTTTTTCCTGTGATTTGACCTTTTTCCAGATTATTTCTAATCATGAATAAAAAATCAACAGCAAAAGCAACCTCAAGTCTTTAAGGAACACAAAGTTTATTTCCTAAAATAAATGAAACCTAAAATGGGGACTGGATCCTGGTGTCCTTTGCTGCAGTGCCCTTGGAGAATAGGTTGGGGATCAGATCTACAGGCAGGGAATGGAGCAGGGGGCCGGTGCCCCGCCTCGCAGCACCTGCTGCCATCCCCAGCCCGCTGCTGGCCCATGACGAGCCAGGGAGGCACTGCCGTGACCAGGCATCCCCCGGGACTTGCCCTGCTGGGGCACAGAAAAGAGGGCCACCCGATTTGGAGCAACAGACACATTTCTGGAACATCATTTTTCTTAGTGAACTGTGCTGCAGCCTAACAATGCCCATTTCTGGGTGGCTTTTCTTACTCAGAAGAGGTACTGAGGGAGGGGAGTTTTCTGACATGCAGAGGTATCTCCTAAAGAGCTTAGAGATTTGAATGTGTTCTAAATGAGCATATATTCTTAGTAACATTTCTTACGTTTCAGAGTAATCAGAACAGCCTAAGAATATTTGATAATGAGTCATGAACACATTCAACATCTCTTAATGTACAGCAGTGAATTTTCTAGTTGAAATGAGTGCTTCTTAAGCCATTAGCTCCAAGTAAAAGGCGATTTCATGTCTCTCTTGTGTAACTGATGAGCATATGCTCTCTTACAGATACTACCCCATGGGACATCCAGTTTCTGTTCACCTTTACTTCCTTGCTGACCGTTTCCAAGGCTTCCTAATCAGACACCACGCAACCAATCTGGCTGTCAGTAAACTAGAAACTTTGGAAACGTGGGTGATGCCAAAGAAAGTCTTTAAGATTGCAAGTCCACCAAGTGATTTTGGAAGACTGCAGTTCTCAGAGGTAGGTATTTGTAGCCACCCAGGCCACTAGCCTCTGCAGAGATTGTGTACTAAGTCAGCAGCCTTTGGAAACTGTATTTCCATGTAATTTTTAGGTGAGACTGGCTCTCTGGCATAATGCACCTCCTTCTCCTTTTCATTGAAGGAGATACCGTTGTCAGTTCAGATGTGTGGTCAGCCCTCACTTCTTACATTATAGTGTTGTAAAAGGAGCTCAGTAACTTAAAATTATGTGATTGTTGTGAGTGCTGTGAGAGATAGCTGAGAAAAATGCTGTTTCTGTAGCTCCAGATGTGGACACGGGTGTGGTAAGCATTCCTCTCAAGTATGCTGAAAAAACCTCATAAAATAGTGATAGTCAGGCACCGATGCCACATGTGAGCAGGATATTGATGTTGTAACATGAAAGACAAAATTATCACAGCGGTGGCTGAGATTTCCCAAAAATCCTGTTATTTCTGAGACAATGGAATTTGTCTCAGGATCTGACATAGAGTGTAAAAAATGTACCCTGAAATATATCAGGAAAGTTGACCACTAATAGAACCCGACATCTGTGTTCTGTTTTAAAGATATAACTGTCTGAGCAGTTAATTTCATGATTTTTCTTGTTAAGCCACAAATTTCAATTAAGGTATAAAATTGATTGAACAAATGTGTTCCAGTCATTATGGCCAAGTCCATAAATTACCATCTTCTTGGGCAATTAAGAAATGCCTAGGTAGGATTCAGTGTTTTGGTGTGCATGGCAAATCCATGACACTAATGTGCCATTAAAGAGATGGATGGAAAGTGTGTTTCATTTATCAATGTGTCTGATGGTAGGCTTGCCATTTCATGCAGTGATAAATGGTCATAGAAGCTTTAATTCTTGTGATTTGTAGGAGTATTTCTGCTGTTTATTTGGTACTTTTAATCTCACTTTCATCCTGATGCCTGCTCTGGGTCCTTCTTTTGAAAGCAACCAGGCTGGCAGCAGGAAGAGTTTTTTCTAATTGTATGATGAAAAGAAATACTGATCTCAGTATTCCAGAACTCAAATTAAAATATTTAGAAAGAATACATCTGACTTCATTGCAGTTGTAGGGAGGAAACAAACCTGGGACCAGAATTTACTTGCTGGCCACTTGCCAGGTCTGCCAGGCCCCAGTGCACCCTTTTCCCCCCAAACTAGCCCTGCAGCAAGCGTGAGCCTGGTTGATGGAGGTCCTGCAGCAGCAGGGCCCAGTGTGAGCCTCCCCTGACAGGAGAAGTGGTGGCATGTCGGTGGCCTCTTTGCTGCACTGTGCCCACAGCTCTGTGGAGTGTGTCACCCTGCAGGGAGGATTCCCAGATCCCATGGGACTAATGAGCTGCTCGTCACAGCCTCATAGACCATGGCAGGTCTGTCAGCAGCCCTGCAGGAACTGCTGCTGCAGTGAAGCTGTGTGAGTGCAGAGCATGGGAAGAATTTAATCACTGATGAGCTTTTCTTGGGCTAAGGAAACATTTTCTTCTATTTGAAAAGTACAGAAAGAGTTTTGGTGGCTGCTTACTGTTTTTTGTTATTTTTTTCTCACCTAAACTCTTTAATTGTCCTCTCCTCTCGTAGATGATTCATATTTTAAAAGACCAGGAGGTACAAAGTAAATCATTTAATCATTTCTTAATTGTTTATTTTACTTTCTGCCTTCCGTTGGCCTGCAGGGACCTCTGCCTCTGAGCCAAATTATTCTCTGAGTTACCCTGGTATAAATCCAACATTAACCTCTTCAGCTTCAGTGTGGCTGGAAAGCCTCTAATCTGCTACTGCTTATTAAAACGCCAATTCTTTGTCGAAGTCAGCAAGTGTAAAACAAACTTAGCAGTTCAGCTAGGATGAGGGCATCAGTGTTCACAAGTTAAACACCAGAAAAGAGAACAAAGATTTATTCTTATTGGGACATAAACCTGCTGGTTCTTCAACGACTTTCACTCCATGATCTGGCAGAAATTGTAAACTGAATGGGGCCTTTTTAGCTTTCTTCCCTCTCCCAGCTCACACCAACAGGGCCGACAGGAAAAGCACAAATATGCTGCACTGACTGTGCTCCCGAGTGTATTTGTGACCCTGATGCACAACTGAAATTGCAGCAGAGATGATAGGATCTCTCCAGTCAGCCCTTCCTGCCCTCTGTTCCTTTGCTTTGCTTCTCAGACTTTGCTTCCCAAGGAGCAGATTTCACCAAACACCACGTAAAGACCAGTTGAAAAAAAATCAGCTGGCTGGGCTGGCTAGCAGCCAGTGGGGCTAATGATAGCATTTAATGGCACACGGCTCCTGCACTCAGTCTTGGGCTGAGTGAAATGAAATACACTTACAGGAAACTCAAGAGAGACGATTTCCAAACATGGAACTCCCACACCTCCTAAAACTGGCTTGTGCACAATGCCCCCAGTATGTATCCTACCAGCCTGGGTTCATGGCAACTTCCACATGGAGGGCAGAAGATTGATTTGCTTTACAGCACTAAGAGTCTCAGCTCACCGTATATATATCAGTTGAACACTAAGTTCATTTCTGGTCTTGTTAAGACTTGTGATTCATCACAGAGAATAAAATAAACTAGGTGGCAGGCAATTAGCGTGCATTGTGTGAACCTAATGGTCCTGTTTGTGGTGAGCAATGAGACACAAACCTATAATCAAGGCATAATTTATCTTGGGAAAATTTTATCTTGGGACTGAACAGAGATAGAAACAGGAGTTTTAAGCCAATGAGAGAGTTCCAGCTTTCCAGACGTACCCTGTGCACAGAGCCTGCTCTTGAAGCCCAAAATCATTATGATTAAAATAATGATGTGCAGAATGTCAGTTTCTGTGCCACATCCCTTCATAATTTATCAGATATTCATTACTGCTTGATTCCATCCCATACTTTGTGTATTCCATTTGAAAGTGAAAGCCTACTTACAATGTTTTAAGGGGCTATGAAAAATATTATAGGACTGTAGTATCTCTTGGCCTGTAAAATCAGACATCTCAGTGGTGGGAACTCAGCTGTGTGGAGTTCAAAGGAAGAGGGTATAAACCTCTAACTACAGCTTTAAGTAAAATTCCCTTTAAAATACTGAGCTTCTAAAACCAGCTTATCCTGTAAGCTGTGCAATATGGGAAAGTATGTCCCGCAGCTGGAAACAGGACATAAAGGGTAGATCCTGTAGATAGATATGTGCAGCTCCCTGCCTTCCCATTCCCTAAGGTGCCTCAAGCAGTGTCAGCACCTTGTCTTGCTCTGAGCCCCAGCTGTAGGGCATGCAGGGTGCCCAGGCACCTTGCCTTTGTGTGGCTGAGGGCCCGCTCTGCAGCAGTGTTTCCTTCTTCTTGTTTTTGTGCTGTTTTTTTCATGGACCTGTACCCCCTTACAGTGGAGTTGGGACAGGCTCTCATGGGAAGCAATTACCACCAGCAAGAGAATTGTCCCTTCCACCCCCTCTTCTGACCTTGGCTCTAACTTTTGGTTGATATTAGAGAACCCAATAACATGACGGCACAAAGCTTAACAACCAGCCAACAGTTTTGTTATAGATTTCTTCCAAAAGCAACCTTCGTTCTTCTACAGACCATGCTAATAACCTTTGTGCATGTAAACGTGTCTCAACATCTTCTGTGCAACCCAGCGCGGAGCAGTGTCACCTGGAGGTTAGAGCATGGGCATTGTAACCTTCTGAATTATTTTCCCAGGGATGAGATACTGAAGAGAGAGAAGTGGCTGGATGTTGGGGATGAATGTTTAATTTTTGAGGGTGAAGTAAGCTTTCTTCAAGGAGTTCTTCAGTTAGAAATATCAAATGTGGTGGAAAGAGCTTCCTTATAGGCTTTTCTTTGCCTGAGAAGGTGTAGATTTGTTTCACATGTTGTGGCTTTATTATTTCTAGGTCCCTTGAGCTCTAGTAGGTGTGATATGGCCACAGTCAGTGAAGGCTGGTAGAGTAGATAATAAGACCTGGTCAGGAAATTTTCTTTCTCAGCTTATTTCCATACATATTCAGTTGGTCTTGTCAGGAGAGTATGCACTGACAGCTCCTTGAGGCAGTCGATGCTTGGGTCTGATATCTGGGCTACGCTGTCTGGTTTGATTAGCTGGTGTGCTAGGTGAAATACCTCTGAAATACCAGCGATTCTGCTGTGTTGATTGCAGAGTAGTGGAAGGCTCATTTTGTCTCATATTCTGCAGTGTCGTAGTCCGGTAGGAGGAATTCATATGATGACAGATGGATTTAGGATGGTAGGTTTTTATTCTACTGGCCTTGTAGCTTTTTGCTTGCAATCCTCCTGTAATTTGTCTGCCAACCACAGTGATTTATTTAGAAGAGATTGGGGACTGGACAGTTTCCAGTAAGGTCTTGGTGGTAGTAGGCATCAGGTAATTGTTATGTTTTATGGGTCTGAGGGGATTTTGGCATTATATTGGAACTACTTATTCTCATGAAATGAGATGAAATCTAGAATAAAAATCTCTGAAGCACATGAGCTACAATTATTTGTTATGCTTTCAGGAAAGCAGGTTCTGACCATGCCTATGTGAGGTGAAGATTAGAGACAAGGACAGCTCTGTGTTGGGGAAATCTTCAATACCCACATATGCTAAAAGAAAGGATCCTGTCTGTTTATGCATGGGCCTCCGGAGGCTACTTGAGAGGATTTAATGGTTCCTGTGTAGGGAACAAATAAACTCTTAGGTCATCTCCCCAGTTTGTTTGGAGGTTAAGGCCAAAGAAGACCTGAAGAACTATGAGGGGTTTCAGTACCAGGCTGGCCAAAACATCTGTATGTCTCTCCAAGGAATGACATCAGATGTCAGCTCGCCAAAAGGAGCCAAGAGTTTCTCCTGTTATTCACTTCAAATGGGGTCCCTCAAATCTTTTTTGTGTTTGATATTGATCACTTTTTATTTGAGATCATGGTAACAGGACCTCAGGGGACAAGTGAGTGGGGCACTTCCTCCAGAAGCAAATACACAGCTTTCAATACTGCAGTCCACCAGGTTGCCTTCTTGAGAACTGATGAAAGTAGTTTGTTAATGGTCACCCACATAAACACATGCTAGATTCAGCGCGGGGATAGTAAAAAGTCTTTCAGTTGGCCTAAGAAGGCCAGTTACTGCATTTTCATGGTATGTCTTCAGCACTGCTTATTTTCAGTCGTGTACAAGTGTTAATGACAACAGCTTGTGAGTTTGTGTCATCCATGGGTCAGGGGGGAACTATTAAAATTCATATAATGAGCATTGAAATATGAAAGCTGCTAGGAAAAAGAAAGGTCCATTAAATATTTACACTAGATGTTGAATCAGCTGCTTTACTGTTAGTTAGTGAAGAATGAATAAAAAACAATGTCGCTATTATAACAATAAGGAAAGTGTTCACCAGAAATAACTTCACTCATCAGGCGGGAAGGGAGAGCAAGGAGACAGCATCTCATGGATTGTAGTAAAGGACTGGATATGACTTGTCCTAAAGTCAGCAAAAGCCTCTTCCTTGGTCTTAGCAGTAACTGGGTAGATCTCTACTGTGGGGTCTGTCTCTCAAATATATAATACATTTTCATGACCCAGGAGATGATGGGTTGTACCTTTTTCTATGCTTAGCCTGAGTTTGGTCACTAGGCTTGGTCCTTTATTGACTGCTTCAATGTGGAGGAAAAGGAGAGTTGCTGTAGCCTGTTATGTCACTCTTAAGGTAAAGAAAACCTTAATATCAATCAAAAGTGGACAATTGGGCCAAAAAACAAGCCTTGCAGTCACGGTTGTATCACATTTTGTGTGTACACGTTATGATCATAGGTCTTGATGCCATCAGCCATTACGTGTATGCGTAATTCATGTCATCATGTCATAATCCATGTCATCATTCATAGAGAGTTATTATTTGTGTGTCTTGAGAGCCCTTATATAACATAAGGGCTGTAGATGATCACAGAGATTATGTTAGCAGCAATGTGGTCTTTAATTTCAGATCGGCACTGAATGGGACGCCAAGGAAAGGCTTTTCCGGAATTTTGGAGGACTCCTTGGGCCAACAGATGAGCCAGTTGGCATGCAGAAATGGGGAAAAGGCCCGAATGTCACCGTTACTGTCATTTGGGTGGATCCTGTTAATGTAATCGCAGCAACGTATGATATTCTTATTGAATCCAGTGCCGAATTTACTCACTACAAACCACCTTTGAATTTGCCCCTGCGACCTGGTGTCTGGACAATAAAAATTCTACACCACTGGGTACAAGTAGCTGAAACCAAATTCCTTGTTACTCCTCTCACTTTCTCTAATCAGCAGCCAATCAAACAAGGTAAGTTCTATTATTTGGTACAGGAATAATACAGTTATTGTGTCTGTATTTACTGTAAACAATGCTGTTAAAAATGAAGTAGCACTGTATTGGAAAAGGAGAAAAGAAAGGTCTTTCATAGATACTAAATGGGAAGAAATTGTTGCACTAAGATAAGTGGAAGTGTCTATATCCTGTTCGTAAAACACAGCCATTTTGAACAAAAGGCTATTGATATCTTTAAAATATGCACAGTTCAGAATCCAGAGAACTTCACACTCTCAATCCTCTAACAGCTATTGTAAAAGCCATCATTTAGAAGTAGAAAGAAAATCGGACCTTTTTCTGCGGCTTTTCATTCACATTTGCTCATAAAGAGTTACAGGTGTTTAAACTGTTATCTTGACAAAGTCTGTGTGTTTAACAATAAAATCAGTAATGCACGAAATGCTGAGTTAGGCAAAATTACCCTAGGCCAGAGCTCACCTGTCATACTGTCAGGGCCAGGCATTCACTGTTGCTTGATACCTGCCAAAACCTTCTCAGTACATGCCGAGCAGTTGTGCTACAGAAATACCTATGGATAGAGAGATCCTGGTTAGTACACTATCAGACCCACGCTGACATATTTTAGAAAGAAACCATTCTTTTCTTCACCACAGCAGCCCTGAGCCATCCGAATACAGCGGGCATTTTCAGGCCGCCAGCAGCATTTTGCACTGGCGCAGGCATTGTTCAAGTGCTCGGGTCTCCAGCCAGTGTTGAGGACACGGGGCTGGGAGAAGAGAGAAGATTTTCTAGCCTCACCTGTTTTCTTATTCAGTAAGATCAAAACAAGTTTGTTGCTATGAATATCTTTACCATTCTTCTTAACGTGCTCAAGTGCTTCCATCTGCCCAGTATTAATATTCATAACTTCAGACATCTTAAATTTGCTAGATACATGAATGATCCTATTAAGTTTTCAGAAGTTCTTCTTCCTGACGAGGCAGCAAATAAACTGAGTCAGGCATTTACCTTCTAGAACAACGTGCTGCTTCTGTAATGCAAACACCACCAGACAACTGCTGAGAGCTAATGCAGCCCTTATCTTGCTCAACAGGAGCTTGATTCTACACATTTCTCAGCAGAAGAGCTAACTTACTGATTTCTTCTTCTAACATTTGATGGCATCATTTCTTAAGCAGAAACTAAACCACCAACAACCTGCTGCTGTTATTAGCTAATAGGCAATATTAAATTGTGAAGAAACACCATGTGTAGAAGGAATGCGCTTTTAAAGTTAGAGGCGATCTGCTTCTAAACACAGCTGTTTGTGACTGGTCTCCTGGAAATGAATGAATTCCACATTCTTTGGTAATTTAACAGTTAAGGCGTAAATTGGTTGGAAAATTTGGCATGTAGCCAGCAACCTTGCTGCTTTTCCCTATAACGTGACAGCCCCGTGGACAGTTAAGTGTGTCCCAGACTTCAACCATGACCATATGCTTCATGGTGTAAAGGCAAAACTCTCTTTGGTCCAAACTCTGATACATTGATACATGGGAAGAAGATCTGGCACATATTTTTTGTTAAAGAACTCTGTTCATTCCTGTGGTAACTAGAATCTACTATAGGAATGAAATATAAGTTTTAGAAACAATATTATGTAGGAAAAAAGCCTGAGGAGTGATTTGCTACTGATGATGTGATGTATAATCTCCAGATGTCTGTGGCAAGTAGGTAAAGAAGAAAATTAATTTACAGGGGCAAACATTGACACTTCGCTGTAGTTAGAATTGTATTTAAAATGCAAATTCCTGTTGTTTGGGGGTTTTTAGGGCTTTCTGTCTTAATGACACGATTGTGCTCTGTGCCCGCAATTGTCATATAGCTTTGATTTCCAGCTTTTGTCAGTTTGTCACCACTTTATTATTTAAATATATTTTTCTCTGCCAAATAAAAGCATTGTGAGAGTATGACAGAAGAATTAGAACTTCAAAAGGAACAGTTTCTGTTACTGTTGTAAACAATGCAAAAGCTGCCAAAAATCATCTAAAATGAAGGAATAGTATTATTGTCTTGTCTTAACACTGAAAATAAAACATACATCAGACTTAGCCAGGAGTTGTCAGCAGAACAGGGGAAAATGTTTTCTTAGGGATTTCTTTAAATTTTTGTTCTTCCAACCATCCTCCCTCACCCCCATCCCTCCCACAACCCAAAAAAAAAAAGGAAAGGAAAAAAAAAACACTATAGCTCTTGTCAGAAAGATTACCCTGGAAAGTAATTTGCTACTCCAGAAGCTTTTTGAATGACTGAAACATTTCATACCACTTTGCATATCATTTACTTGATAATGATTCAGGCCCTTCTGTCTCGCATACTCCAGATATAGAAACTGGAGTCCACGTAGTTACATAAAATCTGTCCACGGTCTTTTGTGTCATTTGTTTTTGTTGTTCTAAAAAGTGTTTGCACAAATCTGGCAGCAATGCAGCAGCCACTAAAATCTTGCATCTTGAGAGCACGGACATGACAACAATCACTGTATTACCTAAATCTTTACTTATCTACACATCACTTCAGCATGGAGCACAATGAGGAAAAGTTGCTTTTGGTTTCCCAGCATCAAGAAGGGAGCCACGTGCTCCTCTTGTGAATAATCAAAGCAGTACAGGTTCCCTCCTGTATCATGACTCTCAAAATTCATTGTTGCTATTCAAAATTTTAAACTTGATCATGGTGCAGCTACCAACAAAGATGTTTCGTTTAGCAGTTTATAAAAACCGCATATGCAGCTAGGTTATCCATTTTTCTATTCCCATTGGTTTGTTAATTTTGGCCTAAAGTCTGTGCATGCCAGTAAAACCATAAAGGGAAATCAAGAGCAGGCGTTTTCTTTGATACTGTGTTCAGATGTGCATAACTGACAGAATGTAAATTGTTTTAAAAACACAGATTCATTGACCTTTTCAAAACCTGGATCTGTAAGAGATCAGAATTACTCAGTATGCTGGGAGGTTTGGAGTATTTCCATGGTAAACAAGGCTCCCAAAGCTATTTCGGTGGAAGGTCTAGAATCTGATGGTATTTGTTCTTTCTTGCTCTTCTTCAACCTGTAGTCATCTAAATCTGTGTCGATTTTCTCTAGTTTGAGTTGTGTCACTGATCAGCTCTGCCTTCAGCAGATCCTCTGGCTCAAGAGTGCCTTCAAGTGTTTGGCTGGCTGGACAAAGGAAAAAAAAGAAAAGGAAAATTAAGTGATCTTGTGAGATAAATCATTTGTGGAAATCAGGTTCACTTGCTCCACCAGTGTCTCCTTTCCTGTGTCCCACACTGCTACATTCTGTTTTATTCTTCTTCTAAATGGCGATTTTGAGTTTCTCACCATATGGCTGAGTGTGTTAAAGCCAAGCACTCTGTGTGTATTTTTAGGACACAGGAGGGCTGCCAAGCACTAGCAGGATGCCCTAGGATTAAATTGTGCCGAGAGAGGGACTGTAACATGGAGGAGACAAAACAGGGAGAAGATCAGTAGAAGATCACTAGCAGTGATAATAGAGAGGAATGGGGGTTTCTTGCTGTCTGTTTTAGGCAGCTTGAGTTTAAGCACAGTTCAGAGACTTGACGCCAAATGTCAAGGTCCCCTGCGTAGGGACTGGAGGGGCAAAGCCAAACGACAGGTATAATTCAGAGCATTTAGCCAGAAGTTCACAGACTATAATCCAAGCTACCAGGTAGATTTCAATTCCTAAGAAAACAGCTAATTCTGCATCCTCATCATCCCACTTTCCCACCCTTCTGTGCTCTACAAAGTCCGTGTGAAGCAGTCATGCCAAGTGTGATCACACACGTCTCCTGGGGCACTGAGAGGGGCCAAGAAAAAGCCAATGCAATTTCATTTTTCAAATGTGAGTTTATATATTCATGGCAAAGTTTCCACAGCAATCTCCACAGCAATCTCCCAGCTAGAGTGCCAATAATGAGTTGTCATGCGTTTCGTGTATAGTACCTGTTTCATTAGAGCTAAATAGGTTACTGTAAGACAGATTCACTTCTGGGGCAGAAAAAGCCCTAAACCTTACGCTCATACTAAACACTGGATTGAAAATAAATAAATAAATGAATAAATAAAACCCTTCTTCCTTCAAACAAGGAGGACAGTGAAGAAGAGTATCATCCTCCTTCATCTTGAGAGAGACTTTTCATGTTTGGTTCCTAGCATGGTTCCATGCCCCTCACATGTATCTTCTGATCTCTGCTGATCCTCAGTGGGACAGGGAGCTTTAAATCCCAGCTCCTGATCCCTGTGCCCTGTAGCTGCAGCCATCTCTTTCAGAGGCTTGATGGCACCAGCAGACATGCTGTGATGCACACATGCATCTCAAAGGCCTTTTAACCTAATCCATATTTATAGATCATTTTAATTAAGTATATACTAGGAAACCTTTGTTTTGCCGTTGGTTGTTTGCAGTGGCTCAATCAATTCTAATTGCATCTATACGGATTATAAAGTGGGTGGCAACTTGTGTCAGAACTGCTGTGATTTCTTTAAATTAACCAGAGCTAATATGACATGTTCTTGATAAACGCAGTAATAGCAGCAGGCGAGCGCATGACTGCAGAAGAGTAGACATGCCCTGAAATCATCATTCCGAGAAAAACCCTGAAGACAGGGATTTGCTTTGAAATTTAGTTCAGATCCAGTTGACAAGGAGTCGATTAGCTTCACAATGAGCAAATGCAGCACTGTCTTGTTTGCTGCAAGAGAAAACAAACAAAATGTCAATAAAAAATTACCTCTTTGCCAGAGGGTTTCAACAGAATTCAAGTAAAGAAATAAAGCTGTACATTCTGTGTTGCTTTAAAAAACCCACAGGTCTAGCACATTAATGTGTACCAAAGTAACCACATTTTTCATTCATTAGCCCAATCTCTGTCTAAGCTCATTTGCTTTTTCTGCAAAATGAAGAGCAAACCCACACAAAAATGCTGAAATCCCAGCCTGTGCATCTGACCATAGGCTGTGTATTTAGTCCAAAGAAGTTATACCAAGAAAAGTCAGTTGAGAATTGAAGTGCTCTCCCAGAGTGAAGAGCAAACAAAAATGAAGGATAAAAATAAGTCATTTTTTAAAAGCTATAATTCAGAGTCAATTGACTATATTTTGCATTGATGCATGCCCTCCTGAAGTCAAAGGGCTATTTGAATGCATTTACTCACAAAAAAATCTGGCTTAATGTCTGCAATTCAGCTAATTTTGAATTGATTAACTATATAGATTTAAATGTCTAAATACACATCTCCTATGGGCAAGCCTTACATTCATTATTTTTCATGGGCGAGGACTGAATTGCCAGTGATTTAGAAGAGTGCACAGTAGTTCCAGCCTCCTTTTATACAGTGTTTCAGGGCTTGGCATCCACACTGTCCCTCTCCTGTCACAGCCCGGGAAGTTATAGAGTCATTATTATGTCTCTTTTGGTTTTCATTTAATGCAAAGAGGAGTAGCTCACATCTGCCATAGCTTCGTTGAGGAGTGTTCTCCTTACTTTCTCCTGTGAACTTTTTAACAAAGACTTGGAGGCTTCAGGATTGGGCTCTGGGTCGAATCCTCAGCAATTCCTATTAAGTAGTGTATGTAGCTCTGCGCTCGGATTGCTCTTACCCATCTCTTTCTTAATAGGATGTGCAGACACCTAACTTGGGGTGTTATTCTGCTGTGGGGCCAGACAATCCACTACCAGTACCGTATCAGGAATCATCATGTGTCTCACACTGCAGACGCACATTTTCACTGTGGGCAGCGGTAGCCCTTAAAACACTAAAAAACGTGGTGGTTTGTTCCCTTTAGTACTGCCCTCAGCAGGGTTTTCTTTTCCTGTCTGCTGATACTTGCGTGTGGCTTTTCAAAAAAGTTTCTCTCAGTCCCGGTATATGCTAATTCTGCGTCCTGGCAGCATGGCCAGCTCCGGAGCAGTCACTTAGTGGTGCCGAACGACACGGCAGCATGTTGGTGTGAGAGGCACAGCGTGTCTGGCACAACTACAGCAATAGCAGAGTGCAGAAATTTAAGTGTTGGCAATGCTGAGGTTATCACCTTTATTTTAGCAAAAGCAGCCCACTGATCTTAAGCAGCAGGGGTCATAGATTCAGACAAGATGATTTCCTGCTGCATTGCCAAGCGCTGGGTCCTACAGTTTCTGTAGGTTTCATTCCTTCCAGTCTCCATAATCCACTAAGTCCTGGGACAAGGTCAAGCCAGAGAAAAGAGCAAGTTCCATTTCATCCTGTTATTTGTCTAAAAAAGATCTTTCTTGTTCCATGCACTAAACACATGCACAACAGGCTTTAATTCAATGAGTTCTCTGAATTGCCTGTTTCGATCAGATGATCCTGCTAGTCATGCCAACTCTTATTTGTTTTGGGATTTTTACTTAGAATGTTCCTATTTAATTAATATGTTGACAAACAGTCTTCCATATTTAATTGCTTCCAAAGGAGGAAATTTAATCATGTGTACTTGTTCTGCTTCTTAAACTGCAGTGCTCTGGCAGAGCACACTTCTGACACATGTGCATGGAATAAACTCATTTCGGCTAGAGGTTATTGTGGATATCTACCATTTAAAAAAAAAACAGAGATTTAGATGAATACAGGAACAGTTAAGTGATGTATAATGGTGTCAAACTGATTTTGGGGGGATTTGAAGTAATGGGCTAGCACAGCATTTGACATTAAAGACTTTGCAAATGTAACAGCAAAGCTCCAATTAAATGTCCCTTTTCTCTCTAAATAAATGTACTGATTTATTGCCAGCGCCTGAGATACTGTCCTCTGCATGGAAGAAAGGACTCAGTGTCAGGCTGCAGTGCAAGCAGCAAGGACATGTGGAAGGAATTGTAGCCATGAATATGTAATTCCTGGCCTCTAAACGCTATCTGAGCGTGGTGGCTTTCCTAGCCTGGAGCGCCCTGAATGGGCCCATTTTGTGTTCTAGACAGTGTGTATGTTGGCAGAGCTAAAGATATCCTCTGTGCTGCCGGAGCGAGGATGCTAGAGAAGTCAGCTGAGAACAGAAAGAAATGGTTGAAAATTTACTCCCAAGAGGCACTCAGTGAACATTTTTGGAGGGTGCCATTCTAGTTTTACAAGCAGCACCTTGGTACACTCACAGACCTTAAGGAGTCTTAAACAAGGGTGGTCTGACCTGCAGTGTCTGATTCAAGGTCTTTGAAGGCATTGTCACAGCCTGACAATGATTTTTACTGCAATATTACAGATTTAGGGCAGTGTACTGCATTTTGCTGAGATAGAAGAGTTACTGTAAGGAAAACAACCACAATGCAGAGAAAAGCGTTATTAGGAAATGCTTGTGATCTTGGCTCTTCCTCCTAGACAAGTCACTGATAGCACTTGAAGGTCTGATGAAGGTCAGCAGCCTTCTCACACCAAGTGTCCTTGAACTGTTTCCTAATTTCAAAGCACAACCATCCCCAGGTGTCCACAGGGATAGCTTCAGCTGCTTAGGGTTTACCTCCCAGGTTGCTTCTGTGGTGAAAGAGGCAAAATCAGCTTCTGAATGCAAAATGGGTTTCTCCCAAGAAGGAGCTGCACATTGATAGGGCTCCAGGTGCAGACAGGAGCTCATAGCTGGAATGTGGTTGAGGCTAGGCCTGCCTTTTTGTTGTGCAGAACAGCTCTGTGTCATGCCTGGGTGTCCTACAGTTCTGGGGACACTGGTGATAATAAGGACGATGCTGCTTTCAGCCTCAGTGCTTCGCCCTGCTAACGCAGCACTTGCAGGGTTAGCATCACGGTGAGTGGAGCTCGTAGCGGTGAGCATGAGGAGCTGAAGAGCTGAGCACAGCCAGTCATGCTCGGGATGCAGTGTGTCCTCAATGCTGGGGAAATGGTCTATAGAGCAACCTTTAACTTTTGCCTGTTTGCTGTACCCTTAGATCCTGAAGGTTTGGGCTGTTTGTTTTTACTGTACTAACTTTTGGATTTATTCCTACATTTCCAGAGGAAGCTATGAAGTATCACAGCGGGCCGCCAAAGAATGCATACATGGAGCAGAGTTTCCAGGGCTTGAACCCCATCCTGAATATCCCCATCAGTGCCGCCCGTGTGGACCAGGCCAAGAGGAATGCGGGGCTTGTGGGTGCCCGGCTGGAAGCCTGGGTAGACTCTCTGGTTGGCAGCATCTGGTCAGCCGTGGACATCTGCAGCACCGGCCCCACCGCCTGCCCAGTCATGCAGGGCTGCACTCAGACAGCCTGGAGCTCCCTGAGTCCGGACCCCAAATCTGAGCTGGGCCCTGTCAAACCCGATGGTCGCTTGAGGTAGCATCCGGTACGCTCTCCTCTGGCATAGGTTTTTAAAAGGGAATTTAACCTTGCTCATATGTGAATATCACACCTGATTTCAGAAACCTAAGTGAATGTCATACTTTTTTGTTACTTATTGCAATGTTATTAATATTTTAAAAAAAAAAAAAAGAGTTCTGACAAGGCCTTTGGCACTGCCCTCTCCATCAGCTCGGTCAGGAGCAGCGCTGGTTGTCCCGCAGCCCTGCCGTCCCGCACGCCGCTGCACCCACCACCTCTGAGGGTTTCAGAAGAGCAGCAGGGAGCCGTGGAGAAGGCAGTGAAGGAGCAGCTGCTGGAAGTGTTTTTTAAAAACAAGTTTGTCCGTACCTCTGTTGTTTCATAGGTTTTCATTATTTTGTTACCATGAATAAATCACAGCAAAATTCCCTTCCACTTAAGCTTCCTGGGGAGGTTGGTTACTGCAGGCTAGAGCCTGTGTGGCCACATTACCTTGCAGAACGTGAAATAATTATGGTACTCCTCACTCTTTTTTTTTTTTTAATAACATAAAGTAATTCTGGACTCAGTGATGGCTGTTATCCTAGTTAGAAAAAATAAGCAAAAGCAGAAACTTTCAGATTATGTTCAGAGATTTCTTAGATTAGTTTCATTATGAACTCTAAATGGAGGCAGTGTTTTGCTATATTAGTCTTTTATGTCTCATGCAGTCAGGTTCAGGGTCTGGGTACTAAGACTTTTAATTTAAAGAAAAAAAAAATTATTTTGGATTTCAGCTCTTTCAAATCTGCTGGCTTTTTTCCAAGCTCACCGGTACCTAAGCATTTTTGCAGACTTCCAGTACAGCAAGTGTGTACGTGTAGGCTGGGGGTGGGTTGTGATGTGTCTGCTCACACCCTTTGCTCATGAGCTGAGCTGAGTTTTTTCTCAAGCAGTGGAGTTGCATTAAACCAGTAAAATGGTAGAGTTTGAGTAGCAGCTGCAAAGTCTTAACACTAATTCCCTCCCTTGATCTCAGAGCTGCCAGCTCTTCATGAAGATGGGTCCTTCTAGGCTTGTGCAGGGCATCTGGAAGGCTGTGCAGATCATGGGTTCCTGACCAAAGCCATGAGCAAGGATGTGAAGGAGAGCAATGCCATATTTCTCAGTGCTTTTACTTTATTCTGTCAACAAACTACCCTTGCCTGTCTTCAGAATTTCTAGCGGGCTGCATCCATAGGCATGCTTTGCATCCATCATTTTAAGCTACATTTTCTACAGTAGGAAAAAAAATCATTTACATTCCAAGAACTTTTTGAAATATAGGTTTTATATGCAAATTCATCTCCAACTAATGCATTTTACATTAGCCTAAAACATGCACTTTGTTGTTGTTGCTGTGGTAATCTCTTGTTAACAACATAACCTAAAAAGGCTATTAAAAGCTATTGGGTTAATTAGGAAAAAAAATCCCATTGATGTGATAAGGTAAGGTATCTGTTTACCCTTCTGTGTGTGTATGGCAACTTCCTGCTGATGAGAGTTAAGCATCCACATCAGGAGGGAAATAGACCCTTAAATTATTCTGTAATTGCATCTCACAGAAAGGTTGAATTCCCTTTTAAACAACAGTTGCAAGATGACCGTAACCCGCGGATCCAAGTGGCTTGTAGTATCTCTCTCTGTAGGACTGGTTTGAAGCTACTTGCAGTTTGCTTTGGACTTGAAATTGCAGTGTCAGCTGTGCTGGCATTAAGGGAGAGCATTGAAATGTTTATCTGACACAAAAATGGATGCATAGAAGGAACAATTTAGGTATTTATTATTTATGTTTTAGTCAATGACTAATTAGTAGGTGCTGCTTTTGCAGCTTGAAGATTATGTTATCTTACTAACTGAAGCTGCCTTTATTAAGAAAAGGCCTTCCTCCCCTCACACCTCCCTTTCTTTTTTTGTCTTGCTTTTGACAGTCGCGAGAGCTGTAGTTTTAGAAAAGCTTGTAGCAATGAAAGCTGGTTGAAATATTTCAGTCAAGATAATATTCCAGCTTTCAACCAGCTCTGGAGGCAAGTGTGTTTAAAGCCGGGGTTGCCAACAGGTTTATATAATAGAAACACAGTGTTATTACTTACTCAGTAGAGTATTTTTTTTAACTGTGCTTGTTTTTAATCTAACATTCCTTTCTGAAGTTCAAATCTTCTGGGGACCACCAATCCTCACTGTGAAGTCCAGGGCTTTATTCACACTGATGCAATGGCAACTGCATGATTCAAGTCCTGTAGATTAAGTGAAGAACATCATATTTAGGGCACACAGTAACATTCATTAACAATCCTAGTCAGTGATTGTTCTCAGTAAGACTACTGGGGTAGTCGCAAAATCTTCAGTCCGCCTTGCACATAAGCATATGTATATGGGTGTGCCCACACACACACATGCAGATAACTTGTTTTTTTTAAATTTGATACTTTTATTATTCTTAAGCAGGAATGTTTTTAAGTGCTTTGTTGGTAAGTTTTCATTATTAACTAGACCATGCAGAAAGTGGCAACAATTCCGTCTTTTGTGGTTAGAAGGAGATCTGCCACTTTTATAATTTAAAATGTAAGGTGCAAATTATTTTGTTTTAGTACAAAAAAGGGAAAGAAAACAAATGGTTGCTGATATATCTATTTACATTATACGCTAAGTTTAAAATATCTCAAACCAAGATTTGTATTAGCTTATTTCCTGAAAGACAAAAAGCATCTACACAAAGAAGTTTTATGGCAAGCTGGCAATCCCAGTGCTCCTGTTAAAACGAATGATGTAAAACTGAAGGGGCTGATCCTGCAATCTTTTCTCAAGCAAAACTTCCACGGAGTGCTAACACTGAGTAAGGACTTCAGAGTCAAGTCCAGCATAAATAAAAGGTATGACAGTATGCTATGAGTAAATACTGTCTGTGTTTGAAGTCATCAATGAGCTGCTGTGTTTGGAACTTCTTCTGGTGGCAGCGTCAAGTTTTGAACCTAAACAACAACCTCTACTATAGCTATTAATATGCAGACACAGATACATATAGGACACAGATATATATGGGACTCTGTGTCTGAGTTACAAAGTCCTGTAGTTGGGAAGAAAAACCATGGAAAGCAAGATTATTTGTGTCCGGGATCAGAATATGCTCCCAGCTGGTGCTGTGGTAGTGCTGCTAAGACCAACGTCCTGCTTAGTGGCTTTTCTGGTTCTGAAATGACAGGCATGTGCAGCCTGTGATGAATATTATATATTGTTAGAAGAGAATAACTTCACAGATCTTACATTTGGTGAAAAGGAGAATTCAGAGCAGGGACCCAGAGTTCACGCAAAACAAGCAAGTTATGCATCTTCATTTGAGTGTGCAAGTGTTATTTTCCGGTCACACTGGCTAGTCCTTGCTTGAATAGGACTCCAACTGAAAGCCAGTTTTGATCGAACTCCCTTTCTGTGGGAGAGGGCTGTACTTCCATATGCACACATTTGTCCTCTGTGTGTAATGCTTTGCTCGTTTAAATTCCCTGCCCGTGCTGCACGATAGCCATGTAACACTTCTATGATCAATCAGTATTACACAGAAAGAGGATGTGGCAACATGCAGAACATCTACATATATGATTTAATGAATTTTGTTCAAAGTCAGTCTTAGCATTATACAAATCTGTTTACATGGTAGTGTTAAACCTTGAGGCTAATAGAAATAGCTTAAATGACCGTTTATTTTCAGATTTGTCCAGTTCTTTCTTTGATGACATTTGGACTTGAGTAGTAATATTTCTACTTTCATTTTCTGATATTCAAGGGTTTTGTAGAATTTAAATTATGCCTTCATTTTTTTGTGCTCTCGACAAGCAGAGAATTTTAACAATTCCTTCATGATGGCAAGTGTTATACAAGAAAGTCCCTCTGTATCTCTGTTGTTAAGCCTTTGTTATTGCTAAGCCTAAAGATACAGGAGTGTGCATTCATGTGTTACAAATTGACTTTCCTAGGTGTTGGCTTCAGTGCACAATGCATGTACTGTTGTTTAACGGCATATAACAATGATCCTGCAGCACCTTCAAAAGGACCATCTAATGTGGATTCACCTTCTGTCCATCTCCTGCAGAACTAATTGCAATACTAATGAAGGTCTCCATCACTCTTAGCAATGATTATAGTGAACAGAGTAGTGAAGTCAGTGAATCAGAACTGGGATGCTCTAAACTTGACTAAAGGGAGACATGAAGGGTAAAGAAGATGCTGAAACTTTGCAAAAGTTTGACACAATTGTGCTCCAACAAGAACAAACTAGGTGCCTTCTGCACAGCAAGGCCAGAAACACCAATACCGTGAGATCTCAGCTTGACATCCCAGGTAAAAAGAAAACAAGGTCCAGATTTTTATTGTGGCCAGGCCATGAGGACCATCTTTCTGTTGACTTCTCTTTCATCACAGCTGTCAGAGAACTGCCAGCTTGCCGCTGGCTATCACCCCCTCCCCATTGTCTTCCTAGATCCCAAAGCTTCAGGAATTGGCTACATGAAAGCCTGGCCAAGTCCACTGCTTTCCACTGAGCAGGAAGTTTTGTACTTGTGTGAGCCAAATCCCTTAGGCTTCTTCAAAAACCCGAGCTGCAAATCAGAAAAGTTTGTTTCTCAGAGCAGCCTGCAGTCAGCTCAGTACTAACATGAAGGAGTTGGTAAAAGTGATACCAATTATCTTTTCCAGATTTTCAGGGATAAATATTTGATGGATGTAATAGTAAGTCTGGTTATTTCAGCAACAGAATAAGACCAACCTGGTAGAAAGTGTCTCATAGTGTTTCCCACTGGCCTTTGCTTCAATCTGGTTGTGACAAGATAATGATCCATGTGTGCTTTTATTTCAACCATTCAAGGCCTCCAAGCTAGTCTTAAGGATTCACAGACAGTACATCATTAAACCCATATTAAATGATAATTGAAAACATCATGTAAAAAAGTCTTTCCAGACCAAACCCTCAGGCTTCTGCCAAGACAGCTCCAGGACTGATGCCCACAGAGAGGATAGGAGCAATATAGCTTTGGAGGGGACAGGACATTGCCCTTGTAGGGGCCCAGCAGGAGTTACTGAGAGCAGGAATACTTGCTGCAGAGCCCCTGCTGAGGGCAGTTGCTGCTGCAGCCAGGCACGAAGGAGCCAGACAAATGTGAATTAGGGTTAAGGGCAGCGATGAAGAATTTTGGGGGAAATACCTCTTTTCCTGTAGACTCATCAAGTGCAAGCAAATTCTCTGACTTGTAACACCCTTTGAAGGTGTAGAGTAGAAGAGATTGGCCTTTGAAAACCTTTACCACCACCATCACACTAAGGGAAAGAATTCAGCTGAGAGCATTAAAAATTGAGGCAATGAGACCTTGCAGCCCGTGTTACCTAGGACCATGGTGGCATTAGGCTGTCTCCAGTTAAGTGTGGAGTTGGCAGCGATTAACCCTCACAATGCAGGTACCATGATGATTTTGTTCCTTTGTACTAACAGTACTGCGTAGATCACTCTTTGCTTCTGCCTTGGTTACCTTCTTTTGCTCATGGGTGCTATCACAGCTGCTACCTCACTGTGTCTGCAAACACGTTTACCTGATAACAACAAAAAAAGGTACCAGAAATCTCCTTGAACTGAATGTACAATCTATGCAAATTCTCTTTCTACTTTGTTAAAACCTAGAAGTATTACTTGTAACCTTGCCAAATAAACAGCAAGCTACTGTACAGGTGCCTCTGATAACAGAGTGACAATTCTTGGCGCGGTTCATTGCGCTGCATTTGTATATTGTAATGACTTGTCTTTGGTTCTGTTGTAATTAACACCCTCAACTGAGAAGATAGCAATCTCTTGCTAGGGGAGCACCTTCAGTTTGCTGGGAATATTCTGGATGAGGATGTCTAGGGCATTTTGTTTTATTTTCCTGCGTACATCCAAAGGAAGGCACAGACCTGCTGGCCGAAATTAGGATGTTGTTTCAGATTTTCCTTGGGTGAATCCTAGCAGCTTTGGATTGCTCAGTGTCTGTTCCCATTGTGGCATCCAGTGTGTTGCCCCTTAAAGAAAGCCTTACTTTCATCCTTTCTAAATGTGGCCTTAAACTGTGTTAGGAAGTTTGGTGTTATATGTGTCTTGCTCACTTTTTCTGTTTGTTGTGGAATGAGTAAAAGGCACCTTGAGATTTCTATTACAGCTCAGTTGTGTTGCTGTCAGCTTACACTTCACCAATACAATAGAAATTGCTTACAAATGCAGTCTTTAAGGGAAGAAAATGACCTTCCCTTTGGGCAAAAGGAAGGCTCAGATGTTCCTATAAACCTTAGGAAATTATGAGCTTTGTCTTCTGCAATTCACTGTAGATAAGGAAGGTTGATTTAATTACCTACGAAGTACAAACTTAATAACTTTTAATTCATCTTCAGACTATAACCGGACCAGCTGCTTTCAGATGCATAAGACAAATTCTGGAGTAATTTCACTCAATTTGACATGATGTAGTGGCGTTCCTTTCAGATTTGTACTGGTAGCTGGGAGAAGATACATCCTTTTAATGGGATGGTCTTAAAATCTGAAGAATGTCACCACATGTGGCCAGATTTTGAGTGATGGTTGGGAATCTAACAGTACACTTTGAAGATGGAGGAGCCTGGTTGTATCATCTAAGTAATAATAAAAAAAAAAAAATCTGGCTTTTGGAGCTTCATCCAAAGATTGTCAAAGTTAGCAGAAACAAAGGGCTTCTGCTAAGGCTTCTATATGTTTGGTTTCTTTAATACTTTTTCTCCATGGGAACTGTCGTGTTTCAGTAGCACCAATATTCCCGGCAGGCTGCAGTGCTTTTAGGAATCCCAAATCCTATCCTGTTTTGGCATTCAGATGTGGATACAACACAAAGGCAACTGGAAAGGGTTTACATAGAAAAGAAGATTTTGGTTCAAGTTAATGAAATTATTTTTCTGACTTTGTCATTTTGGTTTCGTCTTGGGTTGATTGGATTTTTGTATTCCTGACATAGTCCATAATAAGTTATTCCTATTCTGTCATTTTCAAAGACTGGTGGTAATATAGTTTTAAGAAATAACTATTTTGTTATAGATCATGATATGCATAAAATTGTACAGAAATATTTTGTAAGCTATTGAATAAAAAAAAAGAAAACCGTGTATATACAGCAAAATTTAAAAAAAAATTGGAAATTCAAATGGAACACACTGAAAGATGTAGATATTTTGCTATTTATTTAAAGGAGTATTTTATGAGATATTGAAATGAAATGTCTTAAATTGACCAGTAATCAAAGTTCAAAGTCAGAATGCTTTTCTTGTAGTAGAATGTGATTTTCAGCAATTATTGCACTACTCGTTTTTGCACCCTTTGTCTTTCATTTAGCAGGAAACAATGTGCCTTAGCTGTATTCTTTGTCAATTGGAGTTTGGTTTTTTTGTCCGACAAAGCAAATTTTTTTGCAGAAAAAGAAATGGATGTATTAAATACTGTATTATACCAAAAACACTGCAGTTGTATATAAATGCTTTCTGTCATACTGTGTTTTCAGATGCAGAATTTTAAAATTAAAAAAAAAAAGGCTGTCTTTAGGAATAGATGTGCACCTCGTATTATTTTCGACCTCCACTAATGTACATCTTTATTTAAACTAACTTTACTGCTTGGTGATATTTAGGAGGAAAAACAGGAGCAAGCGCTACCAGTCTGCCATCCCAGTGCTGATGCCAATACGCTGTCCCATCAGGCATTTCTGAGGCTCCATTTGCTCCATTTTGAGGCAATTATGGGGGAAACAGTCACGGACACCTTTTGGGAATCAATTTTTGCTGGTCAAGATGATCATTTGCAGGCATGCAGTGCTAATTGCAGCCTGGCGAGGGGTGCTGCCACCAATAGCAGCGCTGGGAGATGGGTCAGACTCCACATGGCTCCCAGCACTGCCTGCACCAAGGGATACAGAGACACATCCAAGTTTTTTGGGCCAAGTCCTCCTGGTTTTCAAACTCAGATGACTGCTTTTGGGCCAGATTCTCCCTGCCTTTTCCAAAGGAGTGATAGGCAGAGGGGGCAGAAGGGCTTAACAAGGAGCTTGACTTAGGTCTCTTTTCTGAACGCCATTAAATGTGAGGAGTGTTGGAGTAGTTTCTTCCACACATCCCCGAAGTGTACATCATTCCAAAGAGAAAGGATTTAGTCATGGGCTTATAAAGAAGCAGTCGGGTGCAGAAATAAGAATAAATGTTAGGGCTGTCTGGTTACAAGGACAGCAAAATATGCATCCTTTGCCTTTACTAAAAGGATGAACTCAGAAAGACTTTTTTTTCCATAGTTCCCCCTGTAGGTTACAGACCCAAACCAGCCATTGCCTAATGTTCACCCAGCATGAGCATTTAAATTTACTTTCTTAGCCAAAGGCTCCACACTGAGCACTGATTTCTTAAAGCTACTTTCACATGTGCAATGGGGAAAAACAGTTAAATTCTCCTACAAGTGGGTGATTGGTATGTTTAGCAGCATCCTCATGATGTATTGCAGGTTTGTCTTCTAGTCCTGCTTTTTGATGCAGGATGCTTGAAAAAAAAAAAACAACCTTGATGACCTTCTAAAAGTCTTTGCCACCACCTGGGGTCTGTGTGACTTTTTCATGCAACTCCAAGCAGTGCTGCAGGTTCTCCTGGCAGCCAGAACTGCTTTTGATCTTGTGTTTTCTTTTCACCTGCTGTTCAGGAATTCCACTTTTTTGGCACTTAGATGCAATGAGGGCTGTTTAAACAGAGGATGGAACACGGTGCTAATATTTTAGTCCTGGCACAAAGAAAAGATTTTCTGTGGAGGGGAAAAAGGGAAAAAAAATAAAGGACTGCTCTCTCAGTTTTGAAGCCTGGTTTTGTTTATAGATAGTATAAGAAGTATGCTGCTTTTCCGCTGGCTTATTCCTCATCCAGCTGCTAATGCTCACGGCATATTAAAAAAGGCTCAACCTTTTTTTTAATTATCTCCAAATGTGTCATTGGCCGCTACTTTAAAGAAAAGGGGAAAAAAGAAAAAAAGCAGCAAGCTACCAGGTGCTCAAGTGGTTTGCTTTCTTTGTGAACTTCAGCTAGAATCTGCATGCTCTCTGAGACTACACAGAAGAAAATCCCGATGCATCATGGGACAGTCAGTCTGAGCTGTCTACAACATCATGCTGCTTTGAAAGACTATGTATCTCCATCTACTTGAGATAGCAGCATCACATTTTTGCATCTGCCATGCCTAATCTTCCTTGATCATAATTAATATTTATAGAGTGTAGAACATGGTTAATTCACAGTAATGACACAAAACGTACTGCAGAGCAGTTTGCCAGTAGGAAGGCACAGTAAACCAAGTGCAACAGGAATGAGGTATTTAATTGCCTGACAATAGGGATTTTGCTTCAGTGCCCAGATATCTGACATCTCTTCATTCGTTACTAAAGACTCTGTAGCCTGTTTTCAAAAAAAAAAAAAAACAAAATCAGAAAACATTAGTAATCCGAGGCTTCATGAATACAAACAGCTGTAAATCTTTTTCTGTCTAATAATGCTTAAAAGAGCAGGAGATGCATGAGGTTCTGCTATAGCTGAAAAGCAGCATGGGTGGCAATTTTTCTTTCTTATATGAAAGATGATCTTGGCTCTTCAGGTGCCAAATTAGCACTTCAGCATGGTTTATTCCTACATATTCCCCACATATGCGGTGCACCACTTGCTACCCCATCCTAGAGAAGCGTTTGGATCCAACAGCAGTTATGAATGTGACAGGTCAGATGCTGTGGCCCCTGCTGGGTCTTCTGCCAGTCTGCTTGAATGGAAAAGAATAGATGTTTGAATTGCGCAGGAATATGACATGGCTTTAGGTGCCCCAATAGTCAAGGTGTAGAACAGACATTTGTGCCTAATCTGCCAACATAAGCTATAAGATGTAAACCACTTTTTCCTTCTTGCCATGAAATATCCATCGTGTTCTGTGCTGGTTTCAGGCTGCCAGTGGGCCCTTCACCTCCACCAAAACACACCATGCAGCTCTCCAAAGCTGTCAGCTGCCCACTCAGCTGCCTTGCTGCGTCAGCAGCCCAACGCAGTCCCTGCAGATGTCCATTGGTTCAGGCATGGCAGCCACTGGCAGAGTGCAGGAGAGCAGAGCCTCCCAGCCTCACTAGCCAAATGGAAGCTCCATAAACCCCTTGCCCACCAGTGGTGCAGAGTCCCAATAGCAGCAGCACATTAATTATAGACCATTAATAAAATACACTTTTGACTTTAGGAAGACACAGGCCAAATGTAATACTGATAGATGACTATATATATATATATATACACACACATACATATGTAGTTCCAGTGCCTGTAAGTTCTCCTAGAGCTGGTAGCATGGCTGTGATGGAGCAACCTCTTTCCAAGACATTGCACAATGTATAGCCTTCAAGTAGGAGCAGTATTTTACTTGTATAAATGAGTTATAATAATTTACTCCTCTTAGCCTGCTTCTGTAATTGGTTTGTGGGATTTTTTATTTTTTTTTTCCTAACTAGGACTTGCATAATAATAAAGGAGATTTGATTAGAAACATAAAGTACATTTTAATGCGATCTCATTTATGAAAGTCTATCACTGGGTACATATGGCAAGGAAATGAAAGTATTCTTATAACAGATTAATAGCCAAGATCAAATATTTCACTTTCTAATAGAGTCTGCCTATGTGTGCTTTTAATTCCTCCCTAAATTTAAATTTAAAAGGGCTTTTTTTGTGCATTGAAAGCAAGCCACTGCCTGCCACATCATCCCCAATTTTCTGTTACTTTTCACTGATGGTTTGCATTCATTAGCAGATGAGTCAAGCCTTGGCCTTCAGAGGAAAAAATTATTTTTTGCCTCCAGGAAAAAAGCAAAAGTGGTGTCCAGGGCTCTGCTCCCTGGACAGGCAACAGGTTTTGCAGGAGAGTGACACAACTGCAGCTCCGTGGTGCTCCTGGAGGGCTCCATTTGTGCATACACCAGTCAGCCTCCATCATGCAGAGGGCAGCATCTCTACCCAGAATGGGTGAAGGGCTTTGAGAGACCTGTTTCCAGGCTGTTGTGCATCACATCCTGCCATCAAAATGTTTAAGTGATTTCTACATTGAACCACGGTAACAGACTGGGGAAAAATGTCCCCGGGACCTGCAGTATGAGGAGCATGACTGCAGAGACCTTACTCCATCCAGAAGATTAACGCAATGTCTGAATGGATATAAAAGCATGCACTTTCTTTCCAAAATTCCCCATTTGGAAATATTTATCTCTGATTTAGTCCTTCTGTCCATAGAGACAAGTTCTTAACCTCAGGGCTGCCAGCCCACCACCTCCCATTCTACCTCTCCCTTTTGGGGTGCTAATGCTGAGCTCCTTTCCGAGTCTGTACTGCACATCAGTCCCTTTATGTTACATGGATAAGTAAGTGCTATTAATTTGTTAAGTCATTTGATTAATTAACATAAATTAAACCAGTATCAATATAAGAGTGCCTTAAGAAGTAGCATAGATCGTGTAGCTTCTATTTAGAGTGTGTGAATCAGTACCAAACCGAACTGAATGCTGTGTATCCATTCAGTGAAATGACACTGATTTGTAGCAGCTGGCTCTTGATCCAGCTTCAAAAGCAAAAATTACCATCTTTTTTTTTTTTTTTCCCCCTCACATTCAACTGGCCTTGAAGATGTTATAAAACAAACCAAGAAATATCAATGAGAGACTAACAGAGCAGCAACACTCCGGGTTTATTTTTAGCTCATCTCTCTGCCTGGTGCGGAGGGGCTCGTGCCCAATGTGCGTCACACAGTACTGAAGGAATCTGAAAGTGGCACTGCCATAATTGAACCCAGAATCCTCTCAAAGCCCCCCCTTTCTCATCCTTATTAACAGCAGAACGAGAGGTTTCCTGTGCTGGGAAAGGGCCAGTGAGAAATGCTCTCTTCAATGCACAGGGGAGATCTGGGTGTTGGAGGGGACCCTTAAACACCTTTGTTTGAAGTGCTGCCTGCCTCACCCTGCTCCCTGGGCATAGAACATGAGAAGCAATGGTCAGCTGAACACACTTAACACCATATTTACACTTAAAGCAGAGGCAGCTGCAGAGCTGAGCAGGGAGATGGTCCCACAGCTTTGCAGCCCATCAGCCCTTCCCAAATCACCTCTACGCTGCCACAACATTTGGCTGCTTAGTGTGACTGGGCTGATTAATTATTTTTTTTAAAGGACAAAATGAGAAATAGTGAGGCAGCAGTTTGATTCTACAGCCACACTTTAATTTTGGTACATCCCTGTGCACATATGTGAAATGCATTTTAGAAACTCAGTGCTAACGATTTTCATTTACGAGCTCCAGAGCAAGCTGGTACTGCCAGTAGGAATCAGCAGCATTTTCTTCCCGGGCTCCAAGCACCTCAAGTCCCAGTGCCCAGAGAGCCCAGGCAATGCCACGTGTGAGGCAGTGACCGCACTTGAAGGTCTAAATTGGTCATGGTAAATAAATAACTTCAAAACAAGAGCTGGCTAAGAACTACCATTCATGTTACAGCAATATTTTTAAGTCTTTAGAATTTCCTTTTCTCTGCTCCAGTCTGGATAAAAAGTCATTAACCCCAAATACTGTTGCTTTCACACAAGCAGGCTGTTTTTCTTTCTGTCTTTGCCTAACATTTTGGCTCGGCTGCTGACCACCCTCAATTTCCTTTTCTCATTCCAGTTCCTTTAGGATTTTTGATAGATTGAGCTAAATCAACAAAAAAAAATACTATTTAACATGACCCCTAAATTGTTGTGAAAAGAAAAGCTGAGCCTGGCCTTCTTCCATGACCACATTACACTGCAGTATAGTTTGTGTTTTCTGACAAGTTCATCCATGTTTCCTAGCATGGCTCTGCAGAAATCTGAGCATTATCTAGTAGCTCTCACAGAAAACCATTAATTATTGAAAAAAAAAAAACCACCAAACCCCACCAGGCAGCCCCTGTGCTCTGCAGAAAGCCCAGCAAGGTGATAGCAGTACGAGTGTCCCACACAACCTGGAGTCCCACACAATCCTGCCCTCGTCTCACTGGGTCTGGATGAGGATGAATGAGCGTTTTGGATCAGCCTGGTGCAGACACAGCCAAGGGAAAAATTTATTACTCCTGCAAGGGGAGGTGGAGAGCACAGCCCCTGGGAAGTGGAGTGGAAGACTTGCATTACTTTGTCTCAGCTCACATTTACACGGGCTTACCACACCCCTGAACCTGTAAGAAGTCACTGCAAAAATTACAGCATTCTTTTGGTTTTGCTTCATATTAAGGGAAATCTCATGTAAAGCTCTTTTGTGCTCTAACTTTCTTATTCCATCTTTTTGGAGGTGGTTTGTCACCCATTCAGCACTGCATGGCAAGGATGGTGAAATACATCTCCCCACGCAGGAGCGCACCTGTCCATGCCCAAAAAGTTCCAGAGAGGGCTCTTTCCTTCTCCCTCACATTTGATGCATTGACAATTACTGCATCTGCACTCACTGTACGTTATTATTCAGATGATTGCATTATTTGTAAGGGGCTGAGTGACTGATCAATAACTGCAAAGCGTTAAATGGTACTGTGTTCCCCATGCAGTGCCTTGGGGCTTGCCTGCCTGCAGCCAGCCACCATGGGACAGGGCAGAGAGCGGGCGCCAGGAGTGAGGAACAGTGCTGGAAGCCGGTGAGAGAATATGGTGCACGTCTTTCACCGGTGTCTCTTAAACGGTGACAGTCCTTTGAGTGACATGAGAAAAACTGTCACAAATCTTTCTGCTGTCTGAACCAGGCTGACTGGTGGAAGAGTTGTTTCACGTGGGCTCTCCTTTGCAGGGCAAAAGAGATCAAACATCCACTGGCTGATGCATGGAGCAGCCAAATGGCACCCTGAAGGCTACCATCTCCCAGTTTCATACACCCTGCCATCACCATCTCCCCTACTCACACACCTCCCCTTCTCTAGATCATCATATAGAATTGTGGTGAATTAGGGGGAGAGTGGTGTGGTCATTCCCTGACCTTTTTCCCCCAATCAGAGGGGAAAAACCTCTACTCTCTGTTGAGAAAGTACTCTGCTGGGTAAAGTTAGGCTCTTGGATTCTTACTTTGCCTTTTACAAAGCACCTATCTGAAGGACCAGAAAAAAAATGAAGTATTAATGTTGCATCTTACTGGTTTTCGGGAGATAACAAAATGCTCTTTACTATAAAAGCCATTTTCATTATCTGAGCTTTCATCTAAAATTAATGGCCCACCCTGGAGAATAATAAGCTTGGCTGGATTATAAGCACCGAACTCACGGATGTTTGTGCATGTGCGGAGCTTTACTGACATCAGTCCATGGCATTCTCTCAAGTGGTAAGAAATCTTCCCACCTGGGGCCAAGAGTTTCAGAAGCAGGTACTCAGCACTGGGCACTGAAATGCACAGTTAATCACTTACAGTGGGCTGTGCTCTTTTCAGAGTCAGCTCTGCTAAGTTTGATCTAAATTTTAAGATACAGATCAGTGGATAAAGATGAAGGGTTCTTCCATCCCAGGCCAATTGTAGGTCATGCCCACAGCTTCCCATTGCTGTTTTATTCCTAATGATTTTCAATGTTGCGTTTATAGGCCAACAAATGTACTGTTTAAAAACATTTTGCAAATGCAAGCCTGTGTAGTCATTCCCTCATGTACTCAGTATTGCATCTTCACCACTGTCCCCAGAGGCAGCTGCATTCATTTAGCTGGGCATAAATGAAACATTAGAAAACTAACGTTTCTTATGAAGAAGCTGAAATAAGATGTGTGGGTTTAGGCAACGTTGTTCCTCCCATCCTTTCTCCCGTTCTTGCACTTTCAGCCTCATTGCTCTACTAACACCCCAGGAGCTTTATCAAGACCTTTAATATGAGGCCTCCCAGGTGTAAACCCAACAGATGCCCACACCAGCCCGCCTTGCTGCCTGTCGCTGGCTGACCTGCAGCTTGCAATGCACTGGGAGTCCAGCCATTCTCACTTGCTCAGAGTGTTATAACAGTCCTTCTACTTCTCCTGGTTGCAGCTTGTTACACAAATATTGAATATCCAATTAGGTTGCCCCAGTACATGGAGTGATTTTTGGATTCACTCCCACTGGAGACAGAATGGCTATTTTTAGCAGGGTGCAGCTAGCAAAGGGAAGAGCAGCCATCCTCCTGCCACTCCTTTCTTTGGTGCTTTGCATCAGGAGGGGTCTCCCTTCCCTCCCCTAGCCCCCAAGATATGTATGTTGTGTTGAGTCTGGCACAAAAATCACATCTAATGAGAAGTAAATGACTGATTTTCCAAGGAATTCTTATACTGAATTGACCCACCCCTCAGGAGATTGCTGTCATGCTATTCCAGGTCCTGTTTGAGGTTTTGGCCCTAAAAATGCTTGCGTGAAAGCACTATTGGTTCCCAAATGGATTGTTGGTCACAGTCACTAGATGACAAGGGAGGAAAACCCATTCCTCTGCAGTAGGTTCCTACTGGCTAGCAAGACAGGGGAGAGAGAGATGTTTGTGTCCAGCAAGAGCTTGAGAAGAGAGGAGTTAGTACTGCAGTGCCCTCAGAGAAGAAAGAGGCAGCTCATTTCTGATCAAATGCTGTCTGCAACTTATGTCAGCGAGCGCCCGATGTGCAAGCCAGGGCACACAAAGGGCTGCGAGCCCTGGCACGTGATGGCCACAGGGGTGGTACATCATGGGCAGTAGCAAATATCTCCTGGCAGGAGGGTGCTGTATCTCCAGGGCTTTGTGTGGCAAAGGAGAGACCTGGGCGCTTCTCCAGACTTAGTGACAGATGGAGAAATAATTTTGAGATCACTCATTTTCCAGTGTCATTTCCCACCTACTGCATCATTCACTGCCCATTTGCATAAGGCACAAGGACTATTTTGAAAAGACAATTTGGTTTTATTGGTGACAAGCAGATAAATCAAATATTCTGAACTTCTTGGTTCCCTGTGGAAATAGCTTTGATTCAAAATCTTTCCATTTATGGGCATAGTCAAAATAAAGTTCACCAAAAAAGAATGACATTTTCCACATTTTTTTCCCCCAGTAGCCTCAGGGTTGGGTGGGGAGATGGAGAATAGCTGCTCCCCTTGGAGCCCTGTTCTTGCCAAGGGCTCAGCCCTGCTCCATGCACACCCCAGGACTCCTTTAGGTAGCATAAATCTGTCTCTTCCAGTGTATAACATTTGTATGGTCTCAGGAGCTGAGAAACAGCCCCTAAGACCAGCAGCTTCCCTAAAGCTCCCAGAAAAGCTTTTGGGAGCTGCACAGGCCAGGGAAAAGGAATTTTTTTTTCTGTGAAGCAGTAACTGTGCATGTTTTATTCCCCTAGACCAAATCTCACTAGAGAATTTCTGCTTTCAGATCTAATTCTGCCAGCCTGCCTTGCCCTCAGTACATTCTTTGTAGGTGGATATTTTTGTAGGAAAACAACACCGAACCTACATACCTAATATTTTTCTTATTACAAAAAGTATTTTTGTTTGGGGGGCAGAGCAAATAATGAGTCAAATTTATACTATTTCTATGAATTTGAATAAAAGAGATGGAATGAATATATAAAGAAATACTGACGATTTACATTCCTCAGTGAATCACGAGGCTTGCCCATCCAGAGGAACCAGACTCGGCTCAGCACCATTTTAGAAGGAGTTAACCATCATTTAAAGTCTCATTGTTTGAAAACAGTCCAAGAAAACAGCAGCTTCTGTGGCTTGGTTTTCTCAAGTACTACTTTACTACACACTCTTCAGCGACCAGACCTGCCTTTCACATACATCGTGGGAAGCCACAAAGAGCTGTGGCTTTTCCAAGCTCTACTTTTTGGGGAAAATAAGACTTTCTTCCTGTAAACTATTATCCTGAAGCAGATGCATCTGCTTTCCCCATAGCAAGGACTGATTTCTCTCCAGGATCAGTCACAGTTTCTCCAAGACCTCGCCCTCGCCAAATGCTGAGCTTGAGCCAGGTGTGCGGCTGAAGGATGGACGGACGGCTCGCCAGCCCCACTGACCAGGAATCTGGGGTAATGCTCATGTGTTTATGCAGTACTTGTGATTAGCATTGCACAGTTCCAGCACATCTCTGCTTTTCAGCCTTGAGAACACTACAAGGACATTTTCTTTCTTTAGATAAAATGGGCAATATCTCAGCTTTTAACCTTGCTGCTGGGTTTTTAGTTAAATTTCTTTGGAATCTAGTTTAATGTCTGTTTTAAGGAAGGATAAGAGACAAAGAAAAAAACTAACCTCCAAACACCATTTTAATTTCAGTCTGACAAAAAAATAATCCTATTTGATCCTAAATGGAAACTGTTGGCTATTTACTTTCCCATTTTTTTCTTTCAGCTGCAGTTAACTCACAGAACTATTTTATGCTTCTCCATTTAACCATTAAACTGAAAGATCAGTCTGATCCAGATGTAGATCCTGTCAGGATCTAGATGTCGATATAGATGAAAACATACCCCTCAATGCACATAACACTGAATTTCTCATGGTGTGTTTCACCACTGGTCACAAAAGGCAGGATGCTGCCTTTGCTTTTTTGGCAACTCTAAATGAGTTCAGAGTGGGGGAAAGCCCCAGAGGGGTCTGAGGCTGTGGCTTTCACTCTAGTTCTGGAGCAGAAATGGCTGACTATAATCTATTTTTTTTTCCCCAAAAATCATTCACATCAGAGACAACAGAGATGAATCTGGTCCTCATTTATTTCCACGTACTGCAGCTGAAGGCAGGTTCACTTATTTGGTACCAAACCTGTTTGCTTAGGAGGTTCCCAAAGTGAAGACACAGCCTGGACACTTGACCAACAGTGCACTGTCCACCACTTTTCCCAAATAATCTGTGTTTACAACCAAAAAGCTGACCCTCACTTC